>JBBBDQ010002309.1:0-232500 GCA_037127315.1 Ascarosepion bandense | reverse complement strand
ATATATGACAGTCTGTTCATTATCTATCTATCTATCTATCTATCTATCTATCTATCTATCTATCTCATCTCAGTCTGTTCATTATCTATCTATCTATCTATCTATCTATCTATCTATCTCAGTCTGTTCATTATCTATCTATCTATCTATCTATATATATATATATATATCTATATATCATATATATCTATATATATATATATATATGATCAGTCTGTTCATTATCATCTATCTATCTATCTATCTATCTATATATCTATCTCAGTCTGTTCATTATCTATCTATCTATCTATCTATCTATCTATCTATCTATTCTATCTATCTATCTATCTATCTATCTATCTATCTATCTATCTATCTATCTATCTCTTTTCTGTTCATATCTATCTATCTATCTATCTATCTATCTATCTCTTTTCTGTTCATATCTATCTATCTATCTATCTATCTATCTATCTATCTATCTATCTATCTATCTCTTTTCTGTTCATATCTATCTATCTATCTATCTATCTATCTATCTATCTATCTATCTATCTATCAAATTGAGATAGTTGGATAGATATAAACAGACTGAGATAGATAAATACATATCTTAGTACGTTCCTCTCTCTATCTATTCTATTTATCTCTCTATCGATTTATCTATCACAACCTGCTCACCTCTCTCTGTCTATTCGTATCTCTTTTACTCTCTCTCTCTCTCTCTCTCTCTCTCTATCTATAACTTTAATCAGCGAAGTAACAAATTCTTTCTGTTCAATTTTATATGAAAATATGCATATATATTTAGATCGATGTATCTTGATCTATTCACTTCTTTATCGTCCTATATATATATATATGGTAACCATATATATATATATATATATATATATATATATATCATATAAAAACTCATACATACATTTATATATATATATATATATATATATATATATATATATATAAACAGTACTGTCCAAATGTATTAGGACAGGAACTATTTTATCTTTTATTTAAACAATTTAATTAAAGTAATTTTATTTCAGTTACTCCACAAATGCTTTGACAAGAAAAAAATACTTGTTACAAAATAAAATTAATATTTAGTATAATTGCTTTTTGTTTTGATCACAACCTTCATTCTGTCAAGCATTCTTCAATGTATCTAATAGTATTTCTTGCCAAGCAGCTTGTATTTGTTTCCAAAGTGTGTCTTGCGAAGTAACATAGATTTATCAATTCGAGAGGGGGGGGGTAATAAGAAAAAGGTCTGTCATATCCAAAGATAATAGAATAATGAGTATTTTCAAAATAACTTGTTTTATAGAAAATAGGAAATATAAATATTATATTAAATATAACTTCTTTTTAAAACATTTCTTTTACACCTAGTTTTAAATAATCAATATTTATTGGCAATTTACTTGGCTTTTTACCCTGTATTTGAATTTCAGTGAGGTTTTTAGGAGAATCACCCCTGTCCTAATACTTTTGCACACTACCGGTTGTGTGCCAAAGTGTTAGGACAGGGGTGATTTTAAACTTTATTTTGGTGCCTCATAAAAGATAAAATAGTTATTATCCTAATAATACTTTTGCACAGTACTGTATATATATATATATATATATATATATATATATATATATATATATATATATATATATATATATAAACTTATTTATAAATGGAACTTTGTCTCTGTGTGTGTGTGTGTCTGTGTGTGTGTGTGTATCCGTTACCTATAGACTTCGAAACAGCTGAAGCAATTTTCTTGAAAATTTACACAGTTGTACTAACAGTTGTACTATAAGCGTCTGCGAGTGCTCTTAGCTAGGTTTTGTGTCGAGGTACCCCCCGATAAATATCGAAAATCGATAATCGAAAAAATCGGATTATAGAAGGAGTGGTCCGATTTTAATCAAATTTCATACACTCATAGACAAAGACATAAGAAACGATATTCAGAAGTTTCAAGGTTGCAGTTCTTACAATAGTGCAGAAAATTTGATATCGATACCAGGAAACCAAAATTTGATTTACATCCATTCATTTTTCTTTCAGTCTACGGTTTCGCTTTAACTGGAAACATCTATTGCTTTTTAGTCTTTCGTGCCAACGTCCAAAGAGTCTGAGCTCCAGGACCATGGATTAGTTTTAAAGCTTTCATTACACCCGAGTAACGCCGGGCTATACTGCTAGTATATATATATATATATATATATATATATATATATATATATATATATATATATATAGGTGCGATTGGTAAATTGTCGCAATTATTTTATTATTTCAAATATTCTTTAGGCTGAGTCTGAGCTCCAGGGCCATGGATTAGTTTTAAAGCTTTCATTACACCCGAGCAACGCCGCGCTATACTGCTAGTATATATATATAACGTTAGTAAAATAAAATTTCATTTTTGACAATGACTAGAAGTATGCAGAACAGGAAAGAAGTGCTGGTTAGAGCAGCAGACGGTCGTTCTAAAAAGTGCTCAATTCACAAACGTACAAAAGTACTGAATATGCAGCGCCAACAATAAAGGATAGATCTATATAAAGTAATTTATACATTTTACCTTTCTTTAGCTTGTCTTTCTGTCTCACACACACACACACACTCTCTCTCTCTCTCTCTCTCTCTCTCTCTTACTACTTTTATGTTTACCCTCACCCCCACACCGATATCTCTGTCTTCCGTTTAAACGTAACAGAATTACCAATATTGTCTCTTTGAAGTGGCCACCCACGAGGTTCCCAATTAAAACTCCTCCGTAAGTGATGTTTGTTTGAGGACAGAAGTAAATTGGCCCAAGACTGTCTTCAGAAGCGGCATGAAACTCTTATCCCCTGCTCAGACCCCACATCTTTTCGCTACAGAAAACCTTTCCTTCGCTCTCCAACCGCATTTGAACTGAAGTTGCCGAAGTTGTTGTCATTGTTGTCTCATCACGAGTAATTCTCTTTCCAAATAAGCCAAGGACACACTCGGCCATCTTTTTCAGATTTCCCATCTGTACTGCTAGACGCTTCAAGCATGGCCGATCTTTCACACGCACAAATACACACGGGCACGGGTACAGGCACACACACAGACACACACACACACACACAGATACACACAGATAAACACATACATACACACAGACACACACAGACACACACACACAGACACACGCAAACACACAGAAATACACACAGACACACACACACAGACATACATGCATACACACAGACAGACACATGCACACACAGACACACACCCATACACACAAACATTTATATCTATCTATCTATCTATCTATCTATCTATCTATCTATCTATCTATCTATCTATCTATCTACCACAGTCTGTTCATTATCTATCTATCTATCTATCTATCTATCTATCTATCTATCTACAGTCTGTTCATTATCTATCTATCTATCTATCTATCTATCTATCTATCTATCTATCTATCTATCTATCTATCACAGTCTGTTCATTATCTATCTATCTATCTATCTATCTATCTATCTATCTATCTATCTATCTATCACAGTCTGTTCATTATCTATCTATCTATCTATCTATCTATCTATCTATCTATCTATCTATCTATCTATCAGTCTGTTCATATCTATCTGTTTGTCTAGAATTTATTTATAGTCTCTAGAGCTCTTTGGTCGAAAACGCTCTACAGACTATAAATAAATTCCTTGTTTTTAAAGTTGTATATATATATATACAACTTTAAAAACAAGGAATTTATATATATATATATATATATATATATATATATATATATATATATATATATATATATATATATATATATATATATATATATATATATATATATATATATATATATAACCAGTTAGTGCTCAGAATTAATTTAATCCAGTATATAGCTTTATTAAAAATATTTTAATTCGGAAGTCAGTCGATTTGACGTTTGAATTTAATAATCAGTGTGCATCGAAAATACGTTTACAAAATTTTGTGGGTGGGTTCCTCACACCAAAACCAGGTCAAAAGTTCACATAAGCACATGTCCGCAAATCCTTCGTTTTCGATTTGTTCAGTCTACGCTAGACGCTGTCAAATGTACAGTCTGTCTTTCTTGATCTATAGTGCCACGAATTCTGTCACAGAAACGCTACAATGAACAGCAGCAAAGTTGAATTACTCTACTGCCTTCGGTCTCGAAAGGCAATCTGAAGCCCCACGTCCATTATCATTTGCGCGGACGGATATAAAATCATATCTACCTGGATACGATATGAACATCCTGACATTGTTAAACGGAAAACATCTCTGTTAATTCACTACTACACACGTTAAACGTTGAAGACAGACTAGCCACAAAACTACACGAATGACAAATGTACTCTAGTCCATATGACAACACAGCGCCATCTAACGTAAACTTTCTTAATAACTAAAAAGGAAGGTTTTCCGAGGATCTTTTTATGTCCTTGTTTTGGTATGAAGAAGCCGTCCCAAAGTTTGTCAATGTATTTTGATACTCCTTATATATATATATATATATATATATATATATATATATATATATATATATATATATATATATTGCGTTTAAGATTGCGTTTAAATATCAAATAGACCGTCGCAGCTTCGATTTTAACAGTGTGTCTGCTTTTATATTTATATACGGTATATCTCTAATATCAACTATTTTATTCTTAAATATAGCATACCTAAAAAGTATATTTTTGTCATATATATATATATATATATATATATATATTGTAATGGTTGTAACAATGGTTTATAAATTCATAGTATCACTACACAAAAATTTTCGCGTTTCGAAGCTGCTATGCGTTCTTCTCATCGGGTGATAAGTTGAAATGAAAATGAAATGGTGAAAACAGTTTATTTATGGTGATATAATGTTTAAGTGAATGTGGGGGGAGAGCTTATTCTGATTTAGTCGGCCGTATTGTAGCCTTAGAGATATATCTTTGTGTTAGGAGAGGTAGCTTAGTTTAAGACAGGTTCCTTATATATTTTGTCTGGGTAGTTCTTATATTGGGATTTATGGTTTTTCTTTTAAGGAAGGGTAGATATTTTTTGTTTATTTTACTGCTATCTGAGTGTGATGGGAGTGGCGCCGCTGTTAATGAGAACGATGTAAGTAAATGTATGGTGGAAGTTTAGAATGATGTAGTCGTTCGTTTGTGGTTCTAGAGATGCCGCTTTGGGTTAGGAGAAGGGTGTCGGGTAGCTTAGTTTTGGACAGGTCACTTTTTTGTTTAGTTTAGGTAATTTTTATATTGGGATATATGTTTTTAAGGGAGTGTCGATAGTTTTTATTTTACTACTATTTACAGGTGGATGGAATTGCTGTTAATGTTGTGTGAGATTTATTTTTTATTTATACGTTATTTGTTCTTTCTATTTAGAGGATTGACTATGTGTATTTATTGCATTTTTTTGGGGGGGGTTGTTTCGTGTGGAGGAGGTATTTACATTTTAACGAGCACTATTAAATATCGAGCACTCTTTATAAAAGTAAATGCATGAACAGCAGGTAAAAAACCTACGAGTTCTATAACTTTGTTACAATATATATATATATATATATATATATATATATATATATATATATACAAACTAATGGGGTCTGTAGTGATTTACTTTATTAAGAGTGCTCGATACTTAGTAGAGCATTATATATGGTACTATTTTTATTATAATAAAAACATAGTTAACTGCAACACAAGAGTCGTTGTGTTTCGATACTATCTTATTAGCACCTCGTCAGGCAAGATATTTATTTGTGAGAAATCATTATAAATAAAAATGAAAAATATAAAACTTGGTCACAATATGAATATCCTGACATTGTTAAACAAAACACGTCTCAGTTAACTCACTACTACACACATTAAACGTTGAAGACAGACTAGCCACAAATGTACACGAATGACAAATGTAACCTAGTCTACATGGCAACATAGGCCCATCTTCCGTAAACTTTCTTGAAACTCAATGACCCAAAAACGAAGTAGTTGCGGGCATACATTCATATAGACTTCTGTCCTTGTTTTATTGTGAAGAATCCGCCACACGAATTTTGTAAAAGCATTTTTTATACAACTTTATATAGTCAGTCGTCAGTCGGCGATTCTACCTCTGGGCCACGAGCGTCCGGTAGAAGAATGCAGACTTTTTAGCGAGCATATCATTATACACGCCCAATAGCTAGAGTGATCTAATTCATTATCGAATGAGCGATGCGTATATGCCGGAGTAGCTACTGTTTACAAAGTCCTCCATTCTTCCAGAGTGCTCAATCAGGGTGTGAGAGCGTAAATACTATAGTCATCCGCAAACAGATCTGTTTCGCTGTATCACAGCTCATCAGTACGGTTAGATTCCGATTGCTTCCTAACCTAAGATTGAAACCCGACCGAATCGGCGTCAGTCGGCGATTCTACTTCTGGGCCACGAGCGTCCGGTAGAAGAAGGCAGGCCTTTTAGCGAGCATATCATTATACACGCCCAATATCTAGAGTGCTCTAATTCATTATTGAATGAGCGATGCGTATAAATTGTACTTTAGAACATGTACAAACTACAGTCTACTACAAAATTGTACATTTTGTTTCGACATTGAAAGAACAATGTCTCAAAGTTAGTAATGATGTTAACCATCATTACCATCATTACTAACTAAATGTTCTAAAGTATAATTTATAATGAATATATATATATATATATATATATATATATAGTGATGATCCACGTATACTGTCTTAATATGTAAGAATATTGAAAACTTTTGAATTTAAAAATGTTTCTGATGAAGGACCGAGGGCGGTCTGAAATATAAAATACAATAATAAAAATAAACAAATATTGTCCAAAAATACATTTTTAAATTCAAAAGTTTTCAATATTCTTTCCTATATATATATATATATATATATATATATATATATATATATATATATATATATAACAGAATTCGAGGTTTAAATCCATTGAATAGCCATTTCTACGAGGACTTTCTCGCGTCTTCAGCAACGGCGAAACGAAATATTTATTTAATCAAATTCAAATGACAAGTGATTTTATACCGGTAGAAATCCCAAAAAGTTTCCAATTCTAATATTAATGAAATTAATATTAATTAGGATCGGGGTTTTGGGATTTACCTGCCTGGTTATCCTTTGGGATTATATATATATAACAAAATTCCGATGTTCAAATTCGTTGAATAGCCATTTCTACGAGAAAAAAACTTTCGTGTCCTCAGAAATTAACTTTATTCCAAAAAAAGACCAAATGACAAAATGAACAAAGATATTATACCGGCAGAAGTAAAAAAAAAAAAAAAAAAAAAAAAAACATTTCATCACAGAAAGTTAAAGGGGTTGGATTAATAAGAAAGCAGACAGATATCTATGTCTATTTTTATTATTAGATGTTTTGAAACCCCCTACCACTTAAATGAGTCGAGAGTTTAAAAGTTGAAAGACAAGGCTAAATTTCAACTTTTAAACTCTCGACTCATTTAAGTGGTAGGGGGTTTCAAAACATCTAATAATAAAAATAGACATAGATATCTGTCTGCTTTCTTATTAATCCCACCCCTTTAACTTTCTGTGATGAAAATTTTTTTTTATATAAAAAATTAGAAAAATATTTTCCATCATTTAATGTTTTATTGAAATTTAGGTACTTTGGTTTTAAATTTACTAATGTTACTGCTCTTATTTTCTGATATTATCATATATGGACATCAGTATTTTTAAAAATAGGCACGTTTATACATGCACAGAAATTTAAAATTCTTTGTAAAATACTGGTTGTTACTGAATTGTAGGAAGCTTTTGTATTTATAATAAGTATTTAAGTTTATTTTACATAATAACACTGACTTAACCGATGCAAATTAATACAGCATTTTAAAAGATTTAAATCTTTATAAAAATATTATAATTAAAATTTTTAAAAATTGAAACCAATTCTGGTAAAAATTTAATATTCATAAAAGAAAACGTTTCTTTTCTGAAGACAGTAAGTCATGCAAAATATGCGATAAATCGAATATATTTAATTAGAGAAGCTTTTAATTTGATTTATAAATAATATATATTTTGAACAACATAATATATATAATTTAGAAAACCAATTAAAAGCTTTTCTAATTGAATAATGTAATAGTTTTTTCTTTTTTTTTTTTTGTATTTTTTAATTTAAATTCACATCAAAATTTTGGTAACTAGGGGTCCTGTTTTGAAAAAATGTTTAAAAAAAAGATTGATGATTTAAATTCTTTTTTTTTTATAATCGTGTCGCTCCAAGCAAGGCATTTTACTGTCACTGTTGTGCAGGGGGTTACATAGGAGGAATGTTGGGGAGTGTGAGGTTGCAGGGGGTGTCAGGAAGAGAGTAGGACAGGGAAGAGATTTCTGATGAGAATGGAGAGAAGAGGAGAAATGTTATGAGGAGTGAGAGATTGCAGGGGGTGTCAGTAAGAGAGTAGGAGAGGGAAGAGAGTACTGATGAGAGTGGGGTGGATGTAGAAAAGCATGAGAGAGAGGATGTAAGTTAGTGAGACAGGAGATGACTATTGACTTTACATTTAAATTCTTGGAGAACTGTCAGGAAAGCAGGTATGCGGAAGAGAATTACACAGGCGGCAAATGCGAAAAAAGCAGCTGCTGGAGTAGAATTTGCGTTTACAATATTCTGCTTTTAACTTACATAAATAATTAACCGTGCAAAAATGAATTTCTTGAAACTTCATAAAATGAAATAAGTTGGGGCGGAGGTTAACAGATGCAAAAATTAATGTTTTTACTAAGATTTTCTAAAAAATAATAAATTCTAAAATCATTTATTTGTGAATAAGATTAACCCCCAACGCAGCCTATGTTCAGATTTATTATCAAATGTTATCGCTTTCACGACAAATATGAAAATGAGACTCGATCTTCGTCAGTTAATTTTCCTATTTCTTGATACTTTAGTTAGGTTTTAGAAGTCATCTTCCACTATCCCAGATTTTAGTGTCACATCTGCTAAGACACTTCTCAAATATCTAAATTTTCCTACTTGCTTGATTTTGGTATCTCCAATTCGTTGTTCGTATCTTGGACTGTCTCTCTTCTGACAACCACACATTCAGTTTTCATACAACTGGTGATTAGTCCTTTCTTCTCTCTTTTCTTTACTACCTTCAATTCGTAGTCCGTATCTTGGACTGTTTCTCTTGCTGACAACCACGCATTCTGTCTTCTTACAATTGGTGGATAGTCCTTTCTTCTCACGTTCCTTTACTACCTTCAATTCGTAGTTTGTTTCTTGGACTGTTTCTTTTGCTGACAACCAGACATTCAGTCTTCTTACAATTGGTGGATAGTCCTTTCTTCTCTCTTTTCTTTACTACCTTCAATTCGTAGTTCATATCTTGGACTGTCTCTCTTCTGACAATCATACATTCAGTCTTCTTACAATTAGTGATTAGTCCTTTCTTCTCGCGTTCGAAACATTCCGTCAGTTGTCCAATTCTTCTCAGTTGAATATCGCCGTAGAGAGATTCCTTACCATAAAAAGGTGGAATTTAATTTTATGAAAATCTTCAAAAACATTCAGAAAACATACAATATATTTTAATCGCACTAGGGATATTGTTCTTTTTTCTTTTTCTTTCTTTCTTTCTTTTTTTTTAATGTCATGCAAATTAATCCTTTTGCAGTGATTCAAAATATGGTAAAAAGGATTCCACAACGCCTGTAAAAAAATTCGGTAGGAAATGCTCTTTGAAACACTTCGAAGATTTCATAACCCCAATGATACCAGGACATCTTTGTGAAGTGTCTCATCGCGTTCACTAATTGTCTTGCTGCCTCTGTCTGTCTGTCTGTCTGTCTGTCTGTCTGTCTCTCTCTCTCTCTCTCTCATCTCCGTTCTTCATATTCTCCTCAAATTGCATTCTTCTAATTCCTTTTTCTTTCTTCTTTAGTAAATGAAATTGAAGACCGTTTCGTTTAGGTTACTCGGGTCCGACATTGTAAGATACTACAAAACAAAGATATTAATCTAACAAGATTCTTCATTTTAGGCCGATGGGTTGGAAACAAAAAAGAAAGTATTGTACCGTTATGTTATATCTGTCCTTCAATATGGCAGTGAAGGCTGGACAATTTCCTCAAAGATGAAGGAGTAACTCAAAGCAATATAAATATGGTTCTACAGAAGGATGCTGAGAATACCGGGTGAGCAACTACAATGTTTTGTAGAGAATAAAAAAAGGAAATTTATACTTATCATTATAAAGAGAAAACTGAGGTTTCTGGGACACTTATGGAGGAAGGAGGGCTTGGAGAATCTAATACTCACAGAACGAATAGAGGGACAGAGAGGCAAAGGGAAAGCGCGAGATATACTTGCTGGGCATGAGCAAGTAGATGGTAAGAGGAGTTTGGGAGAGATACCAAGAGGAAAATTGTTAACAGCGACAAGAGATTGGGGGACGTGGAGGACCATGATCGCCTACTTCCGGAAAGGACACGACATAGAGAAGGTAACAACGATAGTGCAAGACACAGTCAGAAGTGGAGGCCTATCTCAAATCTTCTCGTTCTATTTTTTAAATTCTTTATTACACAACAAGCAAGGCACTAAAGCCACTAAGACGCAAGAGGTTACTCAGTGTTAGAGAATATGAAAAAACGCAATTAAGGAGAGAGAATAATTAAATAACAACAATTAAGAAGATAATGATTGATATTAAATTTAAATTGTTGAAGATCTAAGTGAACCTGAAAGAAAATGCAATAGAAGAAAATGCTAGCATAAAATTTACGGTTACATCTAGCCATTTCAACCAGGAAAAATGAGACCTAGCCGCTAATCAAGTACTGCGCTTAAATTGGTAAAGTGTCGGTACCAAAGAGGAAAGTTAATTAGAACAATTACCATGAATATATTTATAGAAAAGGCCCAGGGAAGCTACATTACGGTGGTGGGAAAGTGACAGAAGTATACTGGGCTTAAATTCATAAAGTCTAGGTACCATAGAGGAAAGATAATCAGAACAATTACCATGAAAATATTTATAGAAAAGGCACAGGGAAGCTACATTACGGTGGTGGGAAAGTGATTGAAGTATACTGGGCTTAAATTCATAAAGTCTAGGTACCATAGAGGAAAGATAATCAGAACAATTACCATGAAAATATTTATAGAAAAGGGACAGGGAAGCTACATTACGGTGGTGGGAAAGTGAGAAGTATCTTCTTCTTCTATGTCTCCTGTCTTTTCAGGACGTAGGCGATCATGGCTTTCCACATCTCCCTATCCTCGGTGGCTCTTGGCACGTCTTCTCCTATTACACCATGCAACCCTCGATTCATCATCCACCTGATTAGGTCCTTAAAATAGGTTATCCGTTGCTTTTCCCTGTCTCTTTTTCCATCTATCTGGCCTGTTAGTATCAGGTTCTCCAAGCCCTCCTTCCTCATTGCATGTCCCAGGAACTTCATCTGTCTCTTCCTGATGCTCAGTATTAATTTCCTTTTCGTTTCCATCCTTTCTAAAACCTCGTCATTGCTCACATGCACAATCCATATTCGCAGCATCCTTCTGTAGAACCACATTTCAGCTGCTTCAAGTTTTTCCTTCATCTTTTATTATATTGTCCAGTATTCACTGCCATATTGAAGAACCGACATCACATAGCAATTCAACACTCTCTTCTTTGTTTTTAGGGAAATTGTCCTGTCTCTTAATACTCTACTCAGCTCCTGGAATGCAACTTTGGGCTTTTGGATCTCAGGAATATAAATGTATAGAAACTACTGTGGTCACAAAGTGAGGGGTAAGTTTATATATTGATTTTAATATGGAACTGATCCCCCCCACTTTATATCCAGTATGCTTCGGTAGAACCACATTTCAGTTACTTCAAGTTTTTTCTTCATCTTTGATGATATTGTCCAGCATTCACTGCCATATTGAAGAAGTGACATCACATAGCAATCCAGTACTCTCTTCTTTGTTTCTAGCGAAATTTTCCTGTCTCTTAATACTTTACTCAACTTCTGCCCTTTTTGCTGATGACCATGCATTCGGTTTTCTTGCAGTTTATTTGTAGTCCTTTTCTTGTCACTCTTTTCAGCTACCTTCTGCAGGAGGTTTTAGTTTCCTTTCTGTGTCTGCTATCAGCACTGTATCATCTACGTACCTTATGTTGTTCAAATTGTGGCCTCCGATGATGAATCCTAGTATAACTTCTGGGGTCATCAGAATAGTCTCGCTGTACAACTTGAATAGATCAGGTGAAAAGACACATCCTTGTCTTACGCTCCTTTCTATCTTTGTATATCTGCTGAATTCGTTACCTGTCCGTATGCAGGTGGTTTGCTGAAAGTAGAGATTCTTGATTACTCTTAAGTCTTTCCCAAATATGCCGAGGCTGTCGAGCATCTCCATCAATTCTTTGTGGCGTATTTTGTCAAACGCCTCTTCATAATCGATAAAACATAGGTACAAGTCCTTCTTCATTTGTATTGTTCTTTCGGAGAGCATCCTAATCATAAATATGGTGTTCATTGTTCTCGTGTCTTTGACAAACCCGCCATGTTCTCGGTCTATTTCTGGCCTGATTCTACTGGGCTTAAATTCATAAAGTCTAGGTACCATAGCGGAAAGTTCATGAGAACAATTACCATGAAAATATTCATAGAAAAGGCCCAGGGAAACTACATTACGGTGGTGGGAAAGTGACAGGAGTATACTGGGCTTAAATTCATAAAGTCTAGGTACCATAGAGGAAAGATCATCAGAACAATTACCATGAAAATATTCATAGAAAAGGCCCAGGGAAGCTACATTACGGTGGTGGGAAAGTGACAGAAGTATTCTTCTTCTTCTTCTATGTGCCCTGTCCCATCAGGACGTAGGCGATCATGGATCTCCACGTCTACTGGGCTTAAATTCATAAAGTCTAGGTACCATAGAGGAAAGTTCATGAGAACAATTACCATGAAAATATTCATAGAAAAGGCACAGGGAAGCTACATTACGGTGGTGGGAAAGTGACAGAAGTATACTGGGCTTAAATTCATAAAGTCTAGGTACCATAGAGGAAAGATAATCAGAACAATTACCATGAAAATATTTATAGAAAAGGCACAGGGAAGCTACATTATGGTGGTGGGAAAGTGACAGAAGTATACTGGGCTTAAATTCATAAAGTCTAGGTACCATAGAGGAAAGTTCATGAGAACAATTACCATGAAAATATTCATAGAAAAGGCCCAGGGAAGCTACATTACGGTGGTGGGAAAGTGACAGAAGTATACTGGGCTTAAATTCATAAAGTCTAGGTACCATAGAGGAAAGTTCATGAGAACAATTACCATGAAAATATTCATAGAAAAGGCCCAGGGAAGCTACATTACGGTGGTGGGAAAGTGACAGAAGTATACTGGGCTTAAATTCATAAAGTCTAGGTACCATAGAGGAAAGTTCATGAGAACAATTACCATGACAATATTCATAGAAAAGGCACAGGGAAGCTATATTACGGTGGTGGGAAAGTGATTGAAGTATACTGGGCTTATTCATAAAGTCTAGGTACCATAGAGGAAAGATAATCAGAACAATTACCATGAAAATATTTATAGAAAAGGCCCAGGGAAGCTACATTACGGTGGTCGGAAAGTGACAGAAGTATACTGGGCTTAAATTCATAAAGTCTAGGTACCATAGAGGAAAGATCATCAGAACAATTACCATGAAAATATTTATAGCTACATTATGGCGATGAGAGAGTGATTGAAGCTGAGATGCCAGGTCAGGACAAATAACATTGCAGATTATTCTTTGGATTTTATCAAGAATATCTAAATATATGGCAAACGTACCAGACTAGATGTGACTGCAAGGACGAATAATATACTTGTAAACTCTACGGCAACCGACTGATTCTATTCTGGTCTTCTCTCCTAATAAAAGATTCATGATTACATGCTATCATAAAAGCAAATCTAAACCAGCTAACTTAAAAAGACCCAAACCCATCAACATCTCCTTCGCTAACATATGAGGTATACGCACCAACTTTTACAATGTCGAATCCTTCCTCCAAGTCAATTCACCTGACATCCTAGCCCTCTACGAAACTAACCTTGATTCTTCTATCCTCTCTTCTGAATTCTATGTCCCTGCTTACCAACCCCCTCTTCAGGAAGGACTCCAATTGTCCATATGCTGGGCTTGGTGTTTACGTCAGTGAACCCCTCCCTCTAGCTATGGTAATCTCTCTTGAATTAATAAATCATTTTTATATATTTCCGTCTTTCCCTACTAAGCTCAGTTAGCTATCCCTTCTTCTACTGCTCCCCCTCATCTCCCGACAGTTCTGTACTTGACAGCATCTCCAATAATATTGACAAGGCCATTTCCTCTCATCCGTTTGCTCATATATTACGTTGTCCCCAAAGTTCGTAAACACTTGCGAAATGGGTCTATCTGGTCCAGCACAATCGAGACAAGCGATGGGTTCAGAAAGAGCAAGAGATACCGTCGGTTCCAAAACAAGATCGATTCAGCAAGAACATAATGATGTGTGTTTGGTGGAACTTTGAAGGAATCGTGCATTTTGAGTTGGCTCCGAATGGTCGTGCCATCAGTGCCGAACTTCACTGTCAGCAACTTGAGCGGGTCTACGAAAAGTTGAAGCAAAAGTACCCGGCTCTGATCAACCGAAAGCGCGCTTTCATGCACAGGACAATGCCAAGCCACACGCTGCCAGGAAGAGCAAAGACAAGTTTGAAGAGCTGAACAGCTTTGAGGTTCTGCCACATCCAGCCTACAGTCCTGACTGTGCTCCATCAGATTACGGCCTTTTCCGCTCAATGCAGCACTTTCTGAAGGGCCGCCGATTCGACTCGTTTGATGAAGTCGAGGAAGCGTTTCAAGAATTCTTTGATTCAAAGCCGGCTGAATGGTACTTTGACCAGATCCAAAAGCTTGCAGAAAGATGGTAGAAAGTCTTGGAAAATTATGGTCTTTATTTTGAGCAATAATGTTTGTTGTTTTTGCGAGTAAAATTTCAGTTTTTTGCAAGTGTTTACGAACTTTTGGGACAACCTAATATTTGTGTTTGGCGATTTTAACGCCTATCTCGCCAAGTGGCTGAAAAACTCTGTCACAGATCTTGCTGGTGTCCACATCATAAATTTTTCAATCACTCAGTCCCTTACGCAAGTGGTGGAGTTCCCCACACATTTCTCTAATAACCCTAATATACACGAATCACTACTAGATCTCTGTTTTACTTCTATCCCTGACTCTTGCAATGTCAACCAACCCTGCCTCCTTGGAAACTCTGACCGTGCGGTGTTGTCCGTTAACATCTCCTTCCACTCCCACTCCACCGAAGAAGCTCAGACTAGCAGAATATCTTCAGTCAGTCAGTTAAGTGCCATACGTGATACACGCTTGGGCGATCATGTCTCGAAATAGACATGACTGACTGGGTAGAAGATTATCCCGCAGTAGGTTGCCATTGCTTTCTGCGGTAGACTGATTGCCGACCAAGGCTATAGAACCCAATCTGTCCTGCTATTTAACCCATAACTGGAAGGAAGAGACGGATTAATACCTTTCCCAAGGGTATTTGCGCGTAAGTGAATACAATGGATTCAACTGGAATTTGAACTCGGCTCCTCGGTTTCTCGTTCCGAGCCGATATCCACTGTACCACAACGCACATCCCAGAATATCTTACTTCTACCAAAGAGCCGATTGGGACTAATTCCGCGATTTCCTGTGTGACATCCCTTGGAACAAAGTGTTTAGTTTCCCTGTTGTGCGGCTGAGGTCTCTTCTTGGGTTAAGGCTGACATCGAAGCTTTCATCCCAGCCAGGAAGTTAACTTGATTTAGATATCTCCAAAGCGTTTGACAGAGTCTGGGATGCTGGCCTTCTACGCAAGCTGCGAGGTTATGGTATAACTGGACAATTGTTTGACCTTATCCAGTCATTCCTTTGAAATCGCACAATGAAGGTAGTACTGAACGGACATGCCTCTCAATACTATCATACGAACGCAGGTGTCCCTCAAGGCTCTATTCTAGGTCCTATGCTTTTCCTTATCTACGCTAACGATCTCCCAGATGTAATAAGATCCCAAGTAGGCATATACGCTAACGACACTACAGTTTACTCTCGCATCGATCAAAAATCTGCTGAGGATGACAAAGTAAACCTCGCTGCTGAGCTTGAAAAGGACCTTCGATCCGTGGCGGAGTAGGGTAAGAAATGGCTCGCGAATTTTAACGCTTCCAAAACGAAGCTGCTATCTATTAATCATCACAGACAATCGCTCCTACCCGCCATTAGCATGGGTCAGGCTAGTCTCCCTGAAAGCAAAACACTGCGCCTCCTCGGCTTAACTCTCCCAACAGACCTCAAGTGGAATGACTATTCAGAATCCATAGCTAAATCCGCTGCTAAGAAAGTCGGTTCTCTGTGTAGGGCCTGAACGTTTTTTTCCGTCTGAAACCATCCTGCACATATATAAATCTACCATCCGCCCGTGCATTGAATACTGCTGCCATATCTAGTCGGATGCTCCTACTATCCACCTAGGTATCCTTGACAAAATCCAACAGAAAATCTGCAATGTGATAGATCCTGACTTGAAAGCTCAGATAGTCACTTTCTCACCGGCGCAATGTGGCTTCCCTGTGTCTCTTCTACAAATACATTCACGGCTTCAGCTCTGATGAACTCAGCTTGGGGCTATATGATTATTTAAAAAAATTCTATGCTATTACAATGTGGATATAAAGTGGGGGATCAGTTCTACATTACAATCAATATATAAACTGATCCCTCACTTTATGGCCAGATTCATCCGTCTCTTACCATCCGCCCGTGCATTGAATACTGCTGCCATATCTGGTCGGATGCTCCTGCTATCCACCTAGGTATCCTTGACAAAATCCAATAGAGAATCTGTAATGTGATCGATCCCGACTTGGCAGCTCAGATACAGTCACTTTCTCATCGGCGCAATGTGGCTTCCCTGTGTTTCTTCTACAAATAATTTTACGGCTTCTGCTCCGATGAACTTAGCTCACTAGTGCCCCCTATATATAAATTTACTCGAGCCACAAGATTAGCAATTAGATCCCACCCTTTTACTGTGAAACCAATAAATTGTAAACGCAAATTCTACTTCACCAGCTTCTTTTCTCGCACTTCCCGCTTGTGGAATTCCGTTCCGTTTACTTGCTTCCCCGACAGCTATAATCTCCAAGAATTTAAATGTAAAGTCAATAGACATCTCCTATCTCACTAACTTGCATCCTCTCTCTCTCATGCTCCTTTTCTGTCCACTTCACTCTCATGAGTGTTCTCATCCTTCTCTTACCCACTTCCTGACACCCCCTATAACTTGCCACTCTTTCTCATAACTTTCTTCCTATGTAATCCTCTGAAAAACAGTGGCAGTAAAATGCCTTGCTTGGGGTGATATGATTATTTTTTTAAAATTCTATACTGTTACAATATGGCTATAAAGTGGGGGATCAAATCTACATTACAATCAATATATAAACTGATCCCTCATTTTATGGCTCATACTTCTCTTACCCACTTCCTGACACTCCCTATAACCTGTCCTTTCTCTCTCATAACTTTCCTCTTATGTAACCCCCTGGAAAAAGTGGCAGGAAAATGCCTTGCTTGGAGCGATGTGATTATAAAAAATATATCTAAGACAGATTCTGACGAGAACGATTCTCTAACACGATACAGGGAAATAACTTTAGTCTCAGATTTGGTTTGCTGTTGAAGAAATTCAAAGAAAAAGTCGAGATTAATTGTGCATAATTAATTTTGTTTAAAGAAAATCCCACTCTCATTGTTTTGATTATATATTTCGGCAGTGGACCTTCGTCACCAATTTGTTGTGGAGTTGTTGTGGCGAAACTTCGCAGAAAAGTCGTAGTGACCGGTTTGTGCCGGAAGTAAGACACAGAACACAGAAGCTAGGGTCAACACAGTGTATTAGTATAACAAGAACAATATATACAAAGGTAAGTGTTAGTAATCAAGTAAACAGAAATTAGTCCGAACGACACAGTTACGCTGCTTATTGCCTGAATCGTATATGGCTTAAACTGTGCTTGAGAAGTTCTGAAAAACCTGTCTATCCATTTCAGTCTGTTCATATCTATCTATCTATCTATCTATCTATCTATCTCAGTCTGTTCATATCTATCTATCTATCTATCTATCTATCTATCTATCTATCTATCTATCTATCTATCTATTTATCTATCTATCTCGGTTGATTCCATATCTATCTATCTATCTATCTATCTATCTCAGTTTGTTCATATCTATCTATCTATCTATCTATCTATCTATCTCAGTTTGTTCATATCTATCTATCTATCTATCTATCTATCTATCTATCTCAGTTTGTTCATATCTATCTATCTATCTATCTATCTATCTCAGTTTGTTCATATCTATCTATCTATCTATCTATCTATCTCGATCCATCTATCTATCTATCTATCTATCTATCTCAGTCTGTTCATATCTATCTATCTATCTATCTATCTATCTATCTCCAGTTTGTTCATATCTATCTATCTATCTATCTATCTATCTATCTATCTCAGTCTGTTCATATCTATCTATCTATCTATCTATCTATCTATCTATCTCAGTCTGTTCATATCTATCTATCTATCTATCTATCTATCTATCTATCTCAGTCTGTTCATATCTATCTATCTATCTATCTATCTATCTATCTATCTATCTATCTCCGTCTGTTCATATCTATCTATCTATCTATCTATCTATCTATCTATCTATCTATCTCAGTCTGTTCATATCTATCTATCTATCTATCTATCTATCTATCTATCTATCTATCTCAGTCTGTTCATATCTATCTATCTATCTATCTATCTATCTATCTATCTATCTATCTCAGTTTGTTCATATCTATCTATCTATCTATCTATCTATCTATCTCAGTTTGTTCATATCTATCTATCTATCTATCTATCTATCTATCTATCTATCTATCTATCTCAGTTTGTTCATATCTATCTATCTATCTATCTATCTATCTCAGTCTGTTCATATCTATCTATCTATCTATCTATCTCAGTCTGTTCATATCTATCTATCTATCTATCTATCTATCTATCTATCTATCTATCTATCTATCTATCTCAGTTTGTTCATATCTATCTATCTATCTATCTATCTATCTATCTCAGTCTGTTCATATCTATCTATCTATCTATCTATCTATCTATCTATCTATCTATCTATCTCAGTCTGTTCATATCTATCTATCTATCTATCTATCTATCTATCTATCTATCTATCTATCTCAGTCATTCTATCTATCTATCTATCTATCTATCTATCTATCTATCTATCTATCTATCTATCTATCTCAGTCTGTTCTATCTATCTATCTATCTATCTATCTATCTATCTATCTATCTCAGTCTGTTCATATCTATCTATCTATCTATCTATCTATCTATCTATCTATCTATCTATCTCATTGTCTTTTCCATTCTCTCTTTCTTTCTCCCATTCTTCTCTTTGTTCTCTCTCTTTCTTTTACTCTCTTACTCTATCTCTTTTATTCTTTTTATATGTAATTCCTTCTCTTTTCATTCTTTTCGCTTCGTTTCTTGCTTCCCTTTATTCTCTCTCTTTTATTATCCTTATGTCTTTCTTGTTTCACCCTTCTTTTTCTCTTTCACCTTAGCTTTTTCATTCTCTCATTTATTGACTTCACCTTTCTTTCGTCCTTTCTTTCGTCCTTTCTTTCGCCTTTTCTTTCTTTCTTTCTTCATCTCATTTCTTCTTTTTTCCCTTTCATTTTTTCTCTTACTCAAAAATTCATTATTTTCCACCCTCTCACTTTCTTTCTTTCTTTCTTTCTTTCTTTCTCCCTAATTTACTCAGTCATTATCGCTCCTTTTGTTCTTTTTTCATCTACCCTCTTCCCCTCTATCTTTCTCTCTCTCGCTCTCTCTCTCTTTCTCTTTCTTTCTTTCTTTCTCTCTCTCTTTCTCTCTCTTTTTCTTTCTCTCTCTCTCGCTCTCTCTCTCTCTCTCATTCACAGATCTTTTCCTTTTCTATTTAATTTCTACACTCTTCCTTTCTTAAAATATTTTTTCCATTTTTATATTTTTTACTCTCTATATTTTCTCTCTCTCCCTCCCTCTCTCCCTCCCACCCCTCTCTCTCTCTCTCTCTCTCTCTCTCTCTCTCTCTGATGCAATTTCTTTCCTTCCCTCTCTTTCACACTTCCTCTCTGTCTATTTTTTCTAGATACTTTCTCCTCGCGTGAAAGCATCTTTTCGGATGCACGCAGCCAGGTAAAGATTTTTTTTCTCTGCCCAAGGGGTTCGCACCAGACAATATCCCGCCCCAAAAAGGGTCGGGGAGGGAGAAAAAATTCCGAGGTTACTGTGACCTCTTGCTTGACTTGTATATATATATATTTTTTTTTTTGCTCACAAAGTCATTGTCGTCCTTGACCCAGACGTGATGCATCCCCAACCCCTATACCGGGGCTTCGTCCTTGCCCTTGTCATCCACACCCTACTTCCCAACAATTCTTTCTGCACACAAAAGAAGCGAAAGAAATCTTGTTAGATAAAAGCATTTAGGCTTTAAATTGAACTCTTATTTTTATGAAAGCTGATGAAGACATGCCGGTAGTACTTGAGCGAAAGGCGTTGGGAAGAGGATAGAAAACGAGATGGAAGGAGGGAGACAGGAGAGGGGGTTCGAGGAGAGAGATAAGAGACGGGGTGGGAGGAGAGAGATATAAGAAACAGGGTGGGAGGAGCGATAGGAGACGAGGTGGGAGTAGAGAAGTAGGAAACGGGGAGAGAAAGATAGGAGAATGGAGGGGAAAAGAGATAGGAGACAGGGTGGGAGGAGAGAGATAGGATACGAGGGAGAAAGACTGGAGAATGGGTGGGAGAAAAGATAAGAGACGGGGTGTGAGGAGAGAGATAAAAAAACAGGGTGGGAGGAGAGATAGGAGACGGTGTGGGAGTAGAGAAATAAGAGAGGGGGAGAAAATAGGAGAAGGGGAGGGAGGAGAGATTTAGACAGTGTGGGAGGAGAGAGATAAAAAAAACAGGGTGGGAGGAGAGAGACAGAAGAAAAGGAGGGAGTAGAGAAATAGAAGACAGGGCAGACAGAGAAGAGAATAGGTGGGAGAAGAGATAGGAGACGGGGTGGGAGGACAGAGACAGGAAACGGGGTAGGAGGGGAGAGATAGGAAACAAGGTGGAAGGAGAAAGATAGGAAACAGGGTGGGAGGAGAGAGATGAGACGGCGTGGGAGGGAGAGAAATAGGAGACGAGAGGAGAAAGATAGAAGGGGTAGGAGGAGAGATAAGAGACGGGGTGGGAGGTGAGAGAGAGAAAACAGGGTAGGAGAAGAGAGATAGGAGACTGAGTTAAAGGAGGGAGGTAGGCAACGAAGTGGGAGTAGAGAGAGGTAAGAAACTAAGTGGGAGGAGAGAGGTAGGAAGTGAGATGGAGGGAGAGATATTGAACAAGGAAGAAGTGGTAGGAGGAGAAGAGAAGCGTGATAAAAATAACTCTTGATAAAGATTACGCAGGAGAAAGCGAAGTCAACAGATAAAGGAGATGAACGAGAGGTGGAGGAAGAGGTGAATAAAAGAGGGGGAAAAGGCTTAAATAAGGAGAGAGAGAGTGGGAGTGAGAAAAATTGGAGAGTATGAGAGTGAAACAAAAGGGGAGTTGAAAAGAAAGAAAAACGAAAGGAGAAACAGAGAGAGGGGAAATGGCGACGCCTTTATGAAAAGAAGAAAAGAAAAGAAAGAAAGCAAAAGAGAGAAAGAAAGAGAAGAGTAGAATTGTAGGAAGCGGAACGAGATTGAAAAAAAATAAAAAGAAAGAAAATAAAGAGAAGTAAGGAAAAAAGATGTGCGTTGTGGTGCAGTGGGTATCGACTAGGAACGACAAATCGGGGGAGCCGAGTTCGAATTCCAGTTGAATTCCGTGCATTCACTTGCGCACAAATACTCTCGGAAAGGGTTTTAATCTATCTCTTCCCTCCAGTTAAATAATAGGACAGCTTGGATTCTATAGCCTTGGTTGGCAACCAGTCTACCGCAGAAAGCAATGACAATCTATTGCGGGAAAATCTTTTGCCTAGTCGGTCATGTCTCTTTCCAGACATGATCGCCCAAAGCGTGTATCACGTATGGAACTTAATGGACTGACTGAATATAATAGTTAAAAACATGATTAAGGCTTCTACTGGGCATAAAGTGGGGGAACAGTTTTGTATTGTTATGAAGTAATAAACTGATCCAACCAATAATTACTACTTAATAATTTAATACATCTTTTCCCCTACTAACTATGAGTCAAATAACATGACAGATTGGGTTCTATAGCCTTGGCTGGCAACCAGTCTACCGCAGAAAGCAATGACAATCTACTGCGGGAAAAACCTTTTGCCTAGTCAGTCATGTCTCTTTCGAGACATGATCGTCCAAAGCGTGTATTGCGTATGGTAATTAACTGACTGACTGAAGGGAAAAAGAAGAAGAGAGTGAAAAAAGCGAGAAGTTTAAGTAAATATAAAGAGAAGGGAAAATAATTAAAAAAAGGAGAAGCAGAGATAAAGAGGGAAAGAGAAGAGGAATAAGTGGGTGGGATAGAGTTAAAGAGCGAGAGGGAGATTGGGGAAAAGGAATAGGAGTGATAGTGTTGGGCATAAAGAGAGGAAGGGTTTGGAAATTTAGAAAAAAGAGGGCGTAAAAATGTAAAAGAAAAAAAGGAGAAGACGGAAGAAAAGAATGAATTTGAAAGAAGTGGGAGTAATTCGACAAGAAGTAGAAGAAAGAGGAATTCAATGAATTAAATGAGAGAGATGATCCTAAATTATACAGAAATAGAGAGAGTGATAACGAAGCAGTTAAAAATGTAAGAAAAATAAGAAATAATAATAATAATTTCAACTACTTTTTAAATTTTTTTTCTATTCAAAATATGTCGCATATATATATATATATTTTCTTCCTCTTTTAATTTTGTCAAAATGTTCAATCACTATTTTTTTTTTATTTAGGAACCAGACTTTGAGTCTAACCAAATGCCAGATGCATTTAGATCAGAGAGATTTCATTCTTGGGAATATTTTTGACCAACAACAAATGCAATTGTGCCGTGAGTGACGAAAGAAAAAAGTTATGAGAATCAAAGATGAAAAACAGATCAATAATTAATAAAACAAGAAGAACGAAAAGAAAGAATACATTTATGCCAAAGTACAAAGGCAAAGGGGGAGAAAATGACATGGAAGGCGCTGAAACTTTTATTCTTCTTGATAGAAGGATCAACGTCACGACGACGTGTCGGCCATGTTTGTTAAGTCACAAACAGAGGAACGCAGGTGTATTTGTCCTAAAAACAGTTTGGCTATTATTTTAATTTTTTCTCATCAATATATACGAAAATTACCCTTTTCTTTTTTCTTTCTCTATTTCTTTCTATCTCCATCTCTCTTGAAAAAACAATTGCAGCCATTTCTAGCATATTGTCAATTGGAAACAAGAAGGTTGCAATATGATACGTGTGTTGTGGTTTAATGGATATCGCCTCGTAATGAGAACTCAGAGGGCCGAGTTCGAATTCCAGTTAAATTTGCTTCATTCACTTACTTGGGAAAGATACAAATCCATCACTTCTCCCTCCATCTATGGGTTAAAAAGCAGAACAGATTGAGTTCTATAGCCTTGGTTGGCAACCAGTCTACTGCAGAAAGTAATGGCAGACTACTGCAGAAAAATCTTCTGCCTAGTCAGTCATTTCTCTTTCGAGACATGATCTCCCAAGCGTGTATCACATAAAGAAATTAAATGACTGAAAATGAAGGAATCGCTGAAAGCCGTAAAATGTTATCTCCAAGCAAGGCAATAACGCCACTAAGACGCAAAAGGGTTACTGAGTGTGAGAGAATATGAAAGGCAAACACTATAAATCAGGTATAACAATAAAACATTAATTAAGAAGATAACAATTGTCATTGCATCTAAATTTTTGAAGATCAAAGTTGACTGGGAAAGCCAGAAGTCGGAAGAGAGTTCCTTAAGAGAGAAGTGCAAGAGAAGAAACTGTTAGCATAGAACTTACGGTTTCATGTAACCATTTCAACTACTTGCGTTTAAATTCATAAAATCTAGCCACCACAAAGTTAATCCGAACAGCTATCATGAAATTATTTATAGAAAAGGCCCAGGGAAGCTAAATTACGTGGGTAGGAAAGAGACTTAAACCTAGCGGCCAGGTAAGGGCCAATAACATTGCAGATTATTCTTTGGATTTTATCAAGAATCTATAAATAGAAGCACCAGACCCGATGTAGCGGCAATATATGAATTATGAACGGCATGGCAGACTTATAACTATATAAGATAGATTCAGGTGTAAAGAATTCTTTAAGACGGCACAGTGAACCCACTTTCTTAATAGAAGACTTAGTAATTGGTTCTATATAATCTTGTCAATTTATATCAGCGGAAAGCATTAACTTGTGTAGGCGTAACGAATCCCTTTCGAGAAGGTTAGCATCAGCCATCCAGACGGAAGAAAAAGAGTTTTTCTCAAAATATTAAAACTTAATTTCGTTTTGGAGGCCATAAAATTATGCCATTACTTGCTTCAGTTAACAACAGACTGTACATATTTGTTTTTAGCTACCAATTTGATATGATGGAACCGATCATACTTACTATTAATAAATTATATATTTTGATTCATAAATATATTGTATGAGTTTTGTCTACATTTATTCAAAATATCGATAATTCATTTTTCTCTTGTTATGCGATGTAACCCCCCAAGACGATCATGGCTCTCCACAATTTCCTGTCCGTTTTAGCTCTTAGTATTTTTGGCATCTCTCCTAAACTGTATTTACACAAACTCATTAGCTAGATTATGCAATGTTTTCCCCTGTCTCTCTTAGCTTGAATATGACCTGTGAGCGACGCATTCTCCAAGCCCTCTTTTCTCGTTATCTGCCCAAAACATTTCAGCTGACGTTAAATATAAGTGTCTTTTTTGTTTCCGTTTACTCTAAAATTTCGTCGTTGCTCATATGTTTAGTGCATGACATTCTCAACATCCCTCTGTAGAATCACATTTCTGTTGCTTCAAGTTTTTTTCTTTTCTCATATAATCATATCGCCCCACGCAAGGCATTTTACTACCACTGTTTTGCAGTGGGTTACATAGGAGGAACGTTATGAGAAATAGGGACAGGTTATAGATGGTGTCAGGAAGTGGGTAAGAGAAGGATACGAACAATGATGAGAGTGGAGTGGACGGAGAAAGGAGCATGAGAGAGAGGATGAAGGTTAGTGAGATAGGAGATGGCTATTGACTTTACATTTAAATTCTTGGAGATTGTAGCTGTCGGGGAAGCAAGTAAAGGGAAAGGAATTCCACAGGCGGGAAGTGCGAGAAAAGAAGCTGATGGAGTAGAATTTGCGTTTACAATTTAATGGTTTCACAGTAAAAGAGTGATACCTAATTGCTAATCTTGTGGCTCGAGTAAATTTATAAATAGGGGGTACCAGTGAGCTAAGTTCATCGGAACAGAAGCCGTGAAAGTATTTTTAGAAGAGACACAGGGAAGCCACGTTGCGCTGATGAGAAAAAAAAGTCTCTTCTCTATCTATGAGAGGACTGTCCAGCCTTCACTGCCATACAGGGGAACTGATATTACACAGAAGTTCAGTATTCTTTTCTTTGTTTCTGGCAAAATATAACTGTTTCTTAATGGTTTGCTTAGCTTCTTTTTTTTTTTTAATCATTTCACCCTGAGCAAGGCAGAAATGCCACTGATGTGCAGGGGGCTACATAAATGTAAAAAGATTAATTAGAAAAGAGTGAGGAGTACAAACTAGTTAGAAAGGAACAATAGAAAGCTGAGAATGCAGGTGCGATGACAGATACATAGGTGGAGAGAAAGGGAAGGTTATACAGGGGTGGGGAGAGAGCTAGAGTCCAGTGGTTAGTAGATGAATATTGATTTTGCATTTAAATTTCTGGAGGTTGTAGCCGTCAGGAAAGCAAGAATATGGGAGCGAGTTCCACAGGCGGGAAGTGCGAGAGAAGAAGCTGCAGAAGTAGAATTGTCGTCTGCATTTGGCTAACCTGACTGTGAATGGGTGGGACCCAGTTGCCAGTCTGGTTGCACGAGTAAACACCTCGGAGACATATTTCACTATTTCAATCCGCCTTCCGATTCCAGTGTCGTGCTCTCCACCCTCTGTTAAAACACTTCGCAGACATTTTAATTGTTGTACTTGTATCTCCAATTTGTAATTCGCATGTTGGGCTGATTCTTTTGCTAACAACCATACATTATGTCTTCTTGCAAATGACCGTTAGTCCTTTTTTCTCGCTTTCTTTTCCTGTCTTCTGTAGGTGTTCTAATAGATTCCTTTTTGTATCTTTTAATACTGTGTCATTTGCATATTTTATGCTGCTAAGATTGTGTCCACCTCTAATGAATTCGAGTAAAACATCTAATTCTCTTAGAAGCGCCTCACTGTATAGATTGAATTAGTCCGGTAAGAAAAGTTTGAGTTTTATTTAATGACATATCAACACCTCTGTGGGTTATTTAATGCCAAAGAGGTAGGGTTTTAAGATGTATTCTTAATGTTCAGTTATAGTGAGAAGGTCGACTTAGATTTTGATGAAAAAAATTTTTCTTTTTTTATTCTTTTTTTTATTTTAGAAAACTGAAGGTGTTCTCTAGTTTTGCATTCAAAAATGTATTACTGGTGATCTTTTTTTTTTCTGTGCCTCTTCTATAAATACTTTCATGGCTTCTGCTCTGAAGAACTTAAATCACTAGTGCCCCCCAGATGTGAATTTGCACGAGATACTAGATTGGCAACTAGGTCCCACCCTTTTATAGTGAAACCGATGAAATGTAACCGCAATTTCTACTCCAACAGCTTCTTTCCTCGCACTTCCCGCCTGTGGAATTCCCTACCACATGCTTGCTTCCCCAATGGCTACAACCTCCAGGAGTTTAAATGTAAGGTCAATAGACACCCCCTAACACACTAACTCACACCCACTCTCTCCAACTCTCTCCCTATGTACATCCTAAGTCGTCTATCACCCTCCTTCTGACATTTCCTATACCCAATCCCTCTGTGTAACCCCCTGCGCTATAGTGGCAGTGGAATGCCTTGCTTGGGGTGACACGATTAAAAAATGTATTGTTGTAATATTTTTCCTTCAAAAATGTATATTTTTCTATAGAAATTTATTTTTATACTTTCATAGTGTTTTGACCCCAGTTTATGGGACCCTAACAGGTGCTACCACTCCGGGTCAGAATGAACCTGGGAACAACAGTAATTAAAAGGTGGTTCCATACTCCTTACAACCTTCCAATCAGAGTTCTTGCTGCCGGATGCAGTTTAGCGTCATACTCAGGACCATCCGGTGAGAAGACACAACCTTGTCTTACACCGATTTCTATTTTTGTATATTTACTGAATTCATTATCTATCTGTATTCAGGCAGTACATGTTCTGGATTATTCTACTCTCCTTCCCAAATATGTCATGGTTAACGAGCAGTTCCTACACTTCTTTGTATTTTGACTATTAGACTGGTTAATAAACTACAATTCAAAATCTCGAATATTTGAATATTTAAATTATCGAAAAAAAAAAGGAAGGAAAGTCATTTTCAGAAATAAATTTAGCATTTATATCATGGGTTACCAACCTTTTTTTTTTTTTTTTTTTTGTTTTGCGTCATTGCGTCATTTCCGGTACCCATCTGCATAGTAACGATTCAAAAGCATGTCAAAATGGTTGACCTTAGATTTGAAGAGTTCAAAATTTTAGTAATTACGAAAATATCCTTCCAGGAGTCTGTTGCATAAAAGTGCTGTTCTTTGGTAGAAGCTATTCGAATTAAACTTCCTTTTTACCAAAGGAATTGTTTCCTGTTTAGGATGTGGTTTCCGGTTTTCTCTTTTCTAATCTTCTCACTCTTATGTAGCCCCCTGCACATCAGTGGCGTTACCGCCTTGCTTGGGGTGATATGATTAAAAAAAAAAAAGGAATTCAAACTAAATTGGGATGATTCACTCTTCTGCACGTGAATGTCTCAGGTCAGGGCTGGTAGGACAAAAGAATGTAGCTCGTCAGTGCACATTCGATGGACATAGCGATAGAATAGCGAAAGGCTCGCAACATTTATGGGAAAAGGGGTTGCATCGTAGCAATGCAACAAATCGACTTACCTGGAAAAGACAGAAGGTATGCTCTCTCTGCTACCGGCACGTTAAAGAAAAAAGAAAGAACAGGACGCAAGTGTAACTAGTGTCATGGCGGAGAGTGTGGAAGTCGCGCGGGAGGCGGCGAGACTCGGTATGTTTTATTTGCAAAAAGAGAATACTGACATATTTTATTGGGCAAGTCAAATTTCGCAAAAAGATTTGCAATAATCGATGTAAGTATAATTTTAAATATATTGTACGAGTTTTATCTACAGTTATTCAAAATATCGATAATTCATTTTTCTCTTGCTATGCGATGTAACCCTCCAGGACGATCATGGCTCTCCACAATTTCCTGTCCGTTTTAGCTCTTCGTATTTTTTGGTATCTCTCCTAAACTGTATTTACACAAGCTCATTAGCTAGATTATGCAATGTTTTTCCCTGTCCCTCTTGGCTTGAATATGTCCTGTGAGTGTCGCATTCTCCAAGCCCTCTTTTCTCGTTATCTACCCAAAACATTTCAACTGGCGTTAAACATGTCTTTTTTGTTTCCGTTTAATCTAAAATTTCGTCGTTGCACATATGCTTAGTCCATGACATTCTCAACATCCCTCTGTAGAATCACATGTCTGTTGATTCAAGTCTTTTCTTTTCTTATATAATCATATCGCCCTATATGCATGTGCAATGTTTTTACCTGTCCCTCTTGGCTTGAATATGTCCTGTGAGTGTCGCGTTCTCCAAGCCCTCTTTTCTCGTTATTGTTGTGGTCAGGCAGTACGGTTTTTCTTTGCGTTTCGACACGGCAAGCGTACATTTGCATACGTGCAAATTACCCACTGTAACATTAGTGAAGAAGCTATTTCGGCGCATTTATCTGCACGGGCCGTAAACGGATCTACATGTTCATTCAACTCTCGGTAATCGATCACAGGTCTTATTATCTTTATTGCACTGAATGACTATCAGCAGTGGGATCAGACCCTCCGGGGGCCCCAATTTCTCTTCTGGGTAAGGAACCACCCATCCATTATTGTTATATTCTACTCGAGCTCTTGCGGGAATGTTGCACTCAGGCACCCGGTTGAGTAATTTTTCTGGTGGCTGATCACCGGACCACTTCCATGACACCGTCCAGGATTTGGTATGACGATCAAACTATACGCGAAAATCAGGTTGTTCCAATTTTGTAACATTAGAGAACAGGTCGTCAGGTGGAAAAATAATTAATTAAGACAAGCAAGAGAGAAAATCAGCCCGGTGATGGCAGTAATTATTATTGCTTTCATCTGCTTCTTGTAAAGGTAGAGTATAACAGGGGAATCATATAGTTACTAGAACAGCCCAACCATTTTGTTAGGAATTTTAGCAATAGACGTACACCACCGGCCATAATTATTAAGCAACCCGCAATGTTTTAAAAAATATGTATTTCATATTATTTTTTTGTATTTACTAGCAGTATAGCTCGGCGTTGCTTGGGTGTAATGAAAGCTATAAAACTAATCCATGGTCCTGGAGCTCAGACTTTTTGGACGTTGGCACGAAAGACTAAAAAGCAATAGTTGTTTCCAGTTAAAGCGAAACTGTAGACTGAAAGAAAAATGAATGGATGTAAGTCAAATTTTGATTTCCTGGTATCGATATCAAATAAGTTTTTTCGTCGTGAACTGAATTTTGAAGGCTAAATAAGTCCTCTGAGTAAATGGTATCATGGCTGAGACTAAGAACTACAATTATACCTATTTAGAGCCAAAGCCGAAGAAAAAACTAAAATAAAAGGGCTGAAAAAAATACAGACATACAGGCAGATAAACAGACACACAGACATTTTGCCTTTTATATATATATATATATATATATATATATATATATATATATATGTATGTATTATCGATTTTCTACATTATTGTAATAACTGCAACCTTGAAACTTCTGAATATCGTTTCTTGTGTCTTTGTCTATGAGTGTATCAAATTTGATTAAAATCGGACCACTCCTTCTATAAGCCGATTTTTTCGATTATCGATTTTCGATATTTATCGGGGGTACCTCGACACAAAACCTAGCTAAGAACACTTGCAGACGCTTATAGTACAACTGTGTAAATTTTCAAGAAAATCGGTTCAGCCGTCTCGGAGTTTATAGGTAACGGACACACACACACACACACACACACACACACACACACACAGAGACAAAGTTCCATTTATAAATAAGTTTAGATTGCCAAGTGAATAATTGTAAATGAAAATAGAATAGTTCTTTTGTTCTTATTACTTTGCAAGATTGTATGCTCTTAAATATCTTCGTCAGACCGAGGCTTTCATCTCGATGCTATGCGTGACGCCTAACTCGTTCAGAAATATCGAAACTGTCAGTTGTATGCAACTCATTTTTAAGACCAATGGGTAAAAAAGGCTTTGAGCGAATGACGCCTTGGCAAACATCTTCCTTCTTTGAATATCATAGAATGACGCTACACAATCACAAACAAAGAACTGTATCAAATAACAGGTAGCATATTATTTGAGAACTACCAATAGCAGCAACAACTAAACTGGATAGCACCTGTAATGCGGAGAGAAAAGAATGATATGATCAAGATATTGATTTTCTATACGACTTCAAACAGATGGTTAGGAAGAAAAAACCCTGTTAATGCTGGAAAGAAAGAATAAATCTTTATGGTTTTGAAAAATCTGTTTTCCTGCAAAAATTGTTTTGAAAGAAAGATTCTATAAATTTCAACCGAAAACATTACTGTCTACTCGGTGAATAAATACCAAATATAGGTACCTCCATGTGGCAGACATGAAATACAACTGTTTGCGACTTGCCTTGTCCCCGCCAAAAAAGAGCCCGTATTTGATTAGCATGTAAAGCTACTGCAACTAAAATGGAAAAAAGAAAAAGCACTTACCTCTCTACCGTAATTCATCCTCGGCCAGACATCATAAAAGAATGAGGGGGACTTGCATTGCTTTTATATACACTAAAAGATGCAATGCTTTATGGGATCACAGGAAGACGCAAAGGATTATGGGTATAAGTCAGTCAGTCAGTTTAGGTGCCATACGTGATACACGCTTGGGCGATCATGTCTCGAAAGAGACACGACTGACTGGCCAGAGGATTATTTCTGCGGTAGACTGGTTGCGACCAAGGCTATAGAACCCAATCTGTCCTGCCATTTAACCCATAACTGGAAGGAAGAGACGGATTAATACCTTTCCCAAGGGTATTTGCGCGTAAGTGAATACAATGGATTCAGCTGGAATTCGAACTCGGCTCTCCAGTTTCTCGTTCCGAGCCGATATCCACTGTACCACAACGCACATCGTATGAATATAAGTACAGATATAAAAGCAAGGAATTTTTTTCTCAGTAGGGGGATGCGAAAACAACGTTCACAGTTGGCGGCTGAAACGTCTGTTAGTGAGATTTTGAGAAAGAACTTGAGAAGGAACAACTGGGTTGTAATACCGGCTGGGAGAGCCACAGTTCACTCACTTGTTGCTGTTTTAAGTTTATTTTGCTCCATTTTCGATACCTAAGTTTTAAATTGATTTTTTTTTAAATAAAAACATTTTCTTGAAACTTTAATTTTAGATAATTGAAAGCTAAATGATTAAATTTACTATTTCCACGAAGCAAAATACTCGGGTGTATTTCAAACAGAAGTTATATTCATTGGAATCTAGAATTTTAAGATTTTTTTTTTAATTTTCAATTTCTCGGCCATTTTTTGAGCGATCGACACATTTGTAAACAAAAGTTAATTTCGGTTTTAAAAATCTTGCAAAAATAAAATATACATCTCTCACTCGTTATTTTTGAAAAATTAACAAATTTAAAGTTAAATTAATCTGATTTGAAACAAATATTACTTTTTTATGGCATGAAATTTAGAATAAAAGTATTTCTTAATCACAAAGCTCTGATTCATTAACCATTTAAGTAGGCGATAACAGCACCTATCAAAGAATCTGAACATATTGTGACCAAGAATGGACATTACCCAGTTTAGCAGTTCATAAGGGGAACAACTCCTAAAACATACAACCTTTTAACGATAAGTCTTTTATAAGTTCATTCAAGGATTTATATCCAGCCGAAAGAATCTCATAGAAAAATCCGACCAACTAAAACCTGAAAGAGAACCTCATGAAACTATCTGGGCAAATACATTTTTTTGTCTCTTTCATTGACCAAGCCCATAATTATTCTTTATATACTCATTTAAGGATTTCCCAAGAAGTATAGAACTTAACTTCCTCGCCAACTTAACTGGATAAAGATACTGACCTTCTCTCCTCGTAACACTCGCCAGTAGTAAACTCTATGTTTCTTGTTTTGAATGCAACAAAAATTGTATATTTGTAAATATTTTATTTGGTATGTTTGTAAATTCAATATTTGCCTGGAAATTAACTCTGAGTTTTGGTCAATCATTTTTCTTTTTGTTACGCTTAACACGTAACAAAAAGAAAATGTGCAATTTAACATAATAAGAAAAATTAGAAATTATTTTTAAAATCTTAATTCTAAATGATTTGTATTAAGCTTATGAAATTTTTTTATTTATAAATAAAGTCTTTTTTTAATGAATTATTAACCAAATACACTGAGTAACTGGAAGAAATTTAAAAAGATGTTTGAAACTTTAATTAGCAAAGAAAAAAATGAAAACAATTCTTATAAAAATTCATTATTCATCGAAATTCTTTTCTTCAGAATATGATATCCTAAAATTATATCATTTTAAAAATCAGTTAAAAGTTTATCTACATTAAAAATAGCGTAATTTTAATGCATTTTTGATTTTCCTATTTGGAGCAGATTTTCGGAAAAATGTTCCCGTAATTAAAAAAATACATGATTTACATTCCCCAATGAGTTCTTCATTTAACTAATAAATAAAAAATTGGTATAGATAATGTATTTCTAAAAGTTTTATGCAATTAATTAAAGTGGGGGTGTAACAGATGTAAAAGAAAATATTTTTACCAAGATTTTCTAAAAATAATAATTGCAAAAATGATTTCTTTCATCTAAACTTATTTATAAATGGAATTTTGTGTGTGTGTATGTGTCTGTGTGTGTGTGTCCGTTATCTATAGACTCCGAAACGGCTGAACCGATTTTCTTGAAAATTTACACAGTAGTACTATAAGCGTCTGCGAGTGTTCTTAGCTAGATTTTGTGTCGAGGTACGCCAATAAATATCGAAAATCGATAATCGAAAAAATCGGGTTATAGGAATGGTTCGATTTTAATCAAATTTAATACACTCATAGACAAAGACACAAGAAACGATATTCAGAAGTTTCAATGTTGCAGTTCTTACAATAGTGCAGAAAATCGATAATATATATATATATATAAAAGGCAAGATGTTTGTGTGTTTCTGTTTGTATGTCTTTTATACAAATCCACAATTTTTATCCGATTCTCACCAAACTTCACACAAATATTCTTCAGGCTGAGTCTGAGCCTGAGCTCCAGGACCATGGATTAGTTTTAAAGCTTTCATAACACCCGAGCGACGCCGGGCTATACTGCTAGTTTGTAAATAAGTCCTGAAAGTTTCATTAAAATCAGACAATTAGTTGATTTTTGCAAGAATTTTTAAAATTAATGTCTTTCAACGCCAAAAAACGACTTGCATAATATTACGTTTTGCTTAATAGTCACATTACGTAAACATAGCGGGAATCGCTGACAGAAAACAAAGAAATAAATGTTAATTAAAATTTCGAACGTGTTAAAAAGGATTAAATTTTTTTTTTAAATAATGGCAACAAAATTTAATCTTTCCTCTTAATAATAACATAAATATTTTGATGATAAAACTTTGTTTTTATTAATTTTAGGCAGTTTTAACATCATGATATGCTGTTGTTTTTTTTGGCAATTGAGTGGAGCTACCTTGCCAAAAGTTTCCGTAGAGCAAAACGGCTAATATTATGCATCATAGTGTCTATAAAATCTTGGAAGATTTCTAATAAAAGGACCATGTCAGATTTAGTGCCAATCCCAAGTCTTACACAACCGAAACAACCCTGTCTAAACACACCCGGTCACACAACATATTTAATTGTAAAGACATGTAATCCCTGTGTCGATTGTGACAGCATTCACTATAAATAACGTCATCTTTATTAATAACAATAGAACTCTCCTGCTTTTTCCATAATTCACGGATGGGAGTTGAAGTGGGGGATTCTGGGTAGGATCGGGGGTCACAGAGAAAACGGATGGCCACATTATCCTCAGAATAGGTAGAAAGGACCAAGTTGGAATGGTAAGGGTCGAGTATGAATACTAGCAATAAGAACACATTCAGTTTATGAGACATCGGAAAGTGGGTCCATAATCTGGCCTGCAGGTACCGCCCCTACCACGTTGCTGTCAGGCCGATTTGAACTCAGAGTCAAATACTTCAGACTTACTTTTTCTTTCTTTCTTTCTTTCTTTCTTTCTTTCTTTCTTTCTCCAATTCCTTTTTAATATTTCTCCAACCTTTCTTTCTTTCTTTCTTTTTCTCCCCATTTCTTTAATAATATATCCCCTTTTTCTTTCTTTCTTTCTTTCTTCTCTGATAACATCTCCCTCTTTCTTTCTTTCTTTCTTTCTTCTCTGATAACATCTCCCACTTTCTTTCTTTCTTTCTTTCTTTCTCTGATAACATCTCCCTCTTTCTTTCTTTCTTTCTTTACCCCAATTCCTTTTTAATATTTCTCCAACCTTTCTTTCTTTCTTTCTTTCTTTCTTTCTTTCTTTATTCTCTGATAACATCTCCCTCTTTCTTTCTTTCTTTCTTTCTTTCTTCTCTGATAACATCTCCCTCTTTCTTTCTTTCTTTCTTTCTTTCTTTCTTTCTTTCTTTCTTTCTTTACCCCAATTCCCCTTTTTAATATTTCTCCAACCTTTCTTTCTTTCTTTCTTTCTTTCTTTCTTTCTTTCTTTCTCTGATAACATCTCCCTCTTTCTTTCTTTCTTTCTTTTTTCTTTCTTTCTTCTCTGATAACATCTACCTCTTTCTTTCTTTCTTTCTTTCTTTCTTCTCTGATAACATCTCCCTCTTTCTTTCTTTCTTTCTTTCTTTCTTTCTTTCTTTCTTTACCCCAATTCCTTTTTAATATTTCTCCAACCTTTCTTTCTTTCTTTCTTTCTTTCTTTCTTTCTTTCTTCTCTGATAACATCTCCCTCTTTCTTTCTTTCTTTCTTTCTTTCTTTCTTTCTTTACCCCAATTCCTTTTTAATATTTCTCCAACCTTTCTTTCTTTCTTTCTTTCTTTCTTTCTTTCTTTCTTTTTATTTCCCCAAATCTTTTTAATATTGGTCCTGGGCATGATGGTAAATTGCATCCGGCAGCAAGGTCTCTGATTGGGAGGTTGTGAGGAGCATGGAACCACCTCTTAATTGCTGTTGTTCCCAGGTCCACCCTGACCCGGAGTGGTAGCATCTGTTAGCGTCCCAGCTATAGGCAAATAGTTAACCCCTAAACTGGAGTCAAAACACTATGAAAGAATAAAAATAGACTTTTATAGAGATATATACATAAAAATAGACTTTTATAGAAAAATATAGATTTTTGAAGGAAAATATTACCATAACACATTTTTTAAGAAAAAAAATTTTTCTCAGCAAAACATTTTTAATACAAAACTAGAAGACATTTTCAGTTTTCGAAAATAAAAAAGACTAAAAACAAAAAATTTTCATTAAAATCTGACAAAATCAATCTTTTTGCTATAACCAAACATAAAAAATACCTTAAAACTCTACCTATTTGGCAATAAATAGCCCACAGAGATGTTGATATGCCGTAAAACAAAACTCAAATTCGAACAACCTTTTTAATGTTTCTCTAACCTTTCTTTCTTTCTTTCTTTCTTTCTTATAACATTTCCTCTCTCTTTCTTTCTTTCTATTCACAACTCCTTTTTAATATAACTCCAACCTTTCTTCTTTCTTTCTTTCTTTCTTTCTTTCTTTCTTTCTTTCTAGTCTGTAAAATGGTGCTTTCTTTTGTGTAATGTTTTTTTGTTTTTTCTCTTTTAATTTCATTTTTTTTTTCTTTTTTCTTTCTCCTGTTATTTATTTTTATCTTATTCTCTAGACGGAATATAATCTTCCAATCCCACAATTCTATTTGATCAAACGCTTTACTTTACTAAAAGAAGTTTTTAAAATATTTCAATTACGACAATAGAATTTCGCCTTGCATGATGGGTGTAAGTAAAAACAAAGCATTTATTTGAGCTAAAGTGTTAAAAAAAAAAGGTTCTCTTTACTTTTAATATTGGCGCACTATAATCTTTCTCGGTACCTGCCCGGCCCTGGGTCCGACGAGACTTAGCTCTGTAAATGTCTACCGAAAGAGACATTTACGCGTTCGCAATAAAGCACACCTTTGCGCGCTTAAAATCGCAGACACCTTTTTCTGTCTCAAATTCCCAGCATCTTCACCTGCGCGCCCAGAGTTGCCCAGAGAAGAAACAATTTCCTTTTCTTTTAGTTTTTTTTTATTCCTATTTTCCCGCCTTCTTTTTTTTTTCTTTTTTTCGCTTGTAATTTCGTCATTTTCAGACGGAAGAGATGACATTCTTCTTTGCTGCCGCCACGTCAGCCCGATGTAAAGGCCTCGAGCGGAACCATTACCAGGTCTTTGTGTTTTGTCTTGTTCATTTGAACATTTGGCCGATATGTTCAGAATTAAGGCAAGAATTAGTGCTGAATTGGTGCAGGAAATGGGATTGAAACAAAGAAGAAGACGACAGGGATTCAGAGAAGAAGAAGGAGGAGGAAAAGGAGGGGGAAGAAGAAAAAAGGGGTTGGAGAAAGGTGAGGCATATAGCGTAGAATAAAAGAAAAAACAGAGAACAGAAGAAGATGAAAAGAGGGAAGGGTGAAAGGAATAAAGGCGAAAGAAGAAGAAGAAGAAGAAGAAGAAGAAGAAGAAGAAGAAAGTGGGAAAGATAAAAGTCGATAATTGAAGAAAGGTGACGAATGAAAGAAGAAAAAGATGGCTGGCGTTTCTATGGAAAAGAAAAGAAAAAAGGACCGCAGGACCAAGTATGAAATGCCATAAACGAAGTCTAAGAAAGAAAGAAAGAAAGGGCAAAATAAAGGGCAAAAGAAAGAAAGAAAGAAAGAAAGGGCAAAATAAAGGGCAAAAGAAAGAAAGAAAGAAAGGGCAAAATAAAGAGCAAAAGAAAGAAAGAAAGAAAGTGAAAACGAAAGCCAAAGGGAAAAAGGAAAAAGGAAAGGGAAAATAAAGAACGAATAAAAGTGTACAAGTGAGAGAAAGAAAAAACAAGATTAAACTACCAACAAAAATGGAAGAAAATCTATGTAAATGGAAATAAAAGACATCATTATCGGTTGCCACCATTAATAATAATAATAATAAGTTGGGCTAATTTGAACTTTTCCCCATGAATATAAAAAAGTCCTGTAAAATACGAGGTTACCACACACACACACACACACACACACACACACACACACACACACACACACACACACACACACACACACACACATATATATATAGATATATAATGGGTGAGACATGGATGCATTTTCTTTACGCCTAATACGCCAATGGTCCATTTATTTTACAGACAGACTAATAAAATCAACTGCGGTTCAGCAATGTCGAATTATCGAAGACATTAAGACTTAAACCGACCTATACAATTATAGATAGATAGATAGATAGATAGATAGATAGATAGATAATGAACAAAATGAGATAGATAGATAGATAGATAGATAGATAGATAGATAGATAGATAGATAGATAGATAGATAGATATGAACAGACTTAGATAGATAGATAGATAGATAGATAGATAGATAGATAGATAATGAACAAAATGAGATAGATAGATAGATAGATAGATAGATAGATAGATAGATAGATAGATAGATAGATAGATAGATATGAACAGATTGACATAGACAGATATGAACAGACTTACATAGATAGATAGATAGATAGATAGATAGATAGATAGATAGATAGATAGCGGCGAAAGACAGATGAACATATTGATACAGTGCTATTACTCGCTTTCCATCTCTTATAATATTTAGTCTCGTATTGAAATTTATTTTTATTTTATTTATTAGTATTCATTCACCTCTTTCTAGCGAGTCCAACAAAGTACTGAACTTTGTATTTTTTTTTTTTTTTTTTAGTTTTTCCGTACATTAACTGTTTTTTCTTTCTGGTAATGGTAGTCGTATGTTCAACGAATATTTGTTGTGTTGCTCCATCAAAAGCATCATACAGTACTTGCATAGATTCTTCCTTTCTTTTTCTTCAGTACACCTGTTCGTTAATTGACTTTAATGTCGTTTTATTCCATTTTTTTCCTTTTAACATATCATTTTTCTTGTTTGTAACATTATTACGCGTTTTTTCGACATTTCTTTTTTATTTTTATATACTCTGAAAATCACTTTTCACCAAACTTGAAAATATTTACTCTCTCTCTCTCTCTCTCTCTCTCTCTTTCTTTTTGGACCTGATAAAAAATTGTCGAGCACCGGTTTAAAATTTCTGACGAACATCAGTTCTGCCGGCGACATGATTTGGCGTTAAACCGTAAACACTCATGAACTTATTGCTCACTTACTCATGATTTGCTTTTCGCAAAGATTTTTTGCAAAAGTACCAACAAACAATTCAATCTGTTTCTTTGACCTTGGTCGATTAGGCGGTCTCTCCCTTTGACCTTGGTTGATAATCGAGAAGATTTTACAAAAATCTTCAAATTCGTAGGAAGTGAATTGTGTACCGTCATCTAAGATTGTATCCGGACTGCCATATCTTGTAGTTCATGTCAAAAAATCACTGTAACTATGGAAGTTTTTTGCATTTACAAATTACAGGTCACTTAGTAAAGCTGTCCATTAACACAATAATGTGATTCTTTTATTAAACCTACCAAATCTATGTGCAGTCTTGACCACGGAGTATCTGTCTTTGGACAAGATTGCAATATCATGGTAGGTGATTTTGCAGCCAGAACACAGCCTCTGCGGGCTTTTACTACTTTTTCAGAGTCTTAATCTATTTTAGTCTAGTATACAGAGCTTCTCATCAGAGATTTCATCCTTGAAATTCCTGGATGCCCACTATAAAATTCATTTAATATCTGCTTTTGTAATATACTAGGCATTACTACTCTTTCAACAAACATCAGTACTCCGTCACATATCAGTTAAGCGTTCAAGTCTGGATTACGTTCTAAAAATCATCTATCTTTCTTACTTTCTTTTAGTTTTTTCCCCGCAATAATCATGTCTTGTTTTGCATTTACTTTTATTTCCTGCAGGGTGACTGACGATTCGTATGATACATTCCATAATATATTTTTAATTTCTATTTGAATTTTTAATGCTGCAATAACAGTGTCCTCAAACGGTTCAGTATTTTTAGTATCAATCTTGATAGCCCATCTGCATGTCCTAATTTTTGGGACGGTTGGTGCTCCATAGTAAAATCATGATTTAATAATGAAGATGTCCCAACGTCGGTCCTGGGTACGACGGTAAACTGCATCCGGCAACAAAGCCTCTGATTGTTTGTGAGGATCATGGAACCACCTCTTAATTGCTGTTGTTCTCAGGTCCACCCTGGCCCAGAGTGGTAGCACCTGTTAGGGTCCCAGCTATGGGCAAATAGTTAACCCACAAACTGGGGTTAAAACACTATAAAAGTATCAAAATACACTTTTATAGAAATATATGTGAAAATAGACTTTATAGAAAAATATACATTTTTGAAGGAAAAAAATTATTGCCAAAATATATTTTTGAAAGAAAACAATATTTCCTGCAATAGATTTTTAATACAAAGCTAGAAGACATCTTCAGTTTTCTAAAATACAAAAAAAAAAGAAATAAAATTGTTTTCACCAAAATCTGACTAAATCAACCTTCTCATTATAACTGAACATTAAAAAATACCTTAAAATCACATCTTTTTGGCATTAAATAACCCACAGAGGTGTTGATATGCCGTTAAACAAAACTCAAAACTCAAATTCAAAAAAAATATTCCAACGTTGTAATCTATTCACTGTAGGCGAAGAAATTCTTTCTGTCAGACCAAAAATGAATAACAGACACCTGTGGTCTGTCTGCAACTGAAAATTCCAGTATATAAATTTGTGAATTTTTTCACTACAAATATTAACGCCTTTTTTCGATCTGGGTGTAGTTTTTTCTGCTGGTAGTAGCGAACGCGAAGCATGTGCAACGGCTTTTATGTTACCGTCATCAGATTTATGTAGAATTACTGCTCCTATGACATAACCACCAGCATCTGAAGCCAATACGATTTCTGCTTTTCGGTTGTAGTGCGCGAATGATGATAAGTCTGGTGTTATTATTCTTTAATTTCGTCAAACAACTTCTGACACTTATGAGTCAAATTTCACTTTACGCCTTTTTTAAGCAAATTGTTCAGTGAAGATCTCAAATTCTACACGTTAGGTAAACAAATTTTATAATAGTTTGCTAGTCTCAGAAATGCTTGTAATCTAGTAACGTTTGTTGAGGGATGCATATTCTTAATTTCATTTGCCCTCGACGAATCTGGTTGACGACCATTTTTGTCAATGGTTTGGTACTTGATTTCAGGCAAAAACAATTTGTACTTTTCCTCACTGAATTTCAATTCGTACTCTCGTAATTAAAAAAATCAACTGTTTTGACATGCCCGGTACGTTGTTCCTTAAATATACTTTTGATTAATATATCATCGAGATAAGCAAGTGTGAAAACACACTCTGCCAGCATGGTATCCGTAGCTTGTTGGAATATAGCTGGGGTCACTTTTATACCAAAAGGAAATCGATTGAACTTATACAACCCTTTGTGCGTAATTATAGTTTTTAACATTCTTCTTCCACCTCTTTTTGTAAATACGCTACAGAAAGAACCAACTTCGAAAAAAATTTCCCACCGTTTAACTTCGTAAAAATTCTCTATGGATTTTGTTTTCTGTAGTTATGGGGTTCCAAACAGTTGTTTAACCCTGTTGAAAAATCAGCACAAACTTGAGTTTCTTTTTCTCTATATGCATATATATATATATATCTTGTAGTGCGTTGTGCGTTGTGGATGTGTGTTGTGGTGCAGTGGCTATCGGCTCGGAACGAGAAATCGAGTTCGAATTCCAGTTGAATTCCTTGCATTCTTTTACGCGCAAATACCCTTAGAAAAGGTATTAATTCGTCTCTTCCCTCCAGTTATGGGTTAAATAACAGAACAGATTGGGTCCTATAGCCTTGATTAGCAAGCAGTCTACTACAGAATATAATGGTAACCTACTGCGGGATAATCTTCTGCCCAGTCAGTCATGTCTCTTTCGAAACATGATCGCCCAAAGCGTGTATCACATATGGCACTTAACTGACTGAAACATGATTAAGGGTTCTACTGGGCATAAAATGTGGCATCAGTTTTATATTGTTATGAAGTAATAAACTGATCCCCCACTAATTACTACTTAATAATATAATATATATCTTCCCCTTCTAGCTATGAGTCAAATCACAAGACAGATCGGGTTCTATAGCCTTGGCTGGCAGCCAGTCTACCGCTGAAAGTAATGGCAACATACTGCAGGATAATCTTCTGCCCAGTCTGTCATGTCTCGAAAGAGACATGGTCGCCCAAAGCGTGTATCACGTATGGTACTTAACTGACTATTAATTTTAACACTTTGTTGCATATTGGTTATAATTGTAATCTTTCTCTAATCTTTGTTGCATATTGGTTACAATTGCAACAAAGGATTAAGATGCACAATTTTTATTCGTTTTCTGTGATTATTTTTCCGTCGCATCGCTGCGTATGATTTTTTCTGTGAGAACTTTTTTTTTACTTTCGTTTTACAGTGTGAAATTTTTTTCCACATTCGTAGCATTTCGAATTCCTAAAAGGACAGTCGTCCCCGAGATGCAACTTTCCACATCTGAAACAAGGACTAATTTTACTTTTGTCACATTTCTATTGTATACATGCACATTTGTTTTTCCTCAATTTTTTCGGCATCGCGTCTCAGATTCCGATTTTCGCCCATAATTCTGCGTCTTTTCTTGCCGTTAATTCTTGAACAAAAATTAACCCTTTAAACATAACAGGAGTCACTTCGTTTAATCTGAATCTTTTACACTCCTTGTTAACAATTCCACTTTATGTAACAAAATCTTGGTCTTCTTTTTTCCTCAGATTCATATATTTTCAGCGAGTATTGAATAAAGAACTTTTGCCATTAAAAAATGTTTGTCAGACTATTTACTGTTTTTAAGTTTTTTCCTTTATTCTGTTGTATTTTTCATGTTCTACCAGTGCTTTCTCAACAAAAGTATTTTTCTTTTCTTGTCTTCTCAGCCGTTGCATTCTTCTCTGGAAATTTGCTCGTATTTTGTAAAATAAGCAGTAAAGATAAGTCTATCAAAAGAACTGCAACTGTTTTGATAAGTTTTTTTCATTTCCCTGATCAAGTTGCTGGTAACAAATGCTTGCTCTGATGGTCCTTCTGCGGTCCATTAGAGTATAATAGACAACACTTTTCATTTTCTTCAAGACATTTCAACGACTTCTATAGATGAACTCTTGCTTTAATCGTGACAGTGGCTTCTCATTTTGTGATAACCATTGTCTTTTTATATACATGCTTTTAATCAAGGCAATAAAGCCACTAAAACGGAAGAGGGATACTGAGTGTTAAAGAATATGAGAAAAATATACTGTTAAAGAGAAAGAACAAGAATTAAAAAGGCAGAAGATAACGATTGACATTGCATTTATATTTTGAAGATCAAAGTTGACTGGGAGGCAAGAAGCTGGAAGAGAGTCTCACAAGCGAAAACTGAGGTAGAAGAAACTGTTAGCATAGAACTTACGGTTACATCTAGCCATTTCAATGGTAAAAGGATAAGTGCTTGTTGGCAATCTAGTTAGTTAAGTGCCATACACGCTTGGGTGATCATGTCTCGAAAGAAACATGACTGATCGGGCAGAAGATCTTCCAGCAGTAGAGCCATTACTTTCTGCGGTAGACTGGTTGCTAACCAATACTACAGAACCCAATCTGTTCTGCCATTTAACCCATAGCTGAAAATGAAGAGACGGATTAATACTTTTTCCAAGGGTATTTGCGCGTAAATGAATGCAACGAATTCAACTGGGATTCGAACTCGGTTTTCCGATTTCTCGTTCAATTTAGTACTGCGCTTAAATTCATGACGTCTAAGAACCATTGAGAAGTGTTCATCTGAACAATTACGATTAAAAGTATTTATAGAAAAGACAAAGGGAAGCTATATATGTCTGTGTATGTGTGTGTATGTACGCGTGCACGATCAAATATACGAAAGCCTAAAGTGTGTGTGTGTATCGCTTTCTTAAATAAGAATCTATTCGAAATTGCAACGACAGTTTTTTTATCGTTCACGCTTTATTTTAAAAGTATTTTTTTTTTCTTTTGCAGGTTCGAAACTTTTGAAAACGACGTGTTCCATAAATAAACAAACGAGCAAACGTTAAATCTCGTTTCTAAAAACTCAGCTCGAATTTAGAAAGGTAAGTTCGTTTTAATTTTTTTTTTCTACATTTAAATTGGCTCTAAGTAGGTATAATTGTAGTTCTTAGTCTTAGCCATGATACCATTTACTCAGAGTACTTATTTAGCCTTCAGAATTCAGTTTACGACGAAAAAAACTTATTTGATATCAATACCAGGAAATCAAAATTTGACTTACATCCATTCATTTTTATTTCAGTCTACGGTTTCGCTTTGACTGGAAACAACTATTGCTTTTTAGTCTTTCGTGCCAACGTCCAAAGAGTCTGAGCTCCAGAATCATGGATTAGTTTTAAAACTTTCATTACACCCGAGCAACGCCGGGCTATACTGCTAGTTAAAAGATAAAGTAAATTTTTAAAGAATGAAAACCGGACAGAAACTCTTAAATAAAACCACCTTAAAAGACACATAAAAAAACAAGCCACTGCAAAACCACGCAGAAATACGTCCAATATAACTGTTGTGGATTCCGGGCAAGGAACTGCACAAAATAATCAACAACAAAAACAGATCTTGAGATAGAAAAGTAGGTTATATTGAACGTAATATACAAACTTGAACGCAGGTTAGTAAATCCAGGAATACTATTAGTAAGAAATAAATATATACAAGTCTTGAAGTGAAGTCGTTGGAAATAGTATATCCGTGTATATTTTTCTAGCCGAGTGGAGCTCAGAGCTAGTCTGACTTCTGATGCGGTAGTCTCTGGGTTACTTCGGTATCTCTCGGTAACTTACGTATCAGTTCCGGTACTCTCCGATAACTCCCATGGATTTCTACGAATACTCCCAAATCTATGGTCGCAACTGTTCTCTCTATGGCAGGAGTATATGTACACTCAGTCGAGTTCATTATCATATACAAAGGGGAGATTCCACAACAATAAGCCGTGATACAGTTATGGAAAAAAAATAGCCGATTAAAGTTTCCTTTCTGCGTCTTTTCTAGAAATATTTTTCTAGAAATAGTTTTCGGGTGAGTTATTCGCTATAGTCAGTCAATTAAGTGTCTTGCATGATACACGCTTGGGCGATCATGTCTAGAAAAAAAACATGACTTACTGAGGCAGAAGGTTTTCCCGCAGTTCTTTCTGTGGTAGACTGATTTTTCAATCAAAAGAAACCAGTCTATACTGTTATTTAATCCATAGCTGAAGGGAAAAGACGGGTCAAAAGTTTTCCCAAAAGTACTTGCGCGTAAGTGAATGAGACAAATATGGTACTTAATAATAAAGTATTATTCGCTAATTTTTTCACAGATCTGGGTTTTATTATAGAGTTGATTGTTTTTCTATGTTACATCTAGCCAGTTCCACCGTAAATTTATGAGATCTCGACGTCAGTCTAATACTCTGCTTGAATACATAAAATATAGGTAATATAGGAATGTTTGTTATGGTGCAGTGGATATTAGCTCGAAAAGAGAAATTGGAGAGCCGAGTTCGAATTCCAGTTGAATTTGTCTCATTCACTTACGCGCAAGTGACATTGATGCTCGCAGAATTGCGATTAAAAAGAATGATAAAATAATACAAACTTATACATACATACTCACCTTCAACACTCCAAGAATTCTAGCAGAGATGAAGATAGGATACACTATAACTAAATCCTCTCCAATGTTTCAACTGTGAAAGATTTGGGCACCACCAAGAAAAATGCACCAGGCCTCCAATCTGTAAAAGGTCAAAGGAGAACAGACCACATAAACTGTGAAAAGAGACAGCGTTGCCCAAACTGTAAACAAAATCATGCTGCTGATTCAAAAGGGCGTGAAATCTGGGTTAGTGAGTGAGTTTTGCTTAACGGCATATCAACCTCTGTGGGTCATTTAATGCCAAAAAGGTGGGATTTTAAGGTATTTTTTAATATTCGGTTATAGTGAGAACGAGAAATCGGGGAGCCGAGTTCGAATTCCATTTGAACTCATTGCATTCACTTACGCGCAAATACCCTTGGGAAAGGTATTAATCCGTCTCTTCCTTCCAGTTATGGGTTAAATAACAGGACAGATTGGGTTCTATAGCCTTGGCTGGCAACCAGTCTACCGCAGAAAGCAATGGCAACCTACTGCGGGATAATCTTCTGTCCAGTCAGTCATGTCTCTTTCGAGACATGATCGCCCAAGCGCGTATCACATATGGCACTTAACTGACTGACTTGATATAATAGTTGAAAACATAATTAAGGCTTCTACTGGGTATAAAGTGAGGGATCAGTTTCATATTGTTATGAAGTAATAAACTGGTCCCCCACTAATTACTACTTAATAATATAATACATCTCTTCTCCCTCTAGCTATGAGTCAAATAACAGGACAGATTAGATTCTATAGCCTTGGTCGGCAACCAGTCTACCGCAGAAAGCAATGGCAACCTATTGCGGGATAATCTTCTGCCCAGTCAGTCATGTCTCTTTCGAGACATGATCGTCCAAGCGTGTTTCACATATGGCACTTAACTGACTGACTGATAGTGAGAAGGTTAATTTAATCAGATTTTAACACAAGTTTTGTTTTTAGTCTTTTTATTTTAGAAAGCTGAAAACATATTCTAGTTTTGTATTTAAAAATGTTTTGCTGAGAATTCTTTTCCTTCAAAAATGTATATTTTTCTATGAAAACATTTTTATACTTTCATGGTGTTTTTATCCCAGTTTGGGTGTTAACTATTTGCCCATAGCTGGGACCCTAACAGGTGCTGCCACTCCAGGTTAGGGTGGACCTGAGAACAACAGCAATTAAGAGGTGGTGCCATGCTCCTCACAACCCCCAATCAGAGGCCTTGCTACCGGATGCTATGAAATCTGGAAAAACATATTAAAAAAATAGCATAAATTAAACACATCAAAAATATTTCATACCCCGAAGCTAGAAAAATTATCAAAGATTCTATAGCAACAACAACATATGCCAATATATCCAAACTCACCATCAACTGAAGTAATAAAATGGCGTTGAGACTTCATAATTTACGATGGAAATGGCTTGATGTAACCCGAACTTCTACGCTAACAGTTTTTTTTTTCTCGCAATTCTCGCTTGGGCTTCCGGGCCATTTATTCAATAGCATAATTAAATCATATATTGTCAATCAAAACAACGGAAAAACACAAGAAATCCGTCATAAACAGTAAAAACGACAATGAATATTAAAAAAATTAAGTATGAAAAATCCTAAATAACAGGACAGATTGGGTTCTATAGCCTTGGCTGGCAACCAGGTATTCGTTTCTCTCTACCTTCGCAACTGTCTTCACAACTGTGTTCCCATCCTTCTCTTGCCCTTTCTCTGACACGCCCTGTAAGGGGTCCGTCTTTCTCTTCGCTCTCCTCCTGTCTAAACTTTTACTCTTATGTAGCCCCCTGCACATCAGTGGCGGTACCGCCTTGCTTGGGGTGAAACGATTAAAAAAAAAGCATACTAAATATATTTTTAAAGTAACAGAAACAACAGTCTTGTGACCACGAAAATAAGCGAGATTTGAAAAAAAATCGTTACAGCTTCCAAAACAAGCATCTTTGATCATGGCTAACGATAAGCGAAAAAAATACACAATTTATATTTTAAAATTCTATTCCACCAGCTTCTTTTCTCGCACTTCCCGCCTGTACAATCCCCTTCCGTCTACTTGCTTCTCCGACAGTTACAATCTCCAAGAATTTAAATGTAAAGTCAATAGTCATCTCCTATCTCACTAACCTGCATCCTCTCTCTCATGCTCCTTTCTCCATCCACTCCACTCTCATCAGTATTCTCATCCTTCTCTTACCCACTTCCTGACACCGCCTATAACCTGTCACTCTTTCTCATAACTTTCCTCATCAAGATGCCTTGCTTGAGGCGATATGATTATTAAAAAAAAATTCCATACTATTATAATGTGAATATAAGGTGGGGGATCAATTCTACATTACAATCAGTATAAAAACTGACCCCTCACTTTATGGCCAAAGTCATCCTTCTCTTACCCACTTACTGACACCCCCTATAACCTGTCACTCTTTCTCATAACTTTCCTTCTATGTAGCCCACTGCAAAACAGTGGCGTTAAAATGCTTTGCTTGGGGCGATATGATTAAAAAAAATTTCTATACTATTATAATGTGGATATAAAGTGGGGGACCAATTCCACATTACAATCAATATATAAACTGTTCGCTCATTTTTTGGCCACAGTCATTTTCTCTCTCTCATGGTCTTTTCTACGTCCGCTCCACTCTCATCGGTATTCTCATCCTTGTGACAGGTTATAGGGGGTGTCAGGAAGTGGGTAAGAACCCACTTCCTGACACCCCCTATAACCTGCCACTCTTTCTCATAACTTTCCTTCTATGTAACCCCCTGCAAAACAGTGGCAGTAAAATGCCTTGCTTGGGGCGATATGATTATAAAAAAATTAAAAAATAAGAAAAGAAAGTAGAAATCAAGAAAATTATACTCAGTATAGCAAGTCTAAACTTTCGTTGGTCTTTAATGAATCTTATATATATATATATATATATATATATATATATATTGTTAATTTCATGTGACGTGTTCCTTCAGGACGTAGGCGATCATAGACTTCCACTTGGCTCTGTCTCTTGTCACTCTCAACATTCTTCCTGTTGGTATCTCTTCCAAACCCCGTTCTGCCATCCATTTGCTCAGTCCTACCAAGTAGGTCTTGAGCTGCTTTCCCCTGTCTCTCTTTCCTTCTATCCGTTCTGTGAATATTAAATTATCCAGGATATATATATATATATATATATATATATATATATATATATATATATATATATATAAGCATGCGGTGTAGATAAGAAGAATCCAAAGGAGTATCCAGTACATACAGTGGTAGGATAACTAAGAGAGCTCTAAATATATATATATATATGTGTATATAAATACATATAGAGCAAATATAAGAAAAATTAAGGCAGACAGGTTATTTCTTAGTAAAGCGGAAGTATGGCCTATTTCAGGCGAACCATCATCAGCTTCCGTCTTTATTGTACAAAGGATTTTACACGAATCACTGATTTTTACACGGATTCGTGTTTAATCCTTTGTTCAATAAAGACAGAAGCTGATGATGGTTCGCCTGAAATAGGCCATACTTCCGCTTTACTAAGAAATAACCTGTCTGCCTTAATTTTTCTTATATATATATATTGAGGCAGCAGATAATTTTCTAAATATATAGTGTTAATATAAGAGACAATGAATGTCTATTATGTTTAATCATGAGCCGTTCTAAACAACGTATTTTGGCTTTAATTTCAAGTGAAAATAAAGACAAAAATTCTCTAACATTTGGATAATTTTTTATTACGTTGGTTCTAAGCTTTCGGCTCACATGAGCCATCTTCAGAGAGGTTATAGGGACGTTAACACAAAAACATCCACCATCGAAGATGATTTTTTTTATCTTGTGTTGACATAAAACTTTGCTAAGCAACGATAACAGTTACCAAATGATAGACGCAGTTCGTAAATTTGTAATGCGGTCCTATGACGTCACACCGTGTGAGAGCTCAAAATGTTAACAGAACTATATATTTAAATGCAATGTAATGTGTTATGACTAGATTTAAATGTGATTTTATTAAGTGTGGGTTGTTTGAATTTAATGTAGATCGCCTCCAATATCTGAAGATTCTTTTTACTGTGTGTATGAGTGAGTATTATTGTTTTTGACTAAAATATGTCTAATATTACCTACATGGCTATGTTTTTATAAGAAGTCTTGTTTAATAGAACTCTGATCAGAAAGGTGACAGGTAAGCTTACGTGAGAGCGTGGTTGTAGTAAAACCAATATATGTAGTGGGTTTATTTTTATTACCAGAGATACAATCTCTGAACAGGCATGCAAATTGATACACTACATTAGGTTTCTGTAGAGGATTTAGTAGTGTAGTTGTAGGGTTATTAGAGACTATGAGGTCAATTGTTTTATTTTTTTATAATATATGATGAGCTTAATTTGATTATTATTATTTATTGGTTTAACATTTCTACGTATTATGTTTTCGAAATCAGCCAAGAATAAAGAACAAATAGAGAACATGAAATGTGGACGTCATCTATGTATCTTGGGCAAGTGAAGCTGTTAGGTATGGTGTGTTTGAATGGACCGGATTGTGTTTAGCATGAAACAAACTGTCGCCATTGGATGTTGATTTTAATGTTTACATCTATATTTACATATTTCCTGTCCCTGATATTGTCCACTTTAACCCATAAATAAAGCATGCCATAAAACTATATTTATCTAGGTACCTCCACTCATTTTCAATAACTAACTTATTTAATTTTTTAAAATGAAAATCGCTATCTTTCTGTAGAACTCATCGCAATTAAAAGCAAAGAGATCAGTAGAGAGTCATGATCGCCTACTTAGCATAAATAAAAAAAAGTTTCAACATAATAATTGTATTTAATTATTCATTTATTTATATAAAACATCCATTTCCAAATAGAAGGTTGAAAAAAGCAAATTTATTAATGACTGGGGAAACCATATTTTCCTCTTTAGTTGCAAATGTTTCAAAAACATCCACAAAACATCGAGGGGATATATTTTTTCTATCTTAAAAACAAACTATGACTAAAATAAAAAAAAGTAAAAATAAATATTTCACTTTTTTCTTTGCTTCCTTCTGGGTATAAGGTTTTAGTGCTGTTTGAACAGGTCTGAAAAAAAAATAGCTGCCTATTGGAAATGGTTAAAAGCAGACGACACTTTCATTGCAAAAATTCCCTCTTTGATGTAGCGCAAATGTTTGTTTCATCTTTCTCAGAAGACATTTCTTCCCGGAAAACGAACCATTCTTTATTGACTGCACCATTTTTTTCTCTTTGGGGAGGGACTAAAAAATGGGGCAATTACGTTTTTCGTTTTATTTACTCGATTCGTTTTTACGGTAGTTTTTTGTACTTTTTCCTTTTAATATTGACTCTTTTTGCTTTCTTATTAATGTTATTTCGTATATATATATATATATATATATATATATATATATATATATATATATATAAACACAAGATAAAATCGTCTTTGATGGTGGATGTTTTCGTGTTAACGTCACTGTAACCTCTCTGAAGATGGCTCATGTGAGCCGAAAGCTTAGAACCAACTTAAAAAAAAGTTATCCAAATGTTGGAGAATTTTTGTCTTTATTTTTACCTGAAATTAAAGCCAAAATACGATGCTTAGAACGGCTCATGATCAAACATAATAGACATTCATTGTCTCTTATATTTAGCAGTATATGTTTAGAAAATATATATATGTGTGTGTGTGTGCGCGCGCACGCATGTGTGTATATATATATATATATATATATATATATATATATATATATACTAAATGCTATATACTAAGCAGTTATAGATCAAAGTTAAATCAGATTTAAATTAGACCAATAAACAGTTGCTGAAAAAACAGCTAGGAATGATATTAAATGGCACTACACTTAATAAAACCAAAGTTTTATCATCAAACTGTTTATGTTTTTATTAAGAGGAAAGAGCAAACTATTTTTAGTTATTTTGTTCATTTTTTTATCCTTTCTAACACGTTCGGAATTGTTTAAAAATCTTGTTTTTTTGTTTTTTTTTTGTTTTTTTTTGTTTTGTTTTTTTACGTCAGCGAGTGACCAGAATTTAATCAAAGTTTACTACGGCAAACGTAATATTACCAAGCTCATTTTTTTCTGCTGGTGAAACACACCTTAATTTGGAAAATTCTTGCAAAAATAAACTAATGGTTGGATTTTGATGAAACTATCAGGATTTATTCATAAATGCCTGAAATTATTTTTGCAATCATTTTTATAAAAACTTGTTATATATATATATATATATATATATATATATATATATATATATATATATATATATTACATATGTTACGCCCCTGTCCAATTAATTTTCTGAAATTTCTAAAAAATTAACGACCGTCACGGAACTTTGTTTTATTAGTTAAATTCAGGGCTACTTGTGGAATCTAAATCCCCTATTTCTTTTCTTTTTGGCTTCTTTTCAGAAAATCTGCTCCGAATAAGGAAGACAAAAATGCAATAAAATTATGTCATTTTTATTTAGATAAACTTTAAAGTGCTTTTATAAACAATATATATTAAGGTTATCATAATGTGAAGAGAAAAAACTTTCCATGAAGAATGAATTTTTACAAGAATGTTTTCATTTTTATTTTTTAATTATAATAATTTTTTAAGTTTCAAAAATCTTTTAAAAATTTCTTCCAATCATCGTCTCATTTAGGTCTTTAAGTTAATAAGTGAAGGCTATATTTACTAACCAAAAATTGAAACGGTTAATACAAATGTTCATTCACCAAGATTTTAAAAATAATTAAACCATTTTTTGTGGGTCTGCAGATATCTATACTTTTTTTATAGTAGGCCATAAATGTCATATCATTAAAAGGTTATATGTTTCAAGGGTTGTTCCTCTTGCGAAACATTCACTTAGGTTTTATAAATTTATGTCAATTCTGGTCACCACACTTAACCAGGGTTTTTAAATGATTGATGACAGGCTGTAATCACCTACTTCTTAGATCAGTAAGATAATACATCCGTGATTAAGAAATACTTTTATTTTAAATTTCATGCCATGAACGAGCAATATTTGTTTCAAATCAGATTAATTTAACTTTAAATTTGCTAATTTTCTAAAAAATAACATGTCATAGATGTATATTTTATTTTTGCAAGATTTTGAAAACCCGTTTCGTTAATCTTCGTTAATTTCCGTAACATGATGATTATTGTAAATAATCAATCCGTTAGAAATAAATATATAATAGTTTGATTAAAAACGGAATATCTAAGTAAATACGAGTATCGATCAAAAATAATGTTCAAACAAATCATTTCAAATTGTCGGTTGTTTATAACCAAGTTTCGTTAATCTTCGTTAATTTCCGTAACATGATGATTATCGTAAATAATCAGTCCGGTAGAAATAAATATATAATACTGTTCGATTATAAACAGAATATCTGCTTAAATACGAGTATTGATAAAAAAGAATGTTCAAACAAATCATTTCAAATTGTCGGTTGTTTATAACCAAGTTTCGTTAATCTTCGTTAATTTCCGTAACATGATGATTATCGTAAATAATCAGTCCGGTAGAAATAAATATATAATACTGTTCGATTATAAACAGAATATCTGCTTAAATACGAGTATTGATAAAAAAGAATGTTCAAACAAATCATTTCAAATTGTCGGTTGTTTATAACCCGTTTCGTTAATCTTCGCTAATTTCCGTAACATGATGATTATCTTAAATAATCAGGCCGGTAGAAATAAATATATGATATTGTTTGATTATAAAACATAATATCTACTTAAATACGTGTATCGATCAAAAATAATGTTCAAAGAAATAAACAGGCGATATGTGTATATTTAGATAAATTTATTAAAGTATACAAGTATGTATTTTCTATCAAAATGACAACAACTATTTCTTGATAAAATAGAACAAAATTAAGCGTCACCACTATTATCTTGTTCCAGACTAAACTAGTCGACTTATACGTTTGTTCTCTGTCAACGTTTTTGTTTTTAATATCGTTTTTATCAAGAATTTATAAAATGTTATTCTTCATTTTGTTTTTTTCATTCGTTAATTATTTTCCTTCAAGTAATTATGTGCCATTTAATTTCAATTAATTATTTTATTCTCCTTTATTTTACTTTTTTCGTTTTCCTTCTCAACACGTTTTTTTTTATTCCCCAAAAGACTCGAATCCCCAAACACAAAATAAATGTGGTCTTAGTTTTCATTGGTAGCCAATCTACAAACAGTCAGTGCATCAAGACACAATAACAGCTTTTGTCATTTGACATAATGAGACGAATTCATCAACTGAACACCCAGCCCATCCACATGAAACTGATATTTTCTGCTCCATTACACCTTTTTATTTTTCTCGAAGTACCTCCTTCATTCACGATAGAATTGCCAAATCAAGTTTTTTTTTTATTATTTAAAGTGAACACGACTAAAATTTAATTTTCGCTATTAGTCATATTTTTATTTAATTATTTACTTATTTATTTATTTTGTAATTTTAATAAGCTACGGTAACTTGAGCCACTAATACAACAAAAAAGTTAATTTAAAATACAGTCAAATACGCTTTGTTGTGCAATGGATATCGGCATCGAATAAGAAATCTGAGAACCGATTTCGAACTCCGGTTGAATTCGTTGTATTCACTAACGCGCACCATTCACTTTAAAAATCTGTACATCCATCTCTTCTCCATCCAGCTATGGGTTGAACAGAACTGATTGGTTTCTATAGCCTTGGCTGGCAACCAGTCTATTGCAGAAAAGAAATAGCAACCTACTGCGGGAAAATCTTCTGCCTAGTCTGCCATGAGTGGGAAGAGACATGATCGCCCAAAGCGTGTATTACGTATGGCACTTAACTGACTGACGCTACTAGTTAGCTCAATCTGGCAATAAAAGTTTATTGCGTTCGAATCAAATGTTTCACAATTGTATCCTTATACAATTGTTTATGTCAGGTTAATGGCACCAGTCAAGTGCCATACGTGATACACGCTTTGGGCGATCATGTCTTGAAAGAGACATGACTGACTGGGCAGAAGATTATCCCGGAGTATGTTATCATTGCTTTCTGCGGTAGACTGGTTGCCACCCAAGGCTATAGAGCCCAATCTGTTCTATCATTTGACTCATAGCTAGAGGGGGAAGAGATGTATTGTATTATTAAGTAGTAATTTTACACAGTTTACTCTCGCCTCCTACAAAAATCCGGTGTAGGCGTAGGCGTCAAAGCTAACCTCGCAGCTGAGATTGAAAAAGACCTCCAATCCCTATTGGACTGGGGTAAGAAATGGCTAGTAAATTTTAATGCTTCTAAAACGAAGCTACTGTCAATTAACCATCATCGACAATCTCACCTACCTCCCATTAGCATGGACCAGGCTTGCCTCCCAGATAGTAAAACACTACGCCTCCTTGGTCTCACACTTTCAGCGGACCTCAAATGGAACGACTATATCGAATCCATTGCTAAATCCGCTGCTATGAAAGTCGGTTCTCTGTGTAGGGCCTGGAAGTTTTTTACGTCTGAATCTATCCTGCACATTTATAAATCTACCATCCGCCCGTGCATTGAATACTGCTGCCATATCTGGTCGGGTGCCCCTGCTGTTCTCCTCGGGCTTCTCGATAAGGTTCAGAGGAGGGTCTGTAATGTGATAGATACCGACTTGGCAGACCGCCTGCAGCCTCTCTCCCACCGGCGCGACGTGGCTTCCCTGTGTCTCTTCTATAAATACTTTCACGGCTTCTGCTTCGATGAACTTAGATCACTAGTGACCCCTAAATACGAATTTGAACGAGATAGTAGATTAGCAACTAGATCCCACCCTTTTACAGTGAAACCGATAAAATGCAGCCGTAACTTCTACTCCAACAGTTTCTTTCCTCGCACTTCCCGACTGTAGAATTCTCTTCCAAACGATTGCTTCCCCGACGGCTACAATCTCCAGGAGTTTAAATGTAAGGTCAATACACACCTCCTAACACACTAACCTGCTCCTATTCTATCAATCACTCTTCCCATCTGCCCAACCCTCATCCTCGGTATCCTTACTCATCTGTCACCTTCCTCCTGACATTCCCTATGTCTAACCACTCCTTCTCTTTACCTTCCCCTATGTAGCCCCATGCGCAATAGTGGCAGTGGAATGCCTTGCTTGGGGTGAGATGATTAAAAAAAAAATTAGTGGGGGATCAGTTTATTACTTCATAACAATATAAAACTGATCCCCTACTTTATGACCCCTAGAAGCCTTAATCATATTTTCAACTATTATATTCAGTCATTCAGTTAAGTGCCATATGTGATACACGCTTGGGCGATCATGTCTCGAAAGCAACATGACTGACTGGGCAGAAAATTATCCCGCAGTAGGTTGCCATTGCTTTCTGCGGTAGACTGGTTGCCAGCCAAGGCTATAGAACCCAATCTGTCCTATTATTTATCCCATAACTGGAGGGAAGAGATGGATGATATCTTTCCCAAGGGTATTTGCGCGTGATGAATGCAGGGAATTCAACTGGAATTCGAACTCGGCTCCCTGATTTGTCATTCCGAGTTGATATCCACTGCACCACAACGCACATTCATAGACGCTTACAGTACCTGGTATTCCGAAGCGGTCACCAATCTAAGTACTGACCAGGCTCGATGTTGCTTAACTTCGGTGATCGGATGAGAACCAGTGTATTCAATGCGATATAGCCTTAAGCCTATTTAAGCCTAATTTGTCGGGTCATAGGTTACCCACCACCCTGAAATTTAGTTTAGCCACCCAGTTGGATCAAAGAACAACACTTGTCAAATGGAAAACCAACTATTTTGTCGGGTCGACAGCCTTCTAGCAGAATGCGGCTGACTGGGTAGAGTATGGCTCTCTAGCTGTGTGCGCAGTGCTGACGCGGTATCGCTGTGTAGAGGGCATCTTTAGATTGAAGTCAACGGTCAGCGTTCTTCCGGTAGAACCAATACCGGCAATACCGATACCGGCTGCTCTCCGACTCCGTCGACTGCGTTGGTTCGGCCATGCTGCGCGCTGTCCTCCGGGTGAGCTGATTCGCGACTGCCTCTTCCCGAGGCCCCTACCGGGCTGGCGCAAGCGTGCGGGGGGTCAGCTGAGGACGTGGGCAGCCACGCTGAAGGGGGACATGGAGCCGATCTCGGGCCCAAATGTCGTGGGATTTCGGAGGTGGAACCGGGACTGGGCAGAGATCGGAGTGGAGCTGGCTCAAGATCGCCGATCGTGGGCCGCCGCTGGGAGAGACGCTTCAAATGTTCTTGGGGATGCCGGCTCAACCCATCCTGGGTGAATGCCGCTACAATACAATATAAATACAAACCAAGGTAAGCTTTCAAATTGGAAAACTTAGGTTTAGTTTTAACTCTGAGACGGTTGGGCTCCGCTAGGTTCATCTGTCCAAGACACGTAACGCATGATTGAATACCTCTTCGGCTTTTAAGCAGGATATGAAAAAGAAACTGGTCAGGTGCTCAGCTGCGACACATAGATTCTACGACCCCCAACGTTTCAATAATCATAAACTAAGCATACTCCAAAACAACCCTTATTCCCCCATAGCTGAACACTTCAATCAACCAGGACACACATTAGAAAACTGCAAATGTTTACTGATAGATTCCGATTTTAGTTCTACATACTCACGCAGAAAGAAAGAAAAATACTGGATTTTAAAATTAAATACATATAGGCTAGGGTTAAATAGGGACTTAGGTGTTTTGAATCTTTATAAATATTTCAATAGTTAAACAGTTTTTAGATACACATAAAAAAATTTTTCTTTAAAACAACATTTAAAAGTATTATTAGAGATAGGTTTATATTAAAAAAACTCTATCGCTTTCAACGTCACGTGATGTAAACAGCTCTCGATGAACGCTCTCGCGACGAACGCTTCTAGTTTAAATTTTAAAATCATTTGTTTCTGATGAAAGGCCGAGGCCGGTCTGAAATATTAAATATATATACATATAATAATAGAAATAAATAAATACTGTAAAAAATACATTTTTAAACTTATAATTTTTAGTAGTTTTTCCTATACATATTAAGACAGTATACGTGGATCATCATTATGCTATATATATATATATATATATATATATATATATATAGGGTGTCCCAAAAAATGTATACACATTTTAAATAATTGTAAACTTGGTGTTTATTATTTCAAAAATATAAAAATATTTACAAGTATCATTTTATTGTTATTTTCAATGCATTTTGACTATATCTAATCTAATCTAAACTTATTTATAAATGGAACTTTTTCTGTGTGTGTGTGTGTGTGTGTGTGTGTGTGTGTGTGTGTGTGTGTGTTACCTATAGACTCCGAAACGGCTGAACCGATTTTCTTGAAAATTTACACAGTTGTAGTATAAACGTCTGCGAGTGTTCTTAGCGAGGTTTTGTGTCGAGGTACCCCCGATAAATATCGAAAATCGATAATTGAAAAAATCGGGTTATAGAAGGAGTGGTCCGATTTTAATCAAATTTGATACACTCATAGACAAAGGTATCAGAAACGATATTCAGAAGTTTCAAGGTTGCAGTTCTTACAATAGTGCAGAAAATCGATAATATATATATATATATATATATATATATATATATATATATATATATATATAAAAGGCAAGATGTTTGTGTGTGTGTCTGTTTATCTGCCTGTATGTCTGTATTTTATTCAGCCCTTTTATTTTAGTTTTTGCTTCGGGTTTGGTTCTAAGTAGCTATAATTGTAGTTCTTAGTGTCAGCCATGATAGCATATACTCACAGGCCTTATTTAGCCTTCAAAATTCAGTTTACGACGAAAAAATTATTTGATATCGATACCTGGAAATCAAAATTTGACTTACATCCATTCATTTTTCTTTCACTCTACGGTTTTGCTTTAACTGGAAACAACTATTGCTTTTTAGTCTTTCATGCCAACGTCCAAAGAGTCTGAGCTCCAGGACCATGGATTAGTTTTAAAGCTTTCATTACACACGAACAACGCCGGGCAATACTGCTAGTGTATACATACACTATCGGACAAAATTATTAGGCAAACCCAGTGTTTTAAAATATGATATATTTCATATAAGTTTTTAGTATTTGTTGCCAAGTGAATAATTGTAAATGGAAATAGAATGGTTCTTTTAATATCGCACAATAACATGTGCATCAAATTAATCTATAAATATTTAATAATTACCTATATTGAAGTTTCATCAATGAAAGAATGAAGAAAATTTAGGGTGATTCGGACGAGTTCAACATTGCTTCCTTGCTTTGTAAAATTTTGCAAAGTACTAATAACAAAAGAACCAGTCTACGTTCATTTAGAATTATCCACTCGGCAATAAATACTAAAAAATAAAACTGTGGTGGCCTAAAAATTATGACTGGTAGTGTACATCTACAAAATGTTCCACGCACATACATTCAATATATATATAACGTAGAATATTTAGTATTTAAGTCAGGTAGATTCCGATAGAGAATTGCAGATTAAATTGTAGAATATCTAATTTTTTTCTAGAGTCTATATATATATATATATATATATATATATAATTTTAAAAAAAGTTTCCACTTTGGTATATAATGCGTGACTGTTCAGAAATGAATTGAGTTCTCTCGGTGACTGGCGTCTGTATACACTGCTTACATACAAGACGTTAAAATTTCCTTTCTCTGACCCCCATGCGATGATAGCTTAGGGAGTAGAGACTCCGACTGACACCAAATCGATCGAGTTTCGATCCCGGCCAGAGGCAAATGGATATGTCTAGCCACACTGATGAGCTGTGATACAGCAAAACGGGCTTGTATGCAGATGACTAATATATATATATATATATATATATATATATATAAATTGACCTAGTGAGCCAACAAACCTACCAAGGTTTCACCTAAACGGATCTTCAGGGAACGTTGGCTGAAGATATGTTTAGGTGAAACCTTGTTAGGTTTGTTGGTTCACGAGATTAATTTACTTATTCTGCTCTGCTTAAGTATTGAGCGCTTTTTTGTTATTCATTACTCGTCTCAGGTTTTTTCTTTGGGCTACGTACTGGCTCGGTCCAAATCGCTTTGGCTGATGTTCATGTACATAGGTCTTTCTTTTTTTACAACCATTTTTTCCTTCCGCGTATATACGGGTAAACGTTGACGGGTGTTTGTTTGGCGTTATGGAGTTCTTTGCAGAATTGCGATCGAGAGGATGAATTCTCGTAGACTTTCGTGGGGAAATTTTTAATGACGCCGATTTTATATACATACTCGCGTGCCATGTGACTTCTGAAAACCTAATTTTGAAGCTAATTTTAAAGGGGTTTCATCATACACGAAGTATAAAATTAGCGGCTGCATTGAGCAGTGCACGCGATAATTTTATATCTCGTGTATGATGCGACCCTCTACACGCAAGTATATATATATATATATATATATATATATATATATATATATATATATAATCTTCTGTACAATAAAGACGTAAAACCTTCTGTACAATAAAGACGGAAGCTGATGATGGTTCGCCTGAAATAGGCCTAAACTTCTGATTTACCATGAAATAACATGTCTGCCTAAATTCTTTTCTTATACTTTCTCTATATGTATTTATATACATATATATTTAGAGCTCTCTTAGAGAGTTATCCTCCCACTGTATGTACAGGATACTCCTTTGGATTCTTCTATATCTACACCGCATGCATATATATATATATATTTCTGTGATCTGTCTGCGGATGACTATAGTATTTACGCTCTCACACCCTGATTGAGCACTCTGGAAGAGTGGGGGAACTTTGTAAACAGTAGCTACAGTGATACAGCGAAACAGATCTGTCTGCGGATGACTATAGCGTGTATATATATATATATATATATATATATATATATGTCTGCGGATATATCCGCAGACAGATCTGTATCACAGCTCATCAATATGGTTAGACAGCCGATTACTTTTTACTCAGGATTGAAACCCGACCGAATTGGCGCCAGTCGGCGATTCTACCTACGGGCTCTCGGTAGAAGGAGGCAGACTTTTTAGCATGTATATTATCATTATACACGCCCAATAGCTGAGAGTGTTCTAATTCATTACTGCATGAACGATGCATCAATGCCAGAGTAGTTACTGTTTTTCAAAGTCTACCATTCTTCCAGAGCGCTCAATCAGGGTGTGAGAGCGTAAATAGTCAAATATATATATATTCATCCGCATGTATGTTTGTATATATATATATATATGTGTGTGTGTGTGTGTGTGTGTGTGTATTAATTAAACTGAACGAAGACTGTGATGCGTCAATATGAACATGTGCACTGATGACGGATAAGACGATATAATGATTTTGTTTTCATGATAAAACAGGAGAAACAATAGAATATCCCTGTCTACCCCCCCCCCAATTCCTTTTCACCACATCCCCCCACCTCTTCCGTTGCTATCTCTCATCCTCTTAGAAATAGCAGCAGCAGCAGTAGAAGTAAATGAATCAGCGCAATTAAAACACTACTCACTTTCATTAGAACAAAGAAACGCTATTTGCAACTTTACAATTGGAGGGAGTGGGAGGCGGCGGTCTGTGAATTTGGTGTAAAGGGAGTTTGACTTGTTTCCTAAGCACTGACTCATTAAGATCTACTGATGATATTTACGAAGGCTGGCTTCGTCTGAAACAAGACACAACGAAAATAAAGGGACTTAAGAAAACTATATTATGAGCCTGCCTCGAAAATCAACTTACGAAATCTCAGGGTTTTTTTTGGGGGGAGGGGTTGTTTTTGTTTTTGTATCTAGATTCGAACATTGATCCCTTACTCATTTGGTAACTATCTCACTCTTATCATAATCGCAATCTCACAAGCGTCCTGGGTATGACGATAAACCATATCTGGCAGCAAGGCCAGATATGGTTTATCGTCATACCAGATATGGTCGGTAGGTTTTGAGAAATGTGGAACCACCACTTAATTGCTGTTACCCCCAAGTCCACTTTGACCTGAGTTGGTTGTAGGGTCTCAGCTATCAGCAAATAGTTACCATCCCCAAAAAGGGGTCAAAACATTATGAAAGCATAAAAGTAGATTTTGAAATACAAAAAAATATTACCAACAATACATTTGACTCTCGACATAAATTCTCTTTTCAAAGCCTTCATAGAACCTGATCTACAAACTGATTTCTTACAAAGAATACATATTCTATTCATACGAACCTATTATCAAAATCGTGAAGGCTAAATAAGTCCTCTGAGTAAATGGTATCATGGCTGAGACTAAGAACTACAATTATACCTACTTCGAGCCAAACCCGAAGCAAAAAACTAAAATAAAAGGGCTGAAAAAATACAGACATACAGGCAGATAAACAGACACACACACAAACATCTTGCCTTTTAGATATATACATATTATCGATTTTCTGCAGTATTATAAGAACTGCAACATTGAAACTTCTGAATATCGTTTCTTATGTCTTTGTCTATGAGTGTATCAAATTTAATTAAAATCGGACCACTCCTTCTATAACCCAATTTTTTCCATTATCAATTTCGATATTTATCGGGGGTACCTCGACACAAAACCTAGCTAAGAACACTCGCAGACGCTTATAGTACAACTGTGTAAATTTTCAAGAAAATCTGTTCAGCCGTTTTGGAGTCTATAGGTAACGGTTACCCACGCACACACACACAGAGGCAAAGTTCCATTTATAAATAAGTTTAGATTAGATAAACGTGGTTTTCTGATCATAAGAAACACGTCTGGATGTCACTACATCTATTTTTGTTGTTGAAAATATTCTTTAACAGAATGAAAACACTTGCTGTTGCATGATTCATGACCACAACCACGTGGTTTCTCGCGAATCGATGGTCAGGGCGTGGCATTTGATATCTCTTCTGATCTAGATCCAACAGCTCAATTGGGAAAAGGATATCAAACATTGAATATCTCCAAATATAATTAGCAATTTTCCATAATCGCTGCGTTTTTTCCGTTAAGCAATAAGAATTTCTTGACTTAAATGTCCATTAGGTCTCATGTTTACTCAGTACGTAAGGCTCATATACGATCCATAGATAAAGATGCTAGAAAAATGGTCGTTTTGTACCGATCCAGAGAGAAGCTTAAACTTTCAGCGACGAATCAACCATCCGTCCGTGCATGTAATACATGGAATATGTTCAGGCACCCCCGCTGCTCGTCTCTGTGTTCTCGACAGGCTCCAAAGAAGAATTTGTAACATGATAGGTCCCGACTTGTTAGCTCGACTCCAGCCACTTTCTCATCGGCGGGATGTGGCTTCCCTCTGTCTATTCTATAAATATATTAAAGGCTTTTGTTCCGACGAATTCAAGTCACTGGTGCCGTTGCTACTAGAATTTAATCGTGCAACCAGACTGGCAATTGGGTCCCACCCATTTACAGTTAGATCAACCAAATACAACCGAAAATTCTACTCCATCAGCTTCTTTTCCCGCACTTCCAGCCTGTAGAACTCCCTTCCATATACTTGCTTTCCTGACGGTTACATCCTCCAGGAATTTAAATGCAATGTCAATTCCCATCTCTTATCCACTTGACTCCAGTTCTTTCTACATCACCCTGTATATCTTTTCCTTTCTCTCTATCTTCGCAACTGTCTTCACACTTGTGTTCCCATCCTTCTCTTGCCCTTTCTCTGACACCCCCCGTAACTGGTTCGTCTTTCTCTTCGCTCTCCTCTTGTCTAAACTTTTACCCTTATGTAGCCCCCTGCGCATCAGTGGCGGTACCGCCTTGCTTGGGGTGAAACGATTATAAAAAAAAAGAAAAGAGTCGGATCTAATCAAAAATGGAAGATTGCCGATTTCCAGCGTTGAAAGAGTTCAAAAGTGTTTACGTTGCCTTCCAGGTGATGAATTATTTTAAACCCAGCAGCCTCTTTCCACAAGACGAAAAGTCACAAGCCTATCGTTATTTCTATGGTAAATGTTTGAACGAGTTACATTCCTTAGTTCCACCAGTTCAGACCTTTGCATCTGAGCCTCTCTCTACTCTAACACCATTTCCATCTGGCATGCTGGCCTCTTGTGCAAACTGCGGAGCTATGGGATAACTGGACATCTGTTTGCCCTCATCCAGTCCTTCCTCTCTGACCGCACATTGAAGGTGGTATTAAATGGGCATGCCTCCCAAAACTACCATACGAACGCGGGCGTCCCTCAAGGTTCCATCCTAGGTCCCACGCTCTTTCTGATCTACATTAATGATCTCCCCGACACCATTAGATCCCAAGTTGGCATGTATGCCGACGACACAACAATCTACTCTCGCATCGATCAGAAACCAGGTCTGGACGACAAAGTGAACCTCGCTGCCGGACTTGAAAGGGACCTCCAATCCGTAGTGGCCTGGGGTAGGAAATGGTTGGTAAATTTCAATGCCTCTAAAACAAAGCTGTTATCAACTAACCACCATAGACAATCGCATCTACCTCCCATTAGCGTGGGACAGGCTAGCCTCCCAGAGAGTAAAATACTACGCCTCCTTGGCCTCACACTCTCGGCGGACCTCAAATGGAATGACTATATTGAACCCATTGCCAAATCTGCTGCTATGAAAGTCGGCTCCCTGTGCAGGGCCCGGAAATTTTTCCCACCTGAATCTATTCTGCACATATACAAATCTACCATCCGCCCGTGTATTGAATATTGCTGCCATATCTGGTCGGGTGCCCCTGCTGCTCTCCTTGGGCTTCTTGACAAAATACAAAGGAGGATCTGTAATGTGGTTGATACTGACTTGGTAGACCGGCTGCAACCGCTCTCTCACCGGCGTGATGTGGCTTCCCTGTGTCTCTTCTACAAGTACTTTCATGGCTTCTGCTCCGATGAGCTTAGATCACTGGTGCCGCCTAAGCAGGAATTTACACGAGATACTAGATTAGCAACTAGGTCCCACCCTTTTACAGTTAAACGAATAAGATGTAACCGTAAATTCTACTCCAACAGCTTCTTTTCCCGCGCTTCCCGCCTGTGGAACTCCCTTCCACAAGCCTGCTTTCCCGACAGTTACAATCTCCAGGTGTTTAAATGTAGGGTCAATAGACACCTCCTATCACACTAACTCCCAACTATTCTCAGAACACTCTCATCTACCCAACCCTCATTCTCAGTATCCTTACCCGCCTATCACCCACCCTCTGACATTTCCTATATTTAATCAGCCTTTCTCCACTCTACGTGCCCCTGCGCAGTAGTGGCAGTGACATGCCTTGCTCGGGGTGAAACGCTTATAAAAAAAATAAAAAAATGTTCAGACGAGCTACATTCCTTAATTCTGCCGATTCAGGCATTCACAGCGAAGACCGTCCATGCTATGTACACATGGTTGAACTACCATTTTTCCTTCGTATTCCATTGTTAAGAATTGAGTTTTCAGAGAGATTTTCTCCAAGAACTGTCACTTTCTTATCAAGTGATATCAAGGAAGTTGTCAGTTATATTGATTTTATTGCATTGGGATTTCTTGACTGAATATGAATATTTTGCTAAAGACACTGTGGAGTAATTAGAGAGCCGAGTTTGAATTCCAGTTGAGTTCATTACATTTACTTATTTGCAAAATACCCTTGAGGAAAAGTCTGAATCCATCTCTTATCCCTCCAGGGCAAATAGCAGGACGGACAGACGGTTTCTATAGCCTTGTTTGGCGACCACTCTAGGAGAAAAATAATTCTGAATTCAAAACCGTATTCAAAACTATTAGTTACTGTGTAACTAAGAAAATGATTGTAGAGTTCATATTGACTCTACGATTCTAGCTACAGTTAACCATCGTGGGCAAGGGAGATCACCGTTGGAAGGGTCAAATGGTTTTCCTTTGCTCATATGCATGTGCATGGGGCTTCTTACCGTAAACACGACCTTGCGTTAAATCTTGCCCTAGGTAAATCACACCAGGTATATGCTAAATATACCTGGTGTGAATATAAATAATGAATACTAGCATCATAGCCCGGTGTTGCCGGTATAGAAGATGCAAGACACCTTCCGCCATTGCGGAGTCCCATTGATTGTCGTCTTCCAATAAACCGCGTTTGAAGCAGGCTTCCCTTCAGTAATTATAATGTTTATAATATTAAATGGATAAATTCCTTTAAAATTCGGTTATATAAAAAAAAATAGTTATATAAAAAATTGTTGTATAAAAATTGTTAAGAAATTCCATTAAAAACATCTATTTTCTTTTGTTTTGTGTAAACGTGATTTGATGTTTTATGTGACATTGTAAACAACATTACGTTTGTTTTTGTTTTAAAATTACGCGGGAAAATATTTACATTTTTGTTGACTATATGGATTTAACATAAAAATAAAAATTATTTATTTTGTTTTACTGAACTTAGAAATATAAAAACTATCAGTCTCTCAGTTCAGAAATTTTCGAAGGATATTTAAAAATGTAGACATTTAATTTTAGAGGAAAAAGTTACATTAATGCCACACGAATTACAGACAGCTGATTTCCTACATTAAATATTTAGCGAAAATAGCTTCATTTTTTTTTTTTTTCTGAATTATGAAATATTAAATCTGAAAAAAAAAGGAAAGCTTTAATTAAATTAACCACTGGCACTTTTTTTTTACATATTTTGTTTTAGTTTGAAAAAACATTTTTTTAAGTATTTCTTTTGTTTCAAAATTACATGGAAAAATATTCACTTTTTTTTTTTTTGACAAAATGAATTTTTAAAACGTCGGAATAAAAATTAAATATAAAAGCTCATTTTAATAAAAAATATTTTAGTCGCGTTTGACACGTGTGATTTTATTTCTGTGACGTAATTTATACACCATCTTAGATCTTAGATGTTTTACGGAGCAAATGTAAACAATCGGCTCCATTGGCCAAAAAGTGCGAAAGAGAAAATTGCTAAACTTAAACTTAAAAAGTATGTTTCGACCAGGCTTCCCTGTAAATATGTGTCCCTAGAAAGTTTGAATGGCGTAGCTTTAAAAATGTAGGCGTGCATAGGGAACAGCCACACACAGACTTACAGATAGCCTTTTATGCATATATTATAAATTATAATATAATATAACGATTATAAATAGCTGTGATAATAACTTCTAAAATAAAGTACATTTAACTTACAGCTATTGAAAAATATTTTTACTGGAATTAAACATATCAGACAACCAATAGTTAACAAGAATAATATCCCCAACTTGATAACCATATAAAATTCGTCGTGCAAAAACATAAAAATATAGTATAACAAAGTATTAATATCTTTTGCTGCAACCAGATGAGTTAAAATTGTGACGCTAACCCCACAGCGTGGTCAATACAGCAGCTTACCTTCGGGTTGACCCTTCCAACAGTGATCTCCCTTGCACACGTTGTGAAATTTGATCTCAAGGAAATCATGTTGAATTCTCGCTAGATGTCTCTCTGCCAAGTCAAACCAAGCTGTTCGCGCGCGCACAATTGGGTAAATGAAAACGGCTTCAAAAATAAATTGAATGACGCCTGAATAAGTTGTAGAAAGTCTTTATGTACAAAAAGAAAATAGAGAAAAAAACAATGACCAATCGTCTTCTTCCAAAAAAACCGGTTCTTATCAATCTGGCAACGGAACGGAAGTTTCGACCAATTTTCTTTAAGCAATAATTTGCAAAACGTTTCTCTGACTGTTATTAATTTAAGTTTTTGGTTGGCAATATCACTTCACCTCCGGTCGGAGTTTTAAGTTTGTGGCGATTCGAAATGATTTTGTTTTGCTTCACACCGAAGCTGGGTCGTTAAGAATAAAAAAATAAATAATAATTTTTTCCTAGTTGGTTCTTTTGGATGTGTAATAATTAATAATAATGAAACTAACATAATTTCTTCCATTTGATCTGTAATAATTAATAATATCAAAACTAACATAATTTCTTTCATTTCATCTGTAATAATTAATAATAATAAAACTAACATAATTTCTTTCATTTCATCTGTAATAATTAATAATAATAAAACTAACTAATTTTTCCATTTGACCTGTAACAATTAATAATAATAAAACTAACACAATTTCTTCCGATCCTACCATGCTAAATATTGTCACAAAATTACAAACAGGATGTATTCACCACTCGACGCATCATTAATCAATGCATTTCACCCATCGACACGAGCAAAGATACAAAACTTATAATATATTATAGAAAATTAGAAACTGACAATTTAATCATTACAAATAGCAAGCCGTCTATAAAATCCAAATTGGAAACTACCAATATAGTACAGTAAGTCTCCGGGTTACTACAGTCCAGACCTACGACGATTAGTGGTTATGACGCAATTTCCATTAATATTGTTTCGACTTACGTCGTTTTCCTCGTATATACTATACAAGAGCTACAAGATCTTGTGCTTCATCATCTCATCTACCTAGAGCCAATGACATCACTGGCAATAAATATACAAGCAGATTAAATCAATCTCATTTCATTCTTCTTCTTCTTTTATGTGCCATGTCCTTTCAGGACGTAGGCGATCATGGCTTTCCACATCTCCCTGTCCCTAATGGTACTGAGCACGCTTTCTCCTGAAAAGAAAACGGAAGCCAAGCATCAACCTTGTTTTATCTATCAAAACATATTTATAAATAGAACTTCGTCTGTGTGTGTGTGTGTACGCGTGTGTCTGTGTGTGTGTCCGTTACCTATAGATTCAGAAACGGCTAAACCAATTTTCTTGAAAATTTATACAGCATGGAACCACCTCTTAATTAAGAGTTAGTTATACTATAAGCGTCTGCGAGTGTTCTTAGCTAGGTTTTGTGTCGAGGTACCCCCGATAAATATCGAAAATCGATAACCGAAAAAATCGGGTTATAGAAGGAGTGGTCCGATTTTAATCAAATTTGATACACTCATAGACAAAGACATAAGAAAGGATATTCAGAAGTTTCAAGGTTGCAGTTTTACAATAATGCAGAATTATATATATATATATATATATATATATATATATATATATATATATATATATAAGGCAAGATGTTTGTGTGTGTATCTGTTTATCTGTCTGTATGTCTGTATTTTTCAGCCCTTTTATTTTAGTTTTTGCTTCGGGTTTGGCTCGAAATAGGTATAATTGTAGTTCTTAGTCTCAGCCATGATACCATTTACTCAGAGGACTTATTTAGCCTTCAAAATTCAGTTTACGATGAAAAAACTTATTTGATATCGATACCAGGAAATCAAAATTTCACTTACATCCATTCATTTTTCTTTCAGTCTACGGTTTTGCTTTAACTGGAAACAACTATTGCTTTTTAGTCTTTCGTGCCAACGTCCAAAGTGTCTGAGCTCCTGAACCATGGATTAGTTTTAAAGCTTTCATTACACCCGAGCAACGCCGGGCTATACTACTAGTTTAATAAAAGTTCAAATAAGTCTGTGGCCTTTTAAGTCAACAATTCAACATAAAGTCATGGGTTTGAGCTTGTGTTTGAGTTCTGTTTAACGGCACATCAACACCTCTGTGGGTTATTTAATGCCAAAAAGGTAGGGTTTTAAGGTATTTTTTATGTTCGGTTATAGTGAGAAGGTTGATTTAGTCAGATCATGATGAATTTTTTTTTATTTTAGAACACTGAAAATGTCTTCTAGTTTTGTATTTAAAAATATATTGTTGATAATAATTTTCCCTTAAAAATGTATTTGGTAATATTTTTCCTTTAAAAATTTATTATTGGTAATAATTTTTTCTTCAAAAATGTATTATGATAATAGTTTTTTTTCCTTCAAAAATGTATATTTTTCTATAAAAGTGTATTTTCATACTTTCATAGTGTTTTGACTCCAGTTTGGGGGTTAACTATTTTCCCATAGCTGGGACCCCCTAAAAGGTGCTACCACCCCGGGGCAGAGTGGATCTGAGAACAACAGCAATTAAGAGGTGGTTCCATACTCCTCACAACCTGCCAATCAGAGTTTTGCTGCCGGATGCAGTTTATCGTCATATGCAGGACCAATAAAGTCATGGCTGCAGTCTAAGATTACATTCACTTTCTTAGAAAATCAAAATTGCACTTATTGTGAAAGTTTGGTTTTGATATGATAAGTACTGCCAACAAGTATTAGATTTATAGCTTTTATTTTTTTTTTTTTTCAATTTTTGAGAATTTAGTTTTAAAGATCTTTTTGAAAAAAGGGGTGCAGCGGACCAGAACCAAGCCCGTCAACAAGTGGAGAGGGAATTTTAATTTTAATTATGAATCACCACAAGCAAAATATGGAATTTTTTTACTGTATTCGATAAATAAAAACTGTGTAAAAAAAGCTGCCTTGTTTATTGAAAACATTGTAAAAGATTACAAAAAAGGCTAATTAATGAATAAGATATTTAAGACCATTTGTTAGATCATAATTAATAAATTAATTATTATTAATAATTAATAAAATCTAAGATCATAATATTGCTCGACAAAAATCATGAAGCAAAATGCTTTAAATCTGCACTCCTGCAGCTTCTTCTCTCGCACTTCCCGCCTGTGGAACTCGCTCCCGTATTCTTGCTTTCCTGACGGCTACAACCTCCAGAAATTTAAATGCATAGTCAATACTCATCTACTAACCACTGGACACTAGCTCTCTCCCATCCCCGTATAACCTTCCCTTTCTCTCCACCTATGTATCTGTCATCGCACCTGCTTTCTCAGCTTTCTATTGTTCCTTTCTAACTAGTTTGTATTCCTCACTCTTTTCTAATTAATCTTTTTACATTTATGTAGCCCCCTGCACATCAGTGGCGTTTCCGCCTTGCTCGAGGTGAAATGATTAAAAAAAAATGTATTTAAATTGTGTTTGGCGCACTAAGGACGATTTCCGAGAATCTCCTACCGATACACAGGATGCCTTGGAAATACCTGAGAGGCAGCGGCACTGCTTTGAACAGCTCATTTGCTAAGGAAAGCGTTATTTCTAGGTTGAGTTTAGAAGCTTAGATATGATCACCACCACTCGGCAGAAACAGGGATTTGAGCTTGAGTGTGAGTTTTACTTAACGGCATATCAACCTCTGTGTGTTAATTAATGCCAAAAAGGTGGTGCTTTAAGGTATTTTTTTTTAATGTTCAGTTATAGTGAGAAGGTTGATTTAGTCAAATTATAATGATTTTTTTTATTTTAGAAAACTGAAGATGTTTTCTAGTTTTATATTCAGAAAGGTATTGCTAGTAATAATTTTTTCCCTTCAAAAATGTATTTTTGGTGATATGTTCCTTTCAAAAATGTAGATTTTTTATAAAAGCCTATTTTTATGTATCTATTTCTATAAAAGTGTATTTTTATAATTTTATGGATTTTTGACCCCAGTTTAAGAGGTTAACTATTTGCCCATTGCTGTTACCCTAACAGGTGCTACCACTCCGGATCAGGGTGGACCTGGGAACAACAACAATTAAGAGGTGTTTCCATGCTCCTCATAGCCTTACAATCAGAGGCCTTGCTGCCAGATGCAGTTTACCGTCATATCCAGGACCCTTCCATATCTTAAATGAACAACTGATACTGGTATGAAAGGTTAAGGTCACCTGACCCCACAAACAAAGTTGAATAGAGTTCATGAATTTAATTACTTAAGGAATGAGGCATCTTTTAAACTCAGACAAACACGTCTAAAAGAAAATCATTTCACTTTAATCAAAATATTCTACCCTGTCGGGAACTGAACGAATTTTGGTAATGGCATCACCAGGAAAACAAAAAACAAATGTGAATCGAATCTTTGAGAATGATTGCAGGAATTATGGCCGCCTTTGTAAATTTTTGAAATTATGAAAGATTTGGGGCCGAAAGTCAATGAAAAGAGTTTCAAGTTTTGCTTTAAAATCCGTTGTGAAACATCAGTGAGTAAATTTCTAAGAAAAAAGATTTGAATGACTTGCCTCGGGAGGAACTGAACGCACGAAGTCGAGCAGCAAAACCTGGAGATTTCAACAGGGTTAAGAATTAATTCAGGTTATGAAAATTTTTGTTAGAAAGAATGAAAGACAGAAAAAAAAGAAAGAAGGAAATGTCAAAGAAAGAAAGAAAGAAAGAAAGAAAGAAAGAACAACTAGAGATGTGAATTTCAAGAAAGGGAAAAACATTCAAAGAAAGAAAGAAAGAAAGAAAGAAAGAAAGAAAGAAAGAAAGAAAGAAAGAAAGAAAGAAGGCAAAAACAACTAGAGATGTGAATTTCAAGAAAGGGAAAAACATTCAAAGAAAGAAAGAAAGAAAGAAAGAAAGAAAGAAAGAAAGAAAGAAAGAAAGAAGGCAAAAACAACTAGAGATGTGAATTTCAAGAAAGGGGAAAACATTCAAAGAAAAAAAGAAAGAAAGAAAGAACAACTAGAGATGTGAATTTCAAGAAAGGAAAAAACATTCAAAGAAAGAAAGAAAGAAAGTCCAAAAAACAAAGAAAAAAAGAAAAAAGGAAGAAAGAAATGTTCAAAGAAAGAAAGAAAAAAAGAAAGAAATGTCCCAAAAAAAAAAGAAAAAAGGAAGAAAGGAATATTCAAAAAAAGAAAGAAAGAAAGAAAGAAAGAAAGAAGGTAAAATCGATGAATAGAGAAATTCAGATAGACAGACTAACAAAAAAAAAAAAAGAAAGAAAAACGAAAGGAACGAAAGAAAGTGAAAAGAAAAAGATAAAAACAAAATCCAAGAAAGACAAAAGCTAGGATTTCCAATAAAATATTTCAAGTAAAGAGAGAAAAAATAAAAAAAAAGAAGATAGGGATGACAGAAAAGAAAAATATAAAAAGGAAGTTGGGAAGGAAGAAAATGGAAGGTCGAAAGAGGAAAATAAACAAGAATGTTAGGAACAAGGAGAAAGAACAAAAGAGTTGGTAATTAAAAAAGACGAAACGGCGACGATCAATTGAGGCCAATTAAAATAACATAAAAAAGGGAGAGCCGTCTCTCATTTAACCAACTTGGTCCAGTTTCGTATTTTGTCTTTAGCAAATAGACATTGCCGTCGGCATTGCCAAGAGAAAGACCAGTGAATAGAAAAACCCTGAAAGCACAAAGAATGAAAAAAAAAAAGAATGGAAGGAAACTGAAGAGGTGAAAAAAAAACTTGGCAAAAAGAAAGTGGAGAAGGAAACGAAAAAAGAAGAAAGAAAGAATTAACAAAGACAAAGGAAGGAAGGAACGAACGAACGAACGAACGGATGAACGAACGAACGAACGAACGACGGGGAAATAGACAAATACTAGAAAATATTATTTTAAAAAAGCTCAGACGAAAATGTAACATTAAAAAAAAAGGACTAAAAAAGGGAAAAACAAGAAAAAAATGAAAAAAGGAAGACGAAAGGAAATTTTTAAAATACTTCAAAGGAATTTGTAAGGAAAGGCAGAATGCTCATCAAAGAAAGAAAGAAAGAAAGAAAGAAAGAATGAAAGAAAGAAAGAAAGAAAGAAAAGTTTCAAAGGAATATTTCAGGAAAGGCAGAATGCAAAGAAAAGAAAAGAAAAGAAATGAAAAGAAAAGAAAAAAGAAATAAAGCTAAAGAAAAAAGAAAACGAAAAAATTAGAAGGAAATAGTAAAATACAAAAAGAGAATAATTTTTTAAAAAAACTAAATGGAAAAAGAACGAAAAAATGCCGGATGAAAAAATAGTAAATGAAAAAAAGATGGAAGAAAAGAAACAATCCAAAATGTTTAACTGATAGAAAAAATGAAATTAAGCAACAAAGAAATAAATTAATTCAAAAATTTGGTAAGAAGGAAACGAAATGAAATCAAAATAAGCAAATAGACCGAGCGTCCAACATGGCGGTCGATGTCGTCTGCCAGTTTGGGAATTAAGCGACTCTTGGTGATTGATGAAACAAAAACGATCCATCCGAAAAGCTAACATTAACAACGCGAATAAAGAAAGGCCTCCGGGGACAATTGAAGGATTGGGGTGCGATGGTAACGGCGAAGGAAAAGGTGCCATTGTCCCGGATTGTTGTCGTTGATCTTGTAAAAGGGCAAGTCCTGATTTGAAGGTGGCAATAGTCAGAAAGAAAGAAAGAAAAAGTTTAGGGGATCGGGACGCGTTGGGATATTCAGAGCTCACGGGAATCGAAAAAGGAAAGGGTAAGATGATCTTTTTTCTTGGGTGGGGATGATGGCAGAGGACAGGGCATGTGCTTCTGTGTGCAAAGAGTAAAGCAGGCTTAGAAAAAGAGGGTCTTGTTCAGGAAATAAAAAAAAAACATTCAGAAGAGATCGTAAAAGGCGTACAAACGTCCCCATTTTATATTGCATGCACGTTTCTGCTCAATTATTATTGCCTGTCTGCTAACGAAGGATGATTTAACCAGCTGTTCAGGCTTTCAGGCTGGTATCTAGATTTTCAAATAAGATCATAATCTTTTAGTGTAAATGTTCATATAAATTTAATGAATTCAGAGCAGTTCTTCACGAAATTAATAATTATATACTCGCTAAAGTGTTGCCCGTTATATTATGTTTTTAATTTTGGTATGGATGGATAACATCAAGTTTTGATATCTTTGGTCCTCCATACTTCAGCTGTCGCAGTAGACACTTGTAAATTAAAACAAAATCAGTACTCACTTGATCTTTGAACTGAAATAACATACACTACTTATTTTTTAATCAAACGTAACATTTTTCAAAATCCAATTAAGCACAAATTAAATTAACTAATTATTAAATTTACTACATTTAAAATTGATACATTTTTCAATTTCAGTAAACTTTAATTAGTTTTAAATTTTTAATGAAATGGAAATAAAATTTTCAAAATTATTTAAAATAGCTACATTTTATACTTTTTTTAATTTCAAAATATTTTTAATTACTGAGTTTTAATATTTAATAAAATGGAAGTAATATTTTTCAAAAATTATTTAAAATAGCAACATTTTTAAGTTTTTTAATTTCAGAATATTTGTAATTACTGTGGTTTAATTTTTTTAATAAACTGGAAGTAATATTTTTCAGGATGTGCGTTGTGGTGCAGTGGATGTCGACTCGGAACGACAAATCAGGGAACCGAGTTCGAATTCCAGTTGAATTCCTTGCATCCACTTACGCACAAATAACCTTGGGAGAGGTATTAATCCATCTCTTCCCTCCAGTTATGGGTTAAATAATAAGATAGCATGGGTTTTATAGCCTTGGCTGGCAACCAGTCTACCGTAGAAAGTAATGGCAACCTGCTGCGGGATAACCTTCTGCCCAGTCAGTCATGTCTCTTTCGAGACATAATCGCCCAAAGCGTGTATTGCATATGGCACTTAACTGACTGAATATTTTTTTAAATAGTTACATTTTTCATTTATTTAATTTCAATATTTTGAAATTGTTATGCTACTGTTTGTTGTTTTATACTATTATAAAAAATTGGTGAGTATTACTACACTTCGTAAAATTACACTTCGTAAAATTTAGCTACCTATCGAAATAAGATGAGAAAAAATAGATTGTAAATAATTTCGAGTGACGATATTTCGCAATTCATCATCATTTATTTCTTGTCTCTCGTCCGGACGTCAGTAATCATTGGTCTCCAAAACTCCCTGCTCCTTGTCGCTCTAAGTAACATTTGAATTTTTCCCAAAGTGTTTCTTCTTCTTTCTGATCTGCTATCTTTTTTCATTAGACACTGCTTTCCTCGACATATCCTGTGAGTATTAACTTTTCCAAGCCATCTTTCCTCATAACTCTTCCCCAACATTTCAATTGTCTCTCTCTGGTTTTACGTCTTCTGAATTTTTTAGAACTTCTTCATTGATTTTATGTTCTGTCCATTGTATTCTCAGCATCCCTCTGTAGAACCACATCTGTGTCACTTCAAATTTCTTTTTCATCTTTGACAAAATTACTTCGCCTCCATTGTCATACAAAAAGATATGTATGATATATCAGTTTAACACTTTTTCTTTTCTTTTGTTTCGAAGGAAAAGATTCAATGTCTTAAATTCTTAGTTTCTGAAAGACCTTTCTCGCTATACAGGCATGAACCTTGAAAGTCGGTATATATGAAGTCATGCACAAGGAGTCTCTGCCAAGTAGAGATGGTGGAGCCCTTTCCTCTCGAAATCAACCACAGTTTCTCCTTAGCCAAAAATACTTAGCGATAAAATGCATCAATGAATTAACCAGCTTATATAAATAGTCGAGCAACACAAAACACACATGGCCTGAAGATTTCGTTCAAGCATGAAAAAGACTGTCGACACTTGATGTTGACCTCAAGGTTCACTTTTATATTTATCTATGATCTATCTCTGATAATGAGCCCATTAACATATAAATATAGCATACTAGCAGTATAGCCCGGCGTTGCTTGGGTGTAATGAAAGCTTCAAAACTAATCCATGGTCCTGGAGCTCAGACACTTTGGACGTTGGCACGAAAGACTAAAAAGCAATAGTTCTTTCCAGTTAAAGCGAAACCGTAGACTGAAATAAAAATGAACGGATGTAAATCAAATTTTGGTTTCCTGGTATCGATATCAAATTTTCTGCACTATTGTAAGAACTGCAACCTTGAAACCTCTAAATATCGTTTCTTATGTCTTTGTCTATTAGTGTATCCAATTTGATTAAAATCGGACTACTCCTTCTATTACCCGATTTTTTCGATTATCGATTTTCGATATTTATCGGGGGTACCTCGACACAAAACCTAGCTAAGAACACTCACAGACGCGTATAGTACAACTGTGTAAATTCTCAGGAAAATCGGTTCAGCCATTTCGGAGTCTATAGGTAACGGACACACAGACACACAGACACACACACACACACACACACACACACACAAACACACACACAAAGTTCCATTTATAAATAAGTTTAGATTTGTATATATTTCTAAGATTAGGTATTATAATTATTTACCCTATTTACCTGGATCAGACTGTTGTACACATCTTTGTTGAAATATTCATGACGTTTCAGCAGTTGTGCGATCTGACCGTCTTCGGGTGATTGGAATCTTTGAACTGGACCCTTTTATTTCGTTCATAGAGGTAGACTGTTCTAAGCACGAACCGTGGAACTAAAAAAATCTACCCTGGTAAACGAAATAAAAGGTTCAGTTCAGAAATTCAGATCAAATGAAAATGGTTGGAGTGTCATGAATATAGTAACAAACGTATGGACAACAGTCCAAAAAATGAAATTGTGTAAATAATTACAATATCTCATCTCGGAAATATAGACAGATATTGAAGGTGAATATGGCAACAAAGATGAGGACAACAGTCCAAAAAATGAAATTGTGTAAATAATTACAATATCTCATCTCAGACATATAGACAGATATTGAAGGTGAATATGGCAACAAAGATGAGGACAACAGTCCAAACACTGAAATTGTGTAAATAATTACAATATCTCATCTCAGAAATATAGAGAGATATTGAAGGTGAATATGGCAACAAAGATGAGGATAACAGTCTGAACAAAGTAAGTAGTGTAAATAATTACAATACCTCATCTCAGAAACATAGACAGATATTGAAGGTGAATATGGCAACAAAGATGAGGACAACAGTTCGAACAAAGTAAGTAGTGTAAATAATTACAATACCTCATCTCAGAAACATAGACAGATATTGAAGGTGAATATGGCAACAAAGATGTGGACAACAGTCCAAACAATGTAAATAGTGTAAATAATTACAATATCTCATCTCAGAAATATAGACAGATATTGAAGGTGAATATGGCAACAAAGATGAGGACAACAGTCCAAACAATGTAAATAGTGTAAATAATTACAATACCTCATCTCAGAAATATAGACAGATATTGAAGGTGAATATGGCAACAAAGATGAGGACAACAGTCCAAACAATGTAAATAGTGTAAATAATTACAATACCTCATCTCGGAAATATAGACAGATATTGAAGGTGAATATGGCAACAAAGATGAGGACAACAGTCCAAACAATGTAAATAGTGTAAATAATTACAATACCTCATCTCAGAAATATAGATAGATATTGAAGGTGAATATGGCAACAAAGATTAGGACAACAGTCCAAACAATGTAAATAGTGTAAAAAATTACAATACCTCATCTCAGAAATATAAACAGATATTGAAGGTGAATATGGCAACAAAGATGAGGACAACAGTCCAAACAATGTAAATAGTGCCAATAATTACAATATCTCATCTCAGAAATATAGACAGATATTGAAGGTGAATATGGCAACAAAGATGAGGACAACAGTCCAAACAATGTAAATAGTGTAAATAATTACAATATCTCATCTCAGAAATATAGATAGATATTGAAGGTGAATATGGCAACAAAGATGAGGACAACAGTCCAAACAATGTAAATAGTGTAAATGATTACAATACCTCATCTCAGAAACATAGACAGATATTGAAGGTGAATATGGCAATAAAGATGAGGACAACAGTCCAAACAATGTAAATAGTGTAAATAATTATAATGTCTCACCTCAGAAATATAGACAGATATTGAAGGTGAATATGTCAATAAAGATGAGGATAACAGTCTGAACAAAGTAAGTAGTGTAAATAATTACAATACCTCATCTCAGAAACATAGACAGATATTGAAGGTGAATATGGCAACAAAGATGAGGACAACAGTCCAAACAATGTAAATAGTGTAAATAATTACAATATCTCATCTCAGAAATATAGACAGATATTGAAGGTGAATATGGCAACAAAGATGAGGACAACAGTCCAAACAATGTAAATAGTGTAAATAATTACAATACCTCATCTCGGAAACATAGACAGATATTGAAGGTGAATATGGCAACAAAGATGAGGACAACAGTCCAAACAATGTAAATAGTGTAAATAATTACAATACCTCATCTCAGAAATATAGACAGATATTGAAGGTGAATATGGCAACAAAGATGAGGACAACAGTCCAAACAATGAAAATAGTGTAAATAATTACAATATCTCATCTCAGAAATATAGATAGATATTGAAGGTGAATATGGCAACAAAGATTAGGACAACAGTCCAAACAATGTAAATAGTGTAAAAAATTACAATACCTCATCTCAGAAATATAGACAGATATTGAAGGTGAATATGGCAACAAAGATGGGGACAACAGTCCAAACAATGTAAATAGTGCCAATAATTACAATATCTCATCTCAGAAATATAGACAGATATTGAAGGTGAATATGGCAACAAAGATGAGGACAACAGTCCAAACAATGTAAATAGTGTAAATAATTACAATATCTCATCTCAGAAATATAGATAGATATTGAAGGTGAATATGGCAACAAAGATGAGGATAACAGTCCAAACAATGTAAATAGTGTAAATAATTACAATACCTCATCTCAGAAACATAGACAGATATTGAAGGTGAATATGGCAACAAAGATTAGGACAACAGTCCGAACAATGTAAATAGTGTAAATAATTATAATGTCTCACCTCAGAAATATAGACAGATATTGAAGGTGAATATGGCAACAAAGATGAGGACAACAGTCCAAATAATGTAAATAGTGTAAATAATTACAATACCTCATCTCAGAAACATAGACAGATACTAAAGGTGAATATGGCAACAAAGATGAGGACAACAGTCCAAACAATGTAAATAGTGTAAATAGTTACAATACCTCATCTCAGAAATATAGAAAGATATTGAAGGTGAATATGGCAACAAAGATGAGGACAACAGTCCAAACAATGTAAATAGTGTAAATAATTATAATGTCTCACCTCAGAAATATAGACAGATATTGAAGGTGAATATGGCAACAAAGATGAGGATAACAGTCTGAACAAAGTAAGTAGTGTAAATAATTACAATACCTCATCTCAGAAACATAGACAGATATTGAAGGTGAATATGGCAACAAAGATTAGGACAACAGTTCGAACAAAGTAAGTAGTGTAAATAATTACAATACCTCATCTCAGAAACATAGACAGATATTGAAGGTGAATATGGCAACAAAGATGTGGACAACAGTCCAAACAATGTAAATAGTGTAAATAATTACAATATCTCATCTCAGAAATATAGACAGATATTGAAGGTGAATATGGCAACAAAGATGAGGACAACAGTCCAAACAATGTAAATAGTGTAAATAATTACAATACCTCATCTCAGAAATATAGACAGATATTGAAGGTGAATATGGCAACAAAGATGAGGACAACAGTCCAAACAATGTAAATAGTGTAAATAATTACAATACCTCATCTCGGAAATATAGACAGATATTGAAGGTGAATATGTCAACAAAGATGAGGACAACAGTCCAAACAATGTAAATAGTGTAAATAATTACAATACCTCATCTCAGAAATATAGACAGATATTAAAGGTGAATATGGCAACAAAGATGAGGACAACAGTCCAAACAATGTAAATAGTGTAAATAATTACAATACCTCATCTCAGAAACATAGACAGATACTGAAGGTGAATATGGCAACAAAGATGAGGACAACAGTCCAAACAATGTAAATAGTGCAAATAATTACAATACCTCATCTCAGAAATATAGAAAGATATTGAAGGTGAATATGGCAACAAAGGTGAGGACAACAGTCCAAACAATGTAAATAGTGTAAATAATTACAATACCTCATCTCCGAAACATAGAGAGATACTGAAGGTGAATATGGCAACAAAGATGAGGACAACAGTCCAAACAATGTAAATAGTGTAAATAATTACAATACCTCATCTCAGAAATATAGAAAGATATTGAAGGTGAATATGGCAACAAAGATGAGGACAACAGTCCAAACAATGTAAATAGTGTAAATAATTACAATGTCTCACCTCAGAAATATAAATAGATATTGAAGGTGAATATGTCAATAAAGATAGAGGATAACAGTCTGAACAAAGTAAGTAGTGTAAATAATTACAATACTTCATCTCAGAAACATAGACAGATATTGAAGGTGAATATGGCAACAAAGATGTGGACAACAGTCCAAACAATGTAAATAGTGTAAATAATTACAATATCTCATCTCAGAAATATAAACAGATATTGAAGGTGAATATGGCAACAAAGATAAGGACAACAGTCCAAACAATGTAAATAGTGTAAATAATTACAATACCTCATCTCAGAAATATAGACAGATATTGAAGGTGAATATGGCAACAAACATGAGAACCAACAGTCCAAACAATGAAAATAGTGTAAATAATTACAATATCTCATCTCAAGTATAGATAGATATTGAAGGTGAATATGGCAACAAAGATGAGGACAACCAGTCCAAAGAATGTAAATAGTGTAAATAATTACAATACCTCATCTCAGAAATATAGACAGATATTGAAGGTGAATATGGCAACAAAGATGAGGACAACAGTCCAAACAATGTAAATAGTGCCAATAATTACAATATCTCATCTCAGAAATATAGACAGATATTGAAGGTGAATATGGCAACAAAGATGAGGACAACAGTCAAAGAATGTAAATAGTGTAAATAATTACAATATCTCATCTCAGAAATATAGATAGATATTGAAGGTGAATATGGCAACAAAGATGAGGACAACAGTCCAAACAATGTAAATAGTGCCAATAATTACAATACCTCATCTCAGAAACATAGACAGATATTGAAGGTGAATATGGCAACAAAGATGAGGACAACAGTCCAAACAATGTAAATAGTGTAATAATTACAATATCTCATCTCAGAAATATAGACAGATATTGAAGGTGAATATGGCAACAAAGATGAGGACAACAGTCCAAACAATGTAAATAGTGTAAATAATTACAATACCTCATCTCGGAAACATAGACAGATATTGAAGGTGAATATGGCAACAAAGATGAGGACAACAGTCCAAACAATGTAAATAGTGTAAATAATTATAATGTCTCACCTCAGAAATATAGATAGATATTGAAGGTGAATATGACAACAAAGATGAGGACAACAGTCCAAACAATGTAAATAGTGTAAATAATTACAATACCTCATCTCAGAAACATAGACAGATATTGAAGGTGAATATGGCAACAAAGATGAGGACAACAGTCAAACAATGTAAATAGTGTAAATAATTACAATATCTCATCTCAGAAATATAGACAGATATTGAAGGTGAATATGGCAACAAAGATGAGGACAACAGTCCAAACAATGTAAATAGTGTAAATAATTGTACCTCATCTCGGAAACATAGACAGATATTGAAGGTGAATATGGCAACAAGATGAGGACAACAGTCCAAACAATGTAAATAGTGTAAATAGTACAATACCTCATCTCAGAAATATAGACAGATATTGAAGGTGAATATGGCAACAAAGATGAGGACAACAGTCCAAACAATGAAAATAGTGTAAATAATTACAATATCTCATCTCAGAAATATAGATAGATATTGAAGGTGAATATGGCAACAAAGATTAGGACAACAGTCCAAACAATGTAAATAGTGTAAAAAATTACAATGCCTCATCTCAGAAATATAGACAGATATTGAAGGTGAATATGGCAACAAAGATGAGGACAACAGTCCAAACAATGTAAATAGTGCCAATAATTACAATATCTCATCTCAGAAATATAGACAGATATTGAAGGTGAATATGGCAACAAAGATGAGGACAACAGTCCAAACAATGTAAATAGTGTAAATAATTACAATATCTCATCTCAGAAATATAGATAGATATTGAAGGTGAATATGGCAACAAAGATGAGGACAACAGTCCAAACAATGTAAATAGTGTAAATAATTACAATACCTCATCTCAGAAACATGAGCAGATATTTAATTGAATATGGCAACAAAGATTAGGACAACAGTCCGAACAATGTAAATAGTGTAAATAATTATAATGTCTCACCTCAGAAATATAGACAGATATTGAAGGTGAATATGGCAACAAAGATGAGGACAACAGTCTGAACAAAGTAAGTAGTGTAAATAATTACAATACCTCATCTCAGAAACATAGACAGATATTGAAGGTGAATATGGCAACAAAGATTAGGACAACAGTTCGAACAAAGTAAGTAGTGTAAATAATTACAATACACTCATCTCAAAAACATAGACAGATATTGAAGGTGAATATGGCAACAAAGATGAGGACAACAGTCCAAACAATGTAAATAGTGTAAATAATTATAATGTCTCACCTCAGAAATATAGACAGATATTGAAGGTGAATATGGCAACAAAGATGAGGATAACAGTCTGAACAAAGTAAGTAGTGTAAATAATTACAATACCTCATCTCAGAAACATAGACAGATATTGAAGGTGAATATGGCAACAAAGATTAGGACAACAGTTCGAACAAAGTAAGTAGCGTAAATAATTACAATACCTCATCTCAGAAACATAGACAGATATTGAAGGTGAATATGGCAACAACGATGTGGACAACAGTCCAAACAATGTAAATAGTGTAAATAATTACAATATCTCATCTCAGAAATATAGACAGATATTGAAGGTGAATATGGCAACAAAGATGAGGACAACAGTCCAAACAATGTAAATAGTGTAAATAATTACAATACCTCATCTCAGAAATATAGACAGATATTGAAGGTGAATATGGCAACAAAGATGAGGACAACAGTCCAAACAATGTAAATAGTGTAAATAATTACAATACCTCATCTCGGAAATATAGACAGATATTGAAGGTGAATATGGCAACAAAGATGAGGACAACAGTCCAAACAATGTAAATAGTGTAAATAATTACAATACCTCATCTCAGAAATATAGACAGATATTAAAGGTGAATATGGCAACAAAGATGAGGACAACAGTCCAAACAATGTAAATAGTGTAAATAATTATAATGTCTCACCTCAGAAATATAGACAGATATTGAAGGTGAATATGGCAACAAAGATGAGGACAACAGTCCAAACAATGTAAATAGTGTAAATGATTACAATACCTCATCTCAGAAACATAGACAGATATTGAAGGTGAATATGGCAACAAAGATGAGGACAACAGTCCAAACAATGTAAATAGTGTAAATAATTATAATGTCTCACCTCAGAAATATAGACAGATATTGAAGGTGAATATGTCAATAAAGATGAGGATAACAGTCTGAACAAAGTAAGTAGTGTAAATAATTACAATACCTCATCTCAGAAACATAGACAGATATTGAAGGTGAATATGGCAACAAAGATGTGGACAACAGTCCAAACAATGTAAATAGTGTAAATAATTACAATATCTCATCTCAGAAATATAGACAGATATTGAAGGTGAATATGGCAACAAAGATGAGGACAACAGTCCAAACAATGTAAATAGTGTAAATAATTACAATACCTCATCTCGGAAACATAGACAGATATTGAAGTTGAATATGGCAACAAAGATGAGGACAACAGTCCAAACAATGTAAATAGTGTAAATAATTACAATACCTCATCTCAGAAATATAGACAGATATTGAAGGTGAATATGGCAACAAAGATGAGGACAACAGTCCAAACAATGAAAATAGTGTAAATAATTACAATATCTCATCTCAGAAATATAGATAGATATTGAAGGTGAATATAGCAACAAAGATTAGGACAGCAGTCTAAACAATGTAAATAGTGTAAAAAATTACAATGCCTCATCTCAGAAATATAGACAGATATTGAAGGTGAATATGGCAACAAAGATTAGGACAACAGTCCAAACAATGTAAATAGTGCCAATAATTACAATATCTCATCTCAGAAATATAGACAGATATTGAAGGTGAATATGGCAACAAAGATAAGGACAACAGTCCAAACAATGTAAATAGTGTAAATAATTACAATATCTCATCTCAGAAATATAGATAGATATTGAAAGTGAATATGGCAACAAAGATGGGGGATAACAGTCAAACAATGTAAATAGTGTAAATAATTACAATATCTACATCTCATAAATATAGACAGATATTGAAGGTGAATATGGCAACAAAGATTAGGACAGTCCGAACAATGTAAATAGTGTAAATAATTATAATGTCTCACCTCAAATATAGACAGATATTGAAGGTGAATATAGCAACAAAGATGAGGACAACAGTCCAAATAATGTAAATAGTGTAAATAATTACAATACCTCATCTCAGAAACATAGACAGATATTGAAGGTGAATATGGCAACAAAGATTAGGACAACAGTCCAAACAATGTAAATAGTGTAAATAATTACAATATCTCATCTCATAAATATAGACAGATATTGAAGGTGAATATGGCAACAAAGATTAGGACAATTCAACAGTCCGAACAAATATAAATAGTGTAAATAATTATAATGTCTCACCTCAGAAATATAGACAGATATTGAAGGTGAATATGGCAACAAAGATGAGGACAACAGTCCAAATAATGTAAATAGTGTAAATAATTACAATACCTCATCTCAGAAACATAGACAGATATTGAAGGTGAATATGGCAACAAAGATTAGGACAACAGTCCGAACAATGTAAATAGTGTAAATAATTATAATGTCTCACCTCAGAAATATAGACAGATATTGAGGTGAATATGGCAACAAAGATGAGGACAACAGTCCAAATAATGTAAATAGTGTAAATAATTACAATACCTCATCTCAGAAATATAGATAGATATTGAAGGTGAATATGGCAACAAAGATGAGGACAACAGTCCAAATAATGTAAATAGTGTAAATAATTACAATGCCTCATCTCAGAAACATAGACAGATATTGAAGGTGAATATGGCAACAAAGATTAGGACAACAGTCCGAACAATGTAAATAGTGTAAATAATTATAATGTCTCACCTCAGAAATATAGACAGATATTGAAGGTGAATATGGCAACAAAGATGAGGACAACAGTCCAAATAATGTAAATAGTGTAAATAATTACAATACCTCATCTCAGAAACATAGACAGATATTGAAGGTGAATATGGCAACAAAGATGAGGACAACAGTCCAAATAATGTAAATAGTGTAAATAATTACAATACCTCATCTCAGAAACATAGACAGATACTGAAGGTGAATATGGCAACAAAGATGAGGACAACAGTCCAAACAATGTAAATAGTGTAAATAGTTACAATACCTCATCTCAGAAATATACAAAGATATTGAAGTGAATATGGCAACAAAGATGAGGACAACAGTCAAAATAATGTAAATAGTGTAAATAATTATAATATCTCACCTCAGAAATATAGACAGATATTGAAGGTGAATATGGCAACAAAGATGAGGATAACAGTCCAAACAAAGTAAGTAGTGTAAATAATTACAATACCTCATCTCAGAAACATAGACAGATATTGAAGGTGAATATGGCAACAAAGATTAGGACAACAGTTCGAACAAAGTAAGTAGTGTAAATAATTACAATACCTCATCTCAGAAACATAGACAGATATTGAAGGTGAATATGGCAACAAAGATGTGGACAACAGTCCAAACAATGTAAATAGTGTAAATAATTACAATATCTCATCTCAGAAATATAGACAGATATTGAAGGTGAATATGGCAACAAAGATGAGGACAACAGTCCAAACAATGTAAATAGTGTAAATAATTACAATACCTCATCTCAGAAATATAGACAGATATTGAAGGTGAATATGGCAACAAAGATGAGGACAACAGTCCAAACAATGTAAATAGTGTAAATAATTACAATACCTCATCTCGGAAATATAGACAGATATTGAAGGTGAATATGGCAACAAAGATGAGGAGGACAACAGTCCAAACAATGTAAATAGTGTAAATAATTACAATACCTCATCTCAGAAATATAGACAGATATTAAAGGTGAATATGGCAACAAAGATGAGGACAACAGTCCAAACAATGTAAATAGTGTAAATAATTATAATGTCTCACCTCAGAAATATAGACAGATATTGAAGGTGAATATGGCAACAAAGATGAGGACAACAGTCCAAACAATGTAAATAGTGTAAATGATTACAATACCTCATCTCAGAAACATAGACAGATATTGAAGGTGAATATGGCAACAAAGATGAGGACAACAGTCCAAACAATGTAAATAGTGTAAATAATTATAATGTCTCACCTCAGAAATATAGACAGATATTGAAGGTGAATATGTCAATAAAGATGAGGATAACAGTCTGAACAAAGTAAGTAGTGTAAATAATTACAATACCTCATCTCAGAAACATAGACAGATATTGAAGGTGAATATGGCAACAAAGATGTGGACAACAGTCCAAACAATGTAAATAGTGTAAATAATTACAATATCTCATCTCAGAAATATAGACAGATATTGAAGGTGAATATGGCAACAAAGATGAGGACAACAGTCCAAACAATGTAAATAGTGTAAATAATTACAATACCTCATCTCGGAAACATAGACAGATATTGAAGGTGAATATGGCAACAAAGAAGATGAGGACAACAGTCCAAACAATGTAAATAGTGTAAATAATTACAATACCTCATCTCAGAAATATAGACAGATATTGAGTGAATATGGCAACAAAGATGAGGACAACAGTCCAAACAATGAAAATAGTGTAAATAATTACAATATCTCATCTCAGAAATATAGATAGATATTGAAGGTGAATATGGCAACAAAGATTAGGACAACAGTCCAAACAATGTAAATAGTGTAAAAAATTACAATACCTCATCTCAGAAATATAGACAGATATTGAAGGTGAATATGGCAACAAAGATGAGGACAACAGTCCAAACAATGTAAATAGTGCCAATAATTACAATATCTCATCTGAAATATAGACAGATATTGAAGGTGAATATGGCAACAAAGATGAGGACAACAGTCCAAACAATGTAAATAGTGTAAATAATTACAATATCTCATCTCAGAAATATAGATAGATATTGAAGGTGAATATGGCAACAAAGATGAGGATAACAGTCCAAACAATGTAAATAGTGTAAATAATTACAATACCTCATCTCAGAAACATAGACAGATATTGAAGGTGAATATGGCAACAAAGATTAGGACAACAGTCCGAACAATGTAAATAGTGTAAATAATTATAATGTCTCACCTCAGAAATATAGACAGATATTGAAGGTGAATATGGCAACAAAGATGAGGACAACAGTCCAAATAATGTAAATAGTGTAAATAATTACAATACCTCATCTCAGAAACATAGACAGATACTAAAGGTGAATATGGCAACAAAGATGAGGACAACAGTCCAAACAATGTAAATAGTGTAAATAGTTACAATACCTCATCTCAGAAATATAGAAAGATATTGAAGGTGAATATGGCAACAAAGATGAGGACAACTGTCCAAACAATGTAAATAGTGTAAATAATTATAATGTCTCACCTCAGAAATATAGACAGATATTGAAGGTGAATATGGCAACAAAGATGAGGATAACAGTCTGAACAAAGTAAGTAGTGTAAATAATTACAATACCTCATCTCAGAAACATAGACAGATATTGAAGGTGAATATGGCAACAAAGATTAGGACAACAGTTCGAACAAAGTAAGTAGTGTAAATAATTACAATACCTCATCTCAGAAACATAGACAGATATTGAAGGTGAATATGGCAACAAAGATGTGGACAACAGTCCAAACAATGTAAATAGTGTAAATAATTACAATATCTCATCTCAGAAATATAGACAGATATTGAAGGTGAATATGGCAACAAAGATGAGGACAACAGTCCAAACAATGTAAATAGTGTAAATAATTACAATACCTCATCTCAGAAATATAGACAGATATTGAAGGTGAATATGGCAACAAAGATAGAGGACAACAGTCCAAACAATGTAAATAGTGTAAATAATTACAATACCTCATCTCGGAAATATAGACAGATATTGAAGGTGAATATGGCAACAAAGATGAGGACAACAGTCCAAACAATGTAAATAGTGTAAATAATTACAATACCTCATCTCAGAAATATAGACAGATATTAAAGGTGAATATGGCAACAAAGATGAGGACAACAGTCCAAACAATGTAAATAGTGTAAATAATTATAATGTCTCACCTCAGAAATATAGACAGATATTGAAGGTGAATATGGCAACAAAGATGAGGACAACAGTCCAAACAAAGTAAAGTAGTGTAAATAATTACAATACCTCATCTCAGAAACATAGACAGATATTGAAGAGGTGAATATGGCAACAAAGATGTGGACAACAGTCCAAACAATGTAAATAGTGTAAATAATTACAATAACTCATCTCAGAAACATAGACAGATAGTGAAGGTGAATATGGCAACAAAGATGAGGACAACAGTCCAAACAATGTAAATAGTGCAAATAATTACAATACCTCATCTCAGAAATATAAGAAAGTATTGAAGGTGAATATGGCAACAAAGGTGAGGACAACAGTCCAAACAATGTAAATAGTGTAAATAATTACAATACCTCATCTCCGAAACATAGAGAGATACTGAAGGTGAATATGGCAACAAAGATGAGGACAACAGTCTAAACAATGTAAATAGTGTAAATAATTACAATACCTCATCTCAGAAATATATAAAGATATTGAAGTTGAATATGGCAACAAAGATGAGGATAACAGTCCAAACAATGTAAATAGTGTAAATAATTACAATGTCTCACCTCAGAAATATAGACAGATATTGAAGGTGAATATGTCAATAAAGATGAGGATAACAGTCTGAACAAAGTAAGTAGTGTAAATAATTACAATACTTCATCTCAGAAACATAGACAGATATTGAAGGTGAATATGGCAACAAAGATGTGGACAACAGTCCAAACAATGTAAATAGTGTAAATAATTACAATATCTCATCTCAGAAATATAAACAGATATTGAAGGTGAATATGGCAACAAAGATAAGGACAACAGTCCAAACAATGTAAATAGTGTAAATAATTAAAATACCTCATCTCAGAAATATAGACAGATATTGAAGGTGAATATGGCAACAAAGATGAGGACAACAGTCCAAACAATGAAAATAGTGTAAATAATTACAATATCTCATCTCAGAAATATAGATAGATATTGAAGGTGAATATGGCAACAAAGATGAGGACAACAGTCCAAAGAATGTAAATAGTGTAAATAATTACAATACCTCATCTCAGAATATAGACAGATATTGAAGGTGAATATGGCAACAAAGATGAGGACAACAGTCCAAACAATGTAAATAGTGCCAATAATTACAATATCTCATCTCAGAAATATAGACAGATATTGAAGGTGAATATGGCAACAAAGATGAGGACAACAGTCCAAAGAATGTAAATAGTGTAAATAATTACAATATCTCATCTCAGAAATATAGATAGATATTGAAGGTGAATATGGCAACAAAGATGAGGACAACAGTCCAAACAATGTAAATAGTGTAAATAATTACAATACCTCATCTCAGAAACATAGACAGATATTGAAGGTGAATATGGCAACAAAGATGAGGACAACAGTCCAAACAATGTAAATAGTGTAAATAATTACAATATCTCATCTCAGAAATATAGACAGATATTGAAGGTGAATATGGCAACAAAGATGAGGACAACAGTCCAAACAATGTAAATAGTGTAAATAATTACAATACCTCATCTCTCAGAAATATAGACAGATATTGAAGGTGAATATGGCAACAAAGATGAGGACAACAGTCCAAACAATGAAAATAGTGTAAATAATTACAATATCTCATCTCAAATATAGATAGATATTGAAGGTGAATATGGCAACAAAAATTAGGACAACAGTCCAAACAATGTAAATAGTGTAAAAAATTACAATACCTCATCTCAGAAATATAGACAGATATTGAAGGTGAATATGGCAACAAAGATGAGGACAACAGTCCAAACAATGTAAATAGTGCCAATAATTACAATATCTCATCTCAGAAATATAGACAGATATTGAAGGTGAATATGGCAACAAAGATGAGGACAACAGTCCAAACAATGTAAATAGTGTAAATAATTACAATATCTCATCTCAGAAATATAGACAGATATTGAAGGTGAATATGGCAACAAAGATGAGGACAACAGTCCAAACAATGTAAATAGTGTAAATAATTACAATACCTCATCTCAGAAACATAGACAGATATTGAAGGTGAATATGGCAACAAAGATTAGGACAACAGTCCGAACAATGTAAATAGTGTAAATAATTATAATGTCTCACCTCAGAAATATAGACAGATATTGAAGGTGAATATGGCAACAAGAATGAGGACAACAGTCCAAATAATGTAAATAGTGTAAATAATTACAATACCTCTCTCAAACATAGACAGATACTGAAGGTGAATATGGCAACAAAGATGAGGACAACAGTCCAAACAATGTAAATAGTGTAAATAGTTACAATGCCTCATCTCAGAAATATACAAAGATATTGAAGGTGAATATGGCAACAAAGTTAAGGACAACAGTCAAACAATGTAAATAGTGTAAATAATTATAATGTCTCACCTCAGAAATATAGACAGATATTGAAGGTGAATATGGCAACAAAGATGAGGATAACAGTCTGAACAAAGTAAGTAGTGTAAATAATTACAATACCTCATCTCAGAAACATAGACAGATATTGAAGGTGAATATGGCAACAAAGATTAGGACAACAGTTAGAACAAAGTAAGTAGTGTAAATAATTACAATACCTCATCTCAGAAACATAGACAGATATTGAAGGTGAATATGGCAACAAAGATGTGGACAACAGTCCAAACAATGTAAATAGTGTAAATAATTACAATATCTCATCTCAGAAATATAGACAGATATTGAAGGTGAATATGGCAACAAAGATGAGGACAACAGTCCAAACAATATAAATAGTGTAAATAATTACAATACCTCATCTCAGAAATATAGACAGATATTGAAGGTGAATATGGCAACAAAGATGAGGACAACAGTCCAAACAATGTAAATAGTGTAAATAATTACAATACCTCATCACAAAGCATAGACAGATATTGAAGGTGAATATGGCAACAAAGATGAGGACAACAGTCCAAATAATGTAAATAGTGTAAATAATTACAATACCTCATCTCAGAAACATAGACAGATATTGAAGGTGAAGAATATGGCAACAAAGATTAGACAACAGTCCGAACAATGTAAATAGTGTAAATAATTATAATGTCTCACCTCAGAAATATAGACAGATATTGAAGGTGAATATGGCAACAAAGATGAGGACAACAGTCCAAATAATGTAAATAGTGTAAATAATTACAATAATTGCATCTCAGAAACATAGACAGATATTGAAGGTGAATATGGCAACAAAGATGAGGACAACAGTCCAAATAATGTAAATAGTGTAAATAATTACAATACCTCATCATCTCAGAAACATACAGACATACTGAAGGTGAATATGGCAACAAAGATGAGGACAACAGTCCAAACAATGTAAATAGTGTAAATAGTTACAATAATTACCCTAAAACATACAAAGATATTGAAGGTGAATATGGCAACAAAGATGAGGACAACAGTCCAAACACAAATATAATAATTATAACATTCTACCTCAGAAATATATGATATTGAAGGTATTGATGGCAACAAGATATATTACAACAGTCCAAACAAAGTAAGTAGTGTAAATAATTACAATACCTCATCTCAGAAACATAGACAGATATTGAAGGTGAATATGGCAACAAAGATTAGGACAACAGTTCGAACAAAGTAAGTAGTGTAAATAATTACAATACCTCATCTCAGAAACATAGACAGATATTGAAGGTAATTATATACCAAAGATGTGGGACAAATGCAGTCCAAACAATGTAAATAGTGTAAATAATTACAATATCTCATCCTTTTTAGAAATATAGACAGATATTGAAGGTGAATATGGCAACAAAGATGAGGACAACAGTCCAAACAATGCAAATACAAATAATTACACACTTACTCAGAAATATAGACAGATATTGAAGGTGAATATGGCAACAAAGATGAGGACAACAGTCCAAACAATGTAAATAGTGGTAAATAATTACAATACCTCATCTCGGAAATATAGACAGATATTGAAGGTGAATATGGCAACAAAGATGAGGACAACAGTCCAAACAATGTAAATAGTAAATAATTACAATACCTCATCTCAGAAATATAGACAGATATTAAAGGTGAATATGGTAACAACAAAGATGAGGACAAATACAAATGTCCCAACAATGTGGTAAATAGTAAATAATTATAATGTCTCACCTCACAGAAATATAGACAGTAGATATTGAAGGTGAATATGGCAACAAAGATGAGGACAACAGTCCAAACAATGTAAATAGTGTAAATGATTGCTAACACTTCATCTCAGAAACATAGACAGATATTGAAGGTGAATATGGTAACAAAGATGAGGACAATGAACCAAACAATGTAAATAGTGTAAATAATTATAATGTCTCACCTCAGAAATATAGACAGATATTGAAGGTGAATATGTCAATAAAGATGAGGATAACAGTCTGAACAAAGTAAGTAGTGTAAATGACTACAATACCTCATCTCAGAAACATAGACAGATATTGAAGGTGAATATGGCAACAAAGATGTGGACAACAGTCCAAACAATGTAAATAGTGTAAATAATTACACATCTCATCTCAGAAATATAGACAGATATTGAAGGTGAATATGGCAACAAAGATGAGGACAACAGTCCAAACAATGTAAATAGTGTAAATAATTACAATACCTCATCTCGGAAACATAGACAGATATTGAAGGTGAATATGGCAACAAAGATGAGGACAACAGTCCAAACAATGTAAATAGTGTAAATAATTACAATACCTCATCTCAGAAATATAGACAGATATTGAAGGTGAATATGGCAACAAAGATGAGGACAACAGTCCAAACAATGAAAATAGTAAATAATTACAATATCTCATCTCAGAAATATAGATAGATATTAAAGGTGAATCATGGCAACAAAGATTAGGACAACAGTCCAAACAATGTAAATAGTGTAAAAAATTACAATACCTCATCTCAGAAATATAGACAGATATTGAAGGTGAATATGGCAACAAAGATGAGGACAACAGTCCAAACAATGTAAATAGTGCCAATAATTACAATATCTCATCTCAGAAATATAGACAGATATTGAAGGTGAATATGGTATAACAAAGATGAGGACAACAGTCCAAACAATGTAAATAGTGAATAATTACAATATCTCATCTCAGAAATATAGATAGATATTGAAGGTGAATATGGCAAACAAAGATGAGGATAACAGTCCAAACAATGTAAATAGTGTAAATAATTACAATATCTCATCTCAGAAACATAGACAGATATTGAAGGTGAATATGGTAACAAAGATGAGGACAACAGTCCAAACAATGTAAATAGTGTAAATAATTACAATATCTCATCTCAGAAATATAGACAGATATTGAAGGTGAATATGGCAACAAAAAGATGAGGACAACAGTCCAAACAATGTAAATAGTGTAAATAATTACAATATCCTCATCTCAGAAATATAGACAGATATTGAAGGTGAATATGGCAACAAAGATGAGGACAACAGTTCCAAACAATGTAAATAGGTGTAAATAATTAGTAATACTCATATCTCAGGAAACATAAGACAAAGATTATTGGAAGGTGAATATGGCAACAAAGATTAGGACCAACAGTCCGAACAATGTAAATAGTGTAAATAATTAGTAATGTCTCACCTCCAGGAAATATAGACAGATATTGAAGGTGAATATGGCAACAAAGATAGAGGACAACAGTCCAAATAATGTAAATAGTGTAAATAATTACAATACCTCATCTCAGAAACATAGACAGATACTGAAGGTGAATATGGCAACAAAGATGAGGACAACAGTCCAAACAATGTAAATAGTGTAAATAGTTGCAATACCTCAGTCTCCCCAGAAATATACAAAGATATTGAAGGTGAATATGGCAACAAAGTTGAGGACAACAGTCCAAACAATGTAAAGTAGTGTAAATAATTATAATGTCTCACCTCAGAAATATAGACAGATATTGAAGGTGAAATATGGCAAACAAAGATGAGGATAAGCAGTCTTGAACAAAGTAAGTAGTGTAAATAATTACAATACCTCATCTCAGAAACATAGACAGATATTGAAGGTGAATATGGCAACAAAGATTAGGACAACAGTTCGAAACAAAGTAAGTAAGTGTAAATAATTACAATAACCTTTCATCTCAGAAACATAGACAGATATTGAAGGTGAATATGGTAACAAAGATGTGGACAACAGTCCAAACAATGTAAATAGTGTAAATAATTACAATATCTCATCTCAGTAAAATATAGACAGATATTGAAGGTGAATATGGCAATAAAGATGAGGACAACAGTCCAAACAATATAAATAGTGTAAATAATTACAATACCTCATCTCTAGAAATATAGACAGATATTGAAGGTGAATATGGTAATAAAGATGCGGAGGAACAAAGTAACCAAACAATGTAAATGGTGTAAATAATTACAATACCTCATCTCGGAAATATAGACAGATATTGAAGGTGAATATGGCAACAAAGATGAGGACAACAGTCCAAACAATGTAAATAGTGTAAATAATTACAATACCTCATCTCAGAAATATAGACAGATATTAAAGGTGAATATGGCAACAAAGATGAGGACAACAGTCCAAACAATGTAAATAGTGTAAATAATTATAATATCTCACCTCAGAAATATAGACGAATATTGAAGGTGAATATAGCAACAAAGATGAGGATAACAGTCCAAACAAAGTAAGTAGTGTAAATAATTACAATACCTCATCTCAGAAACATAGACAGATATTGAAGGTGAATATGGCAACAAAGATTAGGACAACAGTTCGAACAAAGTAAGTAGTGTAAATAATTACAATACCTCATCTCAGAAACATAGTGGAGATATTGAAGGTGAATATGGCAACAAAGATGTGGACAACAGTCCAAACAATGTAAATAGTGTAAGAAATAATTACAATATCTCATCTCAGAAATATAGACAGATATTGAAGGTGAATATGGCAACAAAGATGAGGACAACAGTCCAAACAATGTAAATAGTGTAAATAATTACAATACCTCATCTCAGAAATATGAGCAGATATTAGCGAAGGTGAATATGGCAACAAAGATGAGGACAACAGTCCAAACAATGTAAATAGTGTAAATAATTACAATACCTCATCTCGGAAATATAGACAGATATTGAAGGTGAATATGGCAACAAAGATGAGGACAACAGTCCAAACAATGTAAATAGTGTAAATAATTACAATACCTCATCTCAGAAATATAGACAGATATTAAAGGTGAATATGGCAACAAAGATGAGGACAACAGTCCAAACAATGTAAATAGTGTAAATAATTATAATGTCTCACCTCAGAAATATAGACAGATATTGAAGGTGAATATGGCAACAAAGATGAGGACAACAGTCCAAACAATGTAAATAGTGTAAATGATTACAATACCTCATCTCAGAAACATAGACAGATATTGAAGGTGAATATGGCAACAAAGATGAGGACAACAGTCCAAACAATGTAAATAGTGTAAATAATTATAATGTCTCACCTCAGAAATATAGACAGATATTGAAGGTGAATATGTCAATAAAGATGAGGATAACAGTCTGAACAAAGTAAGTAGTGTAAATAATTACAATACCTCATCTCAGAAACATGAACAGATATTGAAGGTGAATATGGCAACAAAGATGTGGACAACAGTCCAAACAATGTAAATAGTGTAAATAATTACAATATCTCATCTCAGAAATATAGACAGATATTGAAGGTGAATATGGCAACAAAAAGATGAGGACAACAGTCCAAACAATGTAATGGTGTAAATAATTACAATACCTCATCTCGGAAACATAGACAGATATTGAAGGTAGATATGGCAACAAAGATGAGGACAACAGTCCAAACAATGTAAATAGTGTAAATAATTACAATACCTCATCTCAGAAATATAGACAGATATTGAAGGTGAATATGGCAACAAAGATGAGGACAACAGTCCAAACAATGAAAATAGTGTAAAATAATTACAATATCTCATCTCAGAAATATAGATAGATATTGAAGGTGAATATGGCAACAAAGATTAGGACAACAGTCCAAACAATGTAAATAGTGTAAAAAATTACAATACCTCATCTCAGAAATATAGACAGATATTGAAGGTGAATATGGCAACAAAGATGAGGACAACAGTCCAAACAATGTAAATAGTGCCAATAATTACAATATCTCATCTCAGAAATATAGACAGATATTGAAGGTGAATATGGCAACAAAGATGAGGACAACAGTCCAAACAATGTAAATAGTGTAAATAATTACAATATCTCATCTCAGAAATATAGATAGATATTGAAGGTGAATATGGCAACAAAGATGAGGATAACAGTCCAAACAATGTAAATAGTGTAAATAATTACAATACCTCATCTCAGAAACATAGACAGATATTGAAGGTGAATATGGCAACAAAGATTAGGACAACAGTCCGAACAATGTAAATAGTGTAAATAATTATAATGTCTCACCTCAGAAATATAGACAGATATTGAAGGTGAATATGGCAACAAAGATGAGGACAACAGTCCAAATAATGTAAATAGTGTAAATAATTACAATACCTCATCTCAGAAACATAGACAGATACTAAAGGTGAATATGGCAACAAAGATGAGGACAACAGTCCAAACAATGTAAATAGTGTAAATAGTTACAATACCTCATCTCAGAAATATAGAAAGATATTGAAGGTGAATATGGCAACAAAGATGAGGACAACTGTCCAAACAATGTAAATAGTGTAAATAATTATAATGTCTCACCTCAGAAATATAGACAGATATTGAAGGTGAATATGGCAACAAAGATGAGGATAACAGTCTGAACAAAGTAAGTAGTGTAAATAATTACAATACCTCATCTCAGAAACATAGACAGATATTGAAGGTGAATATGGCAACATAAAGATTAGGACAACAGTTCGAACAAAGTAAGTAGTGTAAATAATTACAATACCTCATCTCAGAAACATAGACAGATATTGAAGGTGAATATGGCAACAAAGATGTGGACAACAGTCCAAACAATGTAAATAGTGTAAATAATTACAATATCTCATCTCAGAAATATAGACAGATATTGGTGAATGGCAACAAAGATGAGGACAACAGTCCAAACAATGTAAATAGTGTAAATAATTACAATACCTCATCTCAGAAATATAGACAGATATTGAAGGTGAATATGGCAACAAAGATGAGGACAACAGTCCAAACAATGTAAATAGTGTAAATAATTACAATACCTCATCTCGGAAATATAGACAGATATTGAAGGTGAATATGGCAACAAAGATGAGGACAACAGTCCAAACAATGTAAATAGTGTAAATAATTACAATACCTCATCTCAGAAATATAGACAGATATTAAAGGTGAATATGGCAACAAAGATGAGGACAACAGTCCAAACAATGTAAATAGTGTAAATAATTATAATGTCTCACCTCAGAAATATATAGACAGATATTGAAGGTGAATATGGCAACAAAGAAAGATGAGGACAACAGTCCAAACAAAGTAAGTAGTGTAAATAATTACAATGCCTCATCTCAGAAACATAGACAGATATTGAAGGTGAATATGGCAACAAAGATGTGGACAACAGTCCAAACAATGTAAATAGTGTAAATAATTACAATAACTCATCTCAGAAACATAGACAGATAGTGAAGGTGAATATGGCAACAAAGATGAGGACAACAGTCCAAACAATGTAAATAGTGCAAATAATTACAATACCTCATCTCAGAAATATAGAAAGATATTGAAGGTGAATATGGCAACAAAGGTGAGGACAACAGTCCAAACAATGTAAATAGTGTAAATAATTACAATACCTCATCTCAAACATAGAGAGATACTGAAGGTGAATATGGCAACAAGATGAGGACAACAGTCCAAACAATGTAAATAGTGTAAATAATTACAATACCTCATCTCAGAAATATATAAAAAGATATTGAAGTTGAATATGGCAACAAAGATGAGGATAACAGTCCAAACAATGTAAATAGTGTAAATAATTACAATGTCTCACCTCAGAAATATAGACAGATATTGAAGGTGAATATGTCAATAAAGATGAGGATAACAGTCTGAACAAAGTAAGTAGTGTAAATAATTACAATACTTCATCTCAAGACATAGACAGATATTGAAGGTGAATATGGCAACAAAGATGTGGACAACAGTCCAAACAATGTAAATAGTGTAAATAATTACAATATCTCATCTCAGAAATATAAACAGATATTGAAGGTGAATATGGCAACAAAGATAAGGACAACAGTCCAAACAATGTAAATAGTGTAAATAATTAAAATACCTCATCTCAGAAATATAGACAGATATTGAAGGTGAATATGGCAACAAAGATGAGGACAACAGTCCAAACAATGAAAATAGTGTAAATAATTACAATATCTCATCTCAGAAATATAGATAGATATTGAAGGTGAATATGGCAACAAAGATGAGGACAACAGTCCAAAGAATGTAAATAGTGTAAATAATTACAATACCTCATCTCAGAAATATAGACAGATATTGAAGGTGAATATGGCAACAAAGATGAGGACAACAGTCCAAACAATGTAAATAGTGCCAATAATTACAATATCATCTCAGAAATATAGACAGATATTGAAGGTGAATATGGCAACAAAGATGAGGACAACAATCCAAAGAATGTAAATAGTGTAAATAATTACAATATCTCATCTCAGAAATATAGATAGATATTGAAGGTGAATATGGCAACAAAGATGAGGACAACAGTCCAAACAATGTAAATAGTGTAAATAATTACAATACCTCATCTCAGAAACATAGACAGATATTGAAGGTGAATATGGCAACAAAGATGAGGACAACAGTCCAAACAATGTAAATAGTGTAAATAATTACAATATCTCATCTCAGAAATATAGACAGATATTGAAGGTGAATATGGCAACAAAGATGAGGACAACAGTCCAAACAATGTAAATAGTGTAAATAATTACAATACCTCATCTCAGAAATATAGACAGATATTGAAGGTGAATATGGCAACAAAGATGAGGACAACAGTCCAAACAATGAAAATAGTGTAAATAATTACAATATCTCATCTCAGAAATATAGATAGATATTGAAGGTGAATATGGCAACAAAGATTAGGACAACAGTCCAAACAATGTAAATAGTGTAAAAAAAATTACAATACCTCATCTCAGAAATATAGACAGATATTGAAGGTGAATATGGCAACAAAGATGAGGACAGCAGTCCAAACAATGTAAATAGTGCCAATAATTACAATATCTCATCTCAGAAATATAGACAGATATTGAAAGTGAATATGGCAACAAAGATGAGGACAACAGTCCAAACAATGTAAATAGTGTAAATAATTACAATATCTGTCATAAGAAATATAGACAGATATTGAAGGTGAATATGGCAACAAAGATGAGGACAACAGTCCAAACAATGTAAATAGTGTAAATAATTACAATACCTCATCTCAGAAACATAGACAGATATTGAAGGTGAATATGGCAACAAAGATTAGGACAACAGTCCGAACAATGTAAATAGTGTAAATAATTATAATGCCTCAGAAATATGAACAGATATTGAAGGTGAATATGGCAACAAAGATGAGGACAACAGTCCAAATAATGTAAATAGTGTAAATAATTACAATACCTCATCTCAGAAACATAGACAGATACTGAAGGTGAATATGGCAACAAAGATGAGGACAACAGTCCAAACAATGTAAATAGTGTAAATAGTTACAATACCTCATCTCAGAAATATACAAAGATATTGAAGGTGAATATGGCAACAAAGTTGAGGACAACAGTCCAAACAATGTAAATAGTGTAAATAATTATAATGTCTCACCTCAGAAATATAGACAGATATTGAAGGTGAATATGGCAACAAAGATGAGGATAACAGTCTGAACAAAGTAAGTAGTGTAAATAATTACAATACCTCATCTCAGAAACATAGACAGATATTGAAGGTGAATATGGCAACAAAGATTAGGACAACAGTTCGAACAAAGTAAGTAAGTGTAAATAATTACAATACTCATCTCAGAAACATAGACAGATATTGAAGGTGAATATGGCAACAAAGATGTGGACAACAGTCCAAACAATGTAAATAGTGTAAATAATTACAATATCTCATCTCAGAAATATAGACAGATATTGAAGGTGAATATGGCAACAAAGATGAGGACAACAGTCCAAACAATATAAATAGTGTAAATAATTACAATACCTCATCTCAGAAATATAGACAGATATTGAAGGTGAATATGGCAACAAAGATGAGGACAACAGTCCAAACAATGTAAATAGTGTAAATAATTACAATACCTCATCTCGGGGAAATATAGACAGATATTGAAGGTGAATATGGCAACAAAGATGAGGACAACAGTCCAAACAATGTAAATAGTGTAAATAACAATTACAATACCTCATCTCAGAAATATAGACAGATATTAAAGGTGAATATGGCAACAAAGATGAGGACAACAGTCCAAACAATGTAAATAGTGTAAATAATTATAATGTCTCACCTCAGAAATATAGACAGATATTGAAGGTGAATATGGCAACAAAGATGAGGACAACAGTCCAAACAAAGTAAGTAGTGTAAATAATTACAATACCTCATCTCAGAAACATAGACAGATATTGAAGGTGAATATGGCAACAAAGATGTGGACAACAGTCCAAACAATGTAAATAGTGTAAATAATTACAATACCTCATCTCAGAAACATAGACAGATACTGAAGGTGAATATGGCAACAAAGATGAGGACAACAGTCCAAACAATGTAAATAGTGCAAATAATTACAATACCTCATCTCAGAAATATAGAAAGATATTGAAGGTGAATATGGCAACAAAGATGAGGACAACAGTCCAAACAATGTAAATATTGTAAATAATTACAATACCTCATCTCAGAAACATAGACAGATATTGAAGGTGAATATGGCAACAAAGATGAGGGCAACAGTCCAAACAATGTAAATAGTGTAAATAATTAAAATACCTCATCTCAGAAATATAGAAAGATATTGAAGGTGAATATGGCAACAAAGATGAGGACAACAGTCCAAACAATGTAAATAGTGTAAATAATTAAAATACCTCATCTCAGAAATATAGAAAGATATTGAAGGTGAATATGGCAACAAAGATGAGGACAACAGTCCAAACAATGTAAATAGTGTAAATAATTACAATGTCTCACCTCAAATATAAACAGATATTGAAGGTGAATATGGCAACAAAGATGAGGACAACAGTCCAAACAATGTAAATAGTGTAAATAATTAAAATACCTCATCTCAGAAATATAGAAAGATATTGAAGGTGAATATGGCAACAAAGATGAGGACAACAGTCCAAACAATGTAAATAGTGTAAATAATTAAAATACCTCATCTCAGAAATATAGAAAGATATTGAAGGTGAATATGGCAACAAAGATGAGGACAACAGTCCAAACAATGTAAATAGTGTAAATAATTAAAATACCTCATCTCAGAAATATAGAAAGATATTGAAGGTGAATATGGCAACAAAGATGAGGACAACAGTCCAAACAATGTAAATAGTGTAAATAATTACAATGTCTCACCTCAGAAATATAAACAGATATTGAAGATTGAATATGTCAATAAAGATGAGGATAACAGTCTAAACAAAGTAAGTAGTGTAAATAATTACAATACTTCATCTCAGAAACATAGACAGATATTGAAGGTGAATATGGCAACAAAGATGTGGACAACAGTCCAAACAATGTAAATAGTGTAAATAATTACAATATCTCATCTCAAATATAAACAGATATTGAAGGTGAATATGGCAACAAAGATGAGGACAACAGTCCAAACAATGTAAATAGTGTAAATAATTACTATACCTCATCTCAGAAATATAGACAGATATTGAAGGTGAATATGGCAACAAAGATGGAGATAACAATTGAACAAAGTAAGTAGTGTAAATAATTACAATATCTCATCTCAGAAATATAGACAGATATTGAAGGTGAATATGGCAACAAAGATGAGGACAACAGTCCAAACAATGTAAATAGTGTAAATAATTACAATAGCTCATCTCAGAAATATAGACAGATATTGAAGGTGAATATGGCAACAAAGATGAGGACAACAGTCCAAACAATGTAAATAGTGTAAATAATTACAATACCTCATCTCGGAAATATAGACAGATATTGAAGGTGAATATGGCAACAAAGATGAGGACAACAGTCCAAACAATGTAAATAGTGTAAATAATTACAATACCTCATCTCAGAAATATAGACAGATATTAAGAGTGAATATGGCAACAAAGATGAGGACAACAGTCCAAACAATGTAAATAGTGTAAATAGTATAATGTCTCACCTCAGAAATATAGACAGATATTGGTGAATATGGCAACAAAGATGAGGACAACAGTCCAAACAAAGTAAGTAATTATAGAGAAATAGTACAATACCTCATCTCAGAAACATAGACAGATATTGAAGGTGAATATGGCAACAAAGATGTGGACAACAGTCCAAACAATGTAAATAGTGTAAATAATTACAATACCTCATCTCCAAAACATAGACAGATACTGAAGGTAGATATGGCAACAAAGATGAGGACAACAGTCCAAACAAAGTAGAAGTAGTGTAAATAATTACAATGCCTCATCTCCAGAAACATAGATAGATATTGAAGGTGAATATGGCAACAAAGATGTGGACAACAGTCCAAACAATGTAAATAGTGTAAATAATTACAATACCTCATCTCAGAAACATAGACAGATACTGAAGGTGAATATGGCAACAAAGATGAGGACAACAGTCCAAACAATGTAAATAGTGCAAATAATTACAATACCTCATCTCAGAAATATAGAAAGATATTGAAGGTGAATATGGCAACAAAGATGAGGACAACAGTCCAAACAATGAAAATAGTGTAAATAATTACAATACCTCATCTCAGAAACATAGACAGATATTGAAGGTGAATATGGCAACAAAGATGAGGACAACAGTCCAAACAATGTAAATAGTGTAAATAATTAAAATACCTCATCTCAGAAATATAGAAAGATATTGAAGGTGAATATGGCAACAAAGATGAGGACAACAGTCCAAACAATGTAAATAGTGTAAATAATTACAATGTCTCACCTCAGAAATATAGACAGATATTGAAGGTGAATATGTCAATAAAGATGAGGATAACAGTCTAAACAAAGTAAGTAGTGTAAATAATTACAATACTTCATCTCAGAAACATAGACAGATATTGAAGGTGAATATGGCAACAAAGATGTGGACAACAGTCCAAACAATGTAAATAGTGTAAATAATTACAATATCTCATCTCAGAAATATAAACAGATATTGAAGGTGAATATGGCAACAAAGATGAGGACAACAGTCCAAACAATGTAAATAGTGTAAATAATTACAATACCTCATCTCAGAAATATAGACAGATATTGAAGGTGAATATGGCAACAAAGATGAGGATAACAGTCTGAACAAAGTAAGTAGTGTAAATAATTACAATATCTCATCTCAGAAATATAGACAGATATTGAAGGTGAATATGGCAACAAAGATGAGGACAACAGTCCAAACAATGTAAATAGTGTAAATAATTACAATACCTCATCTCAGAAATATAGAAAGATATTGAAGGTGAATATGGCAACAAAGATGAGGATAACAGTCCAAACAATGTAAATAGTGTAAATAATTACAATGTCTCACCTCAGAAATATAAACAGATATTGAAGGTGAATATGGCAACAAAGATGAGGATAACAGTCTGAACAAAGTAAGTAGTGTAAATAATTACAATATCTCATCTCAGAAATATAGACAGATATTGAAGGTGAATATGGCAACAAAGATGAGGACAACAGTCCAAACAATGTAAATAGTGTAAATAATTACAATAGCTCATCTCAGAAATATAGACAGATATTGAAGGTGAATATGGCAACAAAGATGAGGACAACAGTCCAAACAATGTAAATAGTGTAAATAATTACAATACCTCATCTCGGAAATATAGACAGATATTGAAGGTGAATATGGCAACAAAGATGAGGACAACAGTCCAAACAATGTAAATAGTGTAAATAATTACAATACCTCATCTCAGAAATATAGACAGATATTAAAGGTGAATATGGCAACAAAGATGAGGACAACAGTCCAAACAATGTAAATAGTGTAAATAATTATAATGTCTCACCTCAGAAATATAGACAGATATTGAAGGTGAATATGGCAACAAAGATGAGGACAACAGTCCAAACAAAGTAAGTAGTGTAAATAATTACAATACCTCATCTCAGAAACATAGACAGATATTGAAGGTGAATATGGCAACAAAGATGTGGACAACAGTCCAAACAATGTAAATAGTGTAAATAATTACGATACCTCATCTCAGCAACATAGACAGATACTGAAGGTGAATATGGCAACAAAGATGAGGACAACAGTCCAAACAATGTAAATAGTGCAAATAATTACAATACCTCATCTTAGAAATATAGAAAGATATTGAAGGTGAATATGGCAACAAAGATGAGGACAACAGTCCAAACAATGTAAATAGTGTAAATAATTACAATACCTCATCTCAGAAACATAGACAGATATTGAAGGTGAATATGGCAACAAAGATGAGGACAACAGTCCAAACAATGTAAATAGTGTAAATAATTACAATACCTCATCTCAGAAATATAGAAAGATATTGAAGGTGAATATGGCAACAAAGATGAGGATAACAGTCCAAACAATGTAAATAGTGTAAATAATTACAATGTCTCACCTCAGAAATATAAACAGATATTGAAGGTGAATATGTCAATAAAGATGAGGATAACAGTCTGAACAAAGTAAGTAGTGTAAATAATTACAATACTTCATCTCAGAAACATAGACAGATATTGAAGGTGAATATGGCAACAAAGATGTGGACAACAGTCCAAACAATGTAAATAGTGTAAATAATTACAATATCTCATCACAGAAATATAAACAGATATTGAAGGTGAATATGGCAACAAAGATGAGGACAACAGTCCAAACAATGTAAATAGTGTAAATAATTACAATACCTCATCTCAGAAATATAGACAGATATTGAAGGTGAATATGGCAACAAAGATGAGGACAACAGTCCAAACAATGAAAATAGTGTAAATAATTACAATATCTCATCTCAGAAATATAGATAGATATTGAAGGTGAATATGGCAACAAAGGTGAGGACAACAGTCCAAAGAATGTAAATAGTGTAAATAATTACAATACCTCATCTCAGAAATATAGACAGATATTGAAGGTGAATATGGCAACAAAGATGAGGACAACAGTCCAAACAATGTAAATAGTGTAAATAATTACAATATCTCATCTCAGAAATATAGACAGATATTGAAGGTGAATATGGGAACAAAGATGAGGACAACAGTCCAAAGAATGTAAATAGTGTAAATAATTACAATATCTCATCTCAGAAATATAGATAGATATTGAAGGTGAATATGGCAACAAAGATGAGGACAACAGTCCAAACAATGTAAATAGTGTAAATAATTACAATATCTCATCTCAGAAATATAGATAGATATTGAAGGTGAATATAGCAACAAAGATGAGGACAACAGTCCGAACAATGTAAATAGTGTAAATAATTATAATGTCTCACCTCAGAAATATAGATAGATATTGAAGGTGAATATGGCAACAAAGATTAGGACAACAGTCCAAACAATGTAAATAGTGTAAATAATTATAATGTCTCACCTCAGAAATATAGATAGATATTGAAGGTGAATATGGCAACAAAGATGAGGACAACAGTCCAAACAATGTAAATAGTGTAAATAATTACAATACCTCATCTCAGAAACATAGACAGATATTGAAGGTGAATATGGCAACAAAGATGAGGACAACAGTCCAAACAATGTAAATAGTGTAAATAATTACAATATCTCATCTCAGAAATATAGACAGATATTGAAGGTGAATATGGCAACAAAGATTAGGACAACAGTCCAAACAATGTAAATAGTGTAAATAATTACAATACCTCATCTCAGAAATATAGATAGATATTGAAGGTGAATATGGCAACAAAGATGAGGATAACAGTCCAAACAATGTAAATAGTGTAAATAATTATAATGTCTCACCTCAGAAATATAGACAGATATTGAAGGTGAATATGGCAACAAAGATGAGGACAACAGTCCAAACAATGTAAATAGTGTAAATAATTACAATATCTCATCTCAGAAATATAGACGAATATTGAAGGTGAATATGGCAACAAAGATGAGGACAACAGTCCAAACAATGTAAATAGTGTAAATAATTACAATACCTCATCTCAGAAACATAGACAGATATTGAAGGTGAATATGGCAACAAAGATGAGGACAACAGTCCAAACAATGTAAATAATGTAAATAATTACAATACCTCATCTCAGAAATATAAACAGATATTGAAGGTGAATATGGCAACAAAGATGAGGACAACAGTCCAAACAATGTAAATAGTGTAAATAATTACAATACCTCATCTCAGAAATATAAACAGATATTGAAGGTGAATATGGCAACAAAGATGAGGACAACAGTCCAAACAATGTAAATAATGTAAATAATTACAATACCTCATCTCAGAAATATAGATAGATATTGAAGGTGAATATGGCAACAAAGATGAGGACAACAGTCCAAACAATGTAAATAGTGTAAATAATTACAATATCTCATCTCAGAAATATAGACAGATATTGAAGGTGAATATGGCAACAAGGAATGAGGACATCAGTCCAAACAATGTAAATAGTGTAAATAATTACAATACCTCATCTCAGAAATATAGACAGATATTGAAGGTGAATATGACAACAAAGATGAGGACAACAGTCCAAACAATGTAAATAGTGTAAATAATTACAATACCTCATCTCAGAAATATAAACAGATATTGAAGGTGAATATGGCAACAAAGATTAGGACAACAGTCCAAACAATGTAAATAGTGAAAATAATTACAAAACCTCATCTCAGAAATATAGACAGATATTGAAGGTGAATATGACAACAAAGATGTGGACAACAGTCCAAACAATGTAAATAGTGTAAATAATTACAATACCTCATCTCAGAAATATAGACAGATATTGAAGTTGAATATGACAACAAAGATGAGGACAACAGTCCAAACAATGTAAATAGTGTAAATAATTACAATACATCATCTCAGAAATATAGACAGATATTGAAGGTGAATATGTCAACAAAGATGAGGACAACAGTCCAAACAATGTAAATAGTGTAAATAATTACAATACCTCATCTCAGAAATATAGACAGATATTGAAGGTGAATATGACAACAAAGATGAGGACAACAGTCCAAACAATGTAAATAGTGTAAATAATTACAATACCTCATCTCAGAAATATAAACAGATATTGAAGGTGAATATGACAACAAAGATGAGGACAACAGTCCAAACAATGTAAATAGTGTAAATAATTACAATACCTCATCTCAGAAATATAGACAGATATTGAAGGTGAATATGACAACAAAGATGAGGACAACAGTCCAAACAATGTAAATAGTGTAAATAATTACAATACCTCATCTCAGAAATATAGACAGATATTGAAGGTGAATATGACAACAAAGATGAGGACAACAGTCCAAACAATGTAAATAGTGTAAATAATTACAATACCTCATCTCAGAAATATAAACAGATATTGAAGGTGAATATGGCAACAAAGATTAGGACAACAGTCCAAACAATGTAAATAGTGTAAATAATTACAAAACCTCATCTCAGAAATATAGACAGATATTGAAGGTGAATATAGCAACAAAGATGAGGACAACAGTCCGAACAATGTAAATAGTGTAAATAATTACAATACCTCATCTCAGAAATATAGACAGATATTGAAGGTGAATATGGCAACAAAGATGAGGACAACAGTCCAAACAATGTAAATAGTGTAAATAATTACAATACCTCATCTCAGAAATATAGACAGATACTGAAGGTGAATATAACAACAAAGATGAGGATAACAGTCCAAACAATGTAAATAGTGTAAATAATTACAATACCTCATCTCAGAAATATAGACAGATATTGAAGGTGAATATAGCAACAAAGATGAGGACAACAGTCCGAACAATGTAAATAGTGTAAATAATTACAATACCTCATCTCAGAAATATAGATAGATATTGAAGGTGAATATGGCAACAAAGATGAGGACAACAGTCCAAACAATGTAAATAGTGTAAATAATTACAATACCTCATCTCAGAAATATAGACAGATATTGAAGGTGAATATGGCAACAAAGATGAGGATAACAGTCCAAACAATGTAAATAGTGTAAATAATTACAATACCTCATCTCAGAAATATAGACAGATATTGAAGGTGAATATGGCAACAAAGATGAGGACAACAGTCCAAACAATGTAAATAGTTTAAATAATTACAATACCTCATCTCAGAAATATAGACAGATACTGAAGGTGAATATAACAACAAAGATGAGGACAACAGTCCGAACAATGTAAATAGTGTAAATAATTACAATACCTCATCTCAGAAATATAGACAGATATTGAAGGTGAATATAACAACAAAGATGAGGACAACAGTCCAAACAATGTAAATAGTGTAAATAATTACAATACCTCATCTCAGAAATATAGACAGATATTGAAGGTGAATATGGCAACAAAGATTAGGACAACAGTCTGAATAATGTAAATAATTACAATACCTCATCTCAGAAATATAGACAATGATTGAAGGTGAATATGTCAACAAAGATGAGGACAACAGTCCAAACAATGTAATCAGTGTAAATAATTACAATATCTTATACTCTGATACGGAAGTGTATTATAAGCAATTACATACACTACTTGATGTTTTCTGTTAATCTCAGTTTCACATGCATAATGATATTTTTGCTTCATATTTCTTCTTTATTAATCTGTATGCCCATCTATACATACACCAAATGTATCTAGATTTCCTGACATAAAATTCCCTCAGATGTCTTCGAATAAATATTCTTGAACTAATATGCGTTTTTCTTTCTTTTTTTATTTATCAGGTCACGCTAGCTGGTCTTTAAGAAGTAACAAGTGACAGAAAGTCGTTTGTCAACAATGGATTTCACAGACGTATCTACTTCTGGCAAAATGGCCGCTGAATCTATTGCTGCGCCAGTCGCCGTACCCGTAGGCTATCCCAATATCACCCTCCAAGAATTGAACGACGAGAAGGCCATGCTCCGCATCCCGGCCATCATCTACACCATCATTCTAATGATTGTTGGGCTTTTTGGCAATACAGTAACCTGTTACATCTACGGCTATCGTCTGAAAATGTTGCCGACCCATTGTTTTATCATTGTGCTGGCTGTCTTCGATATTCTTTCCTGTTGCATTGCAATGCCGACAGAGATTCTGGATATGCGTTATCCGTTCATGTTTCCCTCGATGATCGCTTGCAAGACATTGAGGTTCTTGTCTTATTTTACCACGGGTAGCTCGAGTATTATTCTTCTGGTTATTGCTATTGACCGTTACAAGAGGGTCTGTCGCCCGTTCAAGAAGCAAATCACAGTGCGTGAAGCCAAGGTCATTTCGTTGGTCATCTCTACTATCGGTATAATCGTCACTTCGCCGATGCTCTACGCAGCTGGTAAGATGACACACGAAACCCGTATTCCGCATATCAACGGCACTGACTGTTCCATCTCTGACTCGGTCCGCAACACCAAATTCCCTGTTATTTACTTTGCTATCGTCTTCCTCATTATTATTTCCTCGTTCGTCGCGATGTCCATCTGCTACCTTTTGCTATGGCTCGAAGTAAGGAACCGCTGTTCGAACCCGATCAGTGGTGGCGGAAGTAACTCTGGGCCAAGCGTGCCGTTGGAAGTTCCAACCACCCCAGCCCTGGTGAACGAGAAAGCCAGCAGCAAGACCCTGAACCGCACCAACTTGACTGTCTTTCTCGTCACTCTTCTCTTCATCCTGAGTTACATCCCCTGCCTCTCACTTCAAGTGGCCCGTACCATCATAAAATATGAGATTTCAATGAGTCCGCTGGCCGAACTGTTCTACTGCATCGGTATGAGGTCCTACTTTCTCAGTAATTCTCTCAACCCGCTCATTTACGGCTATTGCAACCGACAGTTCGGAGACGAATTCAAGCGTCTCTTCTCGCGGTACCGCCAAGTTTCGCGAAATCTCAAAAATGGCCGCTCTTCCAAAAATTCGGATTCGTCTTCCTCGTCTGGCAAAATTCAGACGACCATCTGCGAGTGTAGCAGCTGACTTGCGTCGAAGCGGGGGTCGATGGATGTCACCATCCCCGCGACCCTCAGCAAGGATTGAAAAGGGGGGGGGGATACATTTTGGTTGAATTTGGAAGGGAGAAAGAGAGCGAATGAATAAATTAAAAATGTGAAAATGGTTTAATGAAATCGAAAAAATATAATAAGAACTTAAAAATATCTCGAAAATCCGTAAACAATAAATGTGTAGATGCTTTTAAATATACTACTCGGCGGGGAGGGTCTAAGGGCACCTTTCATGGAGTACCGAGACAGTAAGTACTTACTATGAGTGGCTTTGATAAGAAGCTGTTTACTGGTTACATGTAGACATTATTTCTCTAACATCTTCTAAGAACCTCTAATTTGTAGAACAAACTCCCGCATGGTTGATTTCCCGAGCACTACAATGTTAACCGCTTCGGGTCTAGGGTCAATTGTTATTTATACTGCATATCGTCATAATCTTACTTTTCGATTTTTATCCAGTAAATCATTCAGTAATACCCTACCTTGAGTGTCTCTTTGGCCTTGCATTGAATGAACTTAAGTAAGAAACAATCTCTCTATCAATATGTATATGTGTGTGTGTGTGTGTGTGTGTGTGTGTGTGTGTGTGTGTGTGTGTGTGTGTGTGTGTGTGTGTGTGTGTGCAAAAAGATTGTATTTCCCCCACAAAAAAACCTGTTGAATAAAGTATTTCTGGAAGATAATGTCTTTAAAGCAAGCAGTTTTTGTAATTAGAGTGCTTGATATCTAGAGATTAATAATAATAATAATAATAATAGAGGATTGTAACATAGCAACCAAGGAATTTGAAAAACTGTCAAAATATGAAGATCTAGAAATTGAAATAGAAAAAATGTGGAAATTGAAAACAAGAGTTGTGCCAGTGATAGTAGGAGCACTTGGAATGATAAAAAATGGAACAAAACAACACATTGAAAGAATCCCTGGAAACCCCAGCTTAAAAGATATACAAAAATTGTCTTATAAGTACAGCCCACACACTAAGGAGAACTTTGTCTATGTAACGCTAGGGATGTTAGGGGAGATAGAAAAAACATGAAATGGAGCCATAACAACACGCCACGACCTGCCTTATGTCTTCTTGCGAACTTGGTAGGTAGTGAGACCAAAGCAGAAATCGAAATATGATGAAAAATGACATAATAATTGTACTCACAAGTACTGTTCACACATTACGAAGAACTTTATCTACGTTAAATGTGTGGGATCTTACTTTTAATGTTCTTTATTTTTTGCAAAAGTAATCAATGGAAAATTTCACAAAGCTATTTCTGATCTTCGGGACCCAAAAGAAAATGTGTATACAACAGGAGTCAAAAGAAATAATAATAATAATAATAATAATAATAATAATAATAATAATGTTAAACATCTACTCTATTCTGAGTTTTGTAGAATTGTACCTATTCCTCAGAAGACATTATAAAATTCTACTTTTAAATTTTTTAATATAACAGTCAAGTCTCCTGAAGAGTGGATGTAATTCTACAAAAAACCAAGACTTTATCAAGACAAAATAAAGTTTCCTTAAAAAAGAAACGCATTTGTATAAAAGGTATGAGGGGGGGGGGGTTCCTCTTGTCATTTTTTCATCAATATCATCTTTGCAGATACATTAAATTAGATGTGAATTTTAACCCACTCATACATATGCACACATAAACGCACATGTATATGTTTATATATATACACTTTATTTCTATATATGTTTGTGTATATGTATGATACATATAATGGGTATAAATAAACATATATAGAAATAAATAGTGCTTATATATAAACACACACACATGTGTGTGTATGTGTTTATGTGTGTGTGCTACGAAAATGTATGTCATTCGGCAGGATTCGAACCTGCGACCCCTATCCACATAGGAAAAGCCACCAATTGATCTGGCGCGTCCTAGACCGCTGAACCACGAATGACCAACAGTCTAAACGAAGTCAAATCAAGCCTGTATAACACAATTTTCGATTCACGCAAATAACCATATCTCCATTGAAATGTATTGTAAAAAATATAAACATGTTACGAAAATTAACGAAGATTAACGAAATGGTTATAAATAACCGACAATTTGAAATCATTTGAAAACTTGAAAATAATGTTCAAAGGAAATTTGAAAAATAAAGTTCAAACAAAATTTGAAAAATAATGTTTAAACAAATAATTTCGAATCGTCGGTTGTTTAAAGACCATTTCGTTAATCTTCGTTAATTTCCGTAACATGTTTGCATTTGTTGACATTACCATACATTTCAGTGCAGATGATTATTTGCGTGAATCGAAGATTGTGTTATATAGGCTTGATTGGACTTCGTTTATATATATATATATATATATATATATATATATATATATATATATTAAGCATATAATTAAACATAAACCCTGTGTACAGAAATCAATACTGTCTGATGTCCGTCAGTTTCACGGTACAATACTCCTATCTGTAAACGCACAATCTTCGATATTGAGCATTTTTAAAAATAGAGAATTTTAACAATATATTTACATGCGTACACACATACGCACACATGCACACACACACACACACACACACGCATATATATATACGCATATATACACGCATATATATATATATATATATATATATATATATATATATATATATATATATGTAATTTTGTTATTACAAAGGTTTATGAAAACAGTATATCTTTTAGAACAATACTATTTTCAAATATCACCTGAATAAGAACAGTAAGGTTCTGAAACATGAAATTTTTTGTGTAGTGATATAATGCTTTTATAAACCATTTTAAATACCAAAATTATAATATTAAGCTCTACCTTGTATTGAGTACTCTTTATACAAGTAGATATATGAACAATGTGTTTTAATCTATCTTTTCTTCCCCTTCATTATAATATATATATATATATATATATATATATATATATATATATATATATATAGGAGGATTTTGTAATTTGCTTGAAGCATTGTATATATTAGGTGTATGGTTAGGTATTTGTAGGCTATCACAATGCGTTTAGTAAAATAAAGGAAGGTAAAGAAGGTGTTGGGTATTACCTATTTATTAATCGTTAATATTTCGTGATCATAGTCTCCCCTATCATTCTGAAGATGAGACTTTGATCTCGAAACATTAATGTTTAATTAATAGGTAATACCCAACACCTTCTTTACCATCCATTATTTTAATAAACGCATTGTGATAGCCTTCAAAACCTACCCATACACCATATACATGCACACACACACACACACACACACACACACACACACACACACACACACACACATATATATATATATACATATAATGTGGATGTGTGTCATTTAGCTAAGCAGTGTCATCCCAGTCATGCCGACTTCGAAGTTTCGGGAAGGCATTATTGCTATCTTCAGGCTTCAGGGCTTTTTTTTTTAAGCTGCAACATTGATCAAGTAAAAGCACTCAAGCACAAAGATATCATTTTACACCAAACTTCCTTTAAATACGAGTAGAAAATGGGAAACAGCAGCAAAAAAAAAGCAAATGACCCTGAAGAGTGAAGACATCACAATAATGCCTTCACGAGACTTTGAAGCCAGCATAACTGAAATAACAACGCTCAACCAAGTCACAAACTTCTCCATATGAATTCTATTAACGCTTTATAGCTATCCTGATATCGAGCACTTTATGAACAAAAACCTGCTTGCCTAAAATGCCTTTCTACCAGTAAACTACTGCAAAAACAGCAATTTTGGCACTAAGCATCATAACAACTTAGCAATATATATATTATAAATTATATTTTAGAACATGTACATATTTTATATATATATATATATATATATATATCCACTACAAATCGTACATTTGTTTCGACAGTGAAACTTCAATGTCTCATCAGGCAGTGTGGATAGAAATGGAAAGCCTCTTTTCTTATATTTGGTCAGTTGTATGTGGGATGTTGGTGGGGGTTAGTGATAAGGGAACAAGTTTCGTGGATTGACCGTTAGAATTTTGAAGAAAATGGTGTGGATAGTTAAAATGGTTGATTAATGAGAGTGTTTGATTTCTAGACAGATTTAACATTAGCAGTTAGAATGTAAGTTTTTATTATCTTGCTACTAGACTATATCATTTGGATTTCTTAGAAGAGCCGGTAAGGGGTGGGATGCTTATTTTGTACAGAATATTTTTGTATTTAAGCAGAGTCTTTATAATTAATGTACATTTGTATATGTTATGTCGAAACAAATGTACGATTTGTAGTGGATATATATAAACAATTATGTACATGTTCTAAAATATAATTTATAATAAATATTCACAGCTCTATATATTATATATCGAGCACTGTTTTAAATTAATGTTTTGAACGTTGTAAAAATTCTTTCTTCGTTCTGTATTCACTCGGATATATATATATATATATATATATATATATATATATATATTCTCTGTGTATTTAGGTAGCAAATGTTCTTGTAAGACAGATATTATATATTATTAAAAACGAATCAATCAATCAAATACTGATTATCTACACAGGTATGTCTTCTGGATTATTTACATTTTCTGGAATATAAATGTATAGGGATTGCTGTGGCCACATAGTGAGGGTACATTTTGTATATTGATTATCACATAGAATTGATCCCCCATTTTATATCTGCATGATAATTTCTAATTCATCAAATTTTGATTAGGTGTTAATCCACCACTTTTTCTCCGGCTATGGGTTAATTAGTAAGATGTGTATCACTAAATAATCATTATCTCCCCCACCAAAAAAAAAAAAAAATTCTTACAATCTAAAAATATTTTCTGGCTTTAAATAACCTGAAAACGGTTGATAAGCCGTAGAAAATTCATCAATAAAATTAATCATTAGTAAAAAAAAAATAAAAATAAAAAAAATAAAGTCCTATGCCTTTAAGGCAAAATTAATTTTTTCATTCTTTTATTTTATTGCTAATACTTAAAATATACAATATATTCCATTGATTACGCTTAAAATTATTATCAATAACCTCAAAAGTTGCTAATGCAAAGTTCTCATAGAATTCCACTGCCACATGAAATTTTTTTTCAAAACAACAAACTAAAGTGCATAGCCAAAACCCTTCTCTTCAGTGGAACTTTTCTTTTTCATTGAAATTTTTGTTACTGTTGTAAATTAAAAAAAAAAAGAAAGAATGACACTACCGCTGTTCCAAAACTGTTTTTCCATTTAATATTCGAAATGTGTCTCTAACTGAAATAACTCTTGTGAGAAAAAGGTAGAAATATATTTAAATGCAATGAAAATGGAATTTGTGGAAAACATGGCGGAAATGCCCTCTCTTTCTTTCTTTCTTTCTTTCTTTCAAATTTTTTTTTTTCTTTTTCGTTTATTTTCATTCATTTTTCTGAAGGAATTGACATTGAGCTTTGGACACCAATTTTGCCAAGATGTTCTTTTTTTTTTTTTTTTTTTGGCAGAAAACATTTTCCCATTCTACTGAAAATATAGAATCATATCGCCGAAGAATTTGTCCGTAGAGAATTGAAAAAAACAACAGAGGAACTGAGAAAGGATTTGAATCCTGAAGTTTACAAGAGAACTTGAAAAAAAAAAAGAATAAAAAACATAATCAATAAAAGACAAAATTCTAGTGTGATTGAATATAACTATGCAATCTCGGCTCATGTCGAAATGGGAGAAAAAGCAATGCTACCCGTTCTCTTCATATTGACTGCTTATAGACTTGAAATCACTAAATTATTATTTAAAGAATATCGCCCAAAAATATCTCGAATTGATTTAAGCCGGAAAAACTGTCATAGTCTTCTTGTGCATTTAAGATTTTTCTAACTTCTCTGATATATATATATATATATATATATATATATATTCCATTTGTAAACGAGTTATTACGCGACCTACGTTTTTACCATGAGTGGTGTCTTCAGGCGTTTCTACCATGAGTGGTGTCATCAGGCGTAATAACTCGTTTATAAACGTCACTTATATATATACATATATATATATATATAATTATGTATTTTTAATTTATTTGTCTAAACATCACTTTTCATGGATACTCGTATTTGAAATATATTTTTTATATTTGAACAATATATTTATACATATTTAACGGCCAGAATAATGAAGAAACCTTGTTAGGAAAATATGTGTCCTCAGGCAAATTAAAAATATTTTAAAATTGATCTATTTCGTAACGGAATTCGTAAAATTTAATAAATAAATTGATTTCGTTTACATATTTTTTTGCATTTACAATTGTTTATTAAAACAGCAGATTAATATTGCAAAAAAAAATCAGGAAAGCGTGTTTTGCAAAGCATCATTTCAAGCTTTGTCTAACTGCAAATATTTTGTGGCCGAGCGGTTTAAGACACGTTGGATGTATTGACGGTGTGTTTTCCTAGGGGACGCAGGTTTGAACCCTGTCGGATGACTCATATGTTCCTAACAAGATTTCTCGATTATTAACGCCGGTAGATATAAATAAATATACAAATATACTGTCTGGAATTCCCTTCCGTTTACTTGCTGTCCCGACAGCTGCAATCTTTAAGAATTCAAATGTAGAGTTAATAGTCATCTCCTATCTCACTAATTTGCATCTCTCTCTCTCCCTCCTTCTCCCTATCGCGCTTCTTTCTTCGTCCACTCCACTCTCATCAGTATTCTCATCCTTCTCCTACCCTCTTCCTTACACCCCCTGTAAGTTGTCACTCTTTCTCATAATTTACCTCCTATGTAACCTCCCTGCTCAACAGTAGCAGTAAAATGCCTTGCTTGGGGCGACACGGTTATAAAAAAAAATGAAAAACAAAAAAAAACAGAAAAATAGAGTATCTACTCAAATGCGAGTGTCCATTAAAAATAGTGTTTAAATGAGTAAATTAACAATATGGTCGGAGTTAATCGATTTTGTAACGAATTTTGTATATATATATATATATATATATATTTCATTAAATACAGCTGACAAGAAAGATTTGATTCATTTTTTATGAAGTTTTTCTAGAATCTGTATATTTTCTTTGTTTTGTAGAAGTGTGGCAGTATAAAAGTTTTCCATAGTTTTTATTGTTCTTAGCGCTTTCGGTTACTTCTATAGCCATTTTCAAGCGTGATTTGTCTCTTTGAAAACAAACATTAATCAACAATTATTTTCACAACTACATCACTGATAAACAAATAAAAATATTTTGTATATGTTTTACCTCACTCAGAAATATTCTGCAGGAAAAATAATTTTGGTGTGTCCTATTTAAGAAGTCTGATATCACTTCTATTTTGCATCCTTCCGGACATTGGCTGTCATAGTTTAGAAAACAAGACTTCGTACTGGTGTTTTTTTTTGTTTTTTTGTTTTTTTGTTGTTTGTTTGTTTTTTAATACAGGTAAGTGGTGGGCCGAGTTCGAATTCCAGTTGAATCCATTGTATTCACTTACGCGCAAATACCCTTGGGAAAGGTATTAATCTGTCTCTTCCTTCCAGTTATGGGTTAAATAAACAGGACAGATTGGGTTCTATAGCCTTGGTCGGCAACCAGTCTACCGCAGAAAGCAATGGCAACCTACTGCGGGATAATCTTCTGCCCAGTCAGTCATGCCTCTATCGAGACATGATCGCCCAAGCGTGTATCACGTATGGCACTTAACTGACTGACTGAATATATTAGTTGTAAACATGATTAAGGCTTCTACTGGTCATAAAATGGGGGATCAGTTTAATATTGTTATGAAGTAATAAACTGATCCCCCACTAATTACTACTTAATAATATAATACATCTCTTCCCCTTCTATGAGTCAAATAACAGGACAGATTGGGTTCTATAGCCTTGGCTGGCAACCAGTTTACCGCAGAAAGCAATGGCAACCTACTGTGGGATAATGCTTAGTCAGTCATGTCTCTTTCGAGACATGATCGCCCAAGCGTGTTTCACGTATGGCACTTAACTGACTGAAGTGGTAAATACTTTGGATTATAATTCTATGTCAGAATCAAACAAAATTTAGTCAACAATATTTTTCCAACTACATCGTTGATAAACAAATAAAATTATACTTACAAAAAAATACACAACGCAAGCAATAAAAATACCACACAACAAAATATCAACATATTTTACTGCAACCAGATGCACAATAATTATAAGCAGGACGAATTTTCTATACCAGGGGTCGGCAACCTTTTGGAGAGTAAGGGCCAAAAAGCTATATCGGATCATGAAGGAGGGCCAAATAGCTATGGCTCTCTAATGGCATGGAGAAGAAAAATATAAAATGCATAAAAATTGATTTTATATACAATTTTGAAATGATTTGGAAATTATTTTCGATAACTTTTGCCTTGGAAAACAAATTTTGATTTTTTGTTTTGTTTTTTTACATAAAACGAACTCTACCAGGAAGCGAAAAATTTCAGAGTTGCAGAAAATATTTCACCTCTTTCTCAATCCGATAAAAAACCAGGTTTCTAAAGCATGAAAAAGAGAAAATATCTGATGGGAATTTTGTTAAAAAAAATATTACATCTTAAAAATATATGTTTCATAAATCAGTATTGAAAAAAAATTCATTAATATTAGTTGAAAACATAATTTTATATTCATTTAAAAGTGCCCGCTCACGAAAGCAATTTCACAGAAAAAGTGAAAATGAGGCCGTACACTAATTTTGGTGATCCCTACAAATAAAAAAATACAAGTAAAACACATTCTCCAGGTAAAAAGAAATATTTTTTTAATTTCGACACAATATATTCAGACTATCAACTGTCACTTTCGTTTGGTTTTACCTATATTTATATCGTGTCCAGAATAAGGCAGCAGGCAGCATGTGGCCCGCGGGCCGGCGGGTTGCCGACCGCTGCTCTATACGAAGAATCATTAAACACCATATTTCTGCAAAAGCATACAAAATTTATAATATATTCAGAAAATGGAAGGCAACAAACCTCGTTGTCACTTTGCAAAATAACCCATCAAATCTAAACCAGCAACTAATATAGTGTAGTTATAGTCAGTTAGTTAAGTGCCATACGTGATACACGCTTGAGCGATCATGTCTCGAAAGAGACATGACTGACTGGGCAGAAGATTATCCCGCAGTAGGTTGCCATTGCTTTCTACGGTAGACTGGTTGCCAACCAAGGCTATAGAACCCAATCTGTCCTATTATTTGACTCATAACTAGATATGGAAAAGATGTATTATATTATTAAGTAGTAATTAGTGGGGGATCAGTTTATTACTTCATAACAATATTAAACTGATCCCTCACTTTATGTCCAGTAGAAGCCTTAATCATGTTTCCAACAATTATTCAGTCAGTCAGTTAAGTGCCATACGTGATACACGCTTGGGCGATCGAGACATGACTGACTGGGCAGAAGATTATCCCGCAGTAGGTTGCCATTGCTTTCTGCGGTAGACTGGTTGCCAACCAAGGCTATAGAACCCAATCTGTCCTGCTATTTAACCCATAACTGGAAGGAAGAGACGGATTAATACCTTTCCCAAGGGTATTTGCGCGTAAGTGAATACAATGGATTCAACTGGAATTCGAACTCGGCTCCCCGGTTTCTCGTTTCGTGCCGATATCCACTGTACCACAACGCACGTAGGTACCTCCACTAAATCGCTAAAAAAAAACAGCATAGTATGAATTAAAAAAAAAGGTCCCAAACCTAATAAAACAATCTTTTTCAATCACAAGGTTTTTATTATTATTAAGAGGAAAGATCAAAGTAATTTTAAATTTTTTAAAAAAAATGTTTAACATTTTCGAAATTTCGGCAGAAAATCTTGTTTTGTTTTGAGTTAGCGGGTAACCAAAACATTACTACAGTTTACAATGGAAAACGTAATAATTACATCACCCACTTATTTTCCGTTGACAAACACATTAATTTGGAAATTCTCGCAAAAATCAAATAATTGTCGGATTTTAATGAAACTTTCAGTACTCATTCACAAATGAATTAAATTATTTTTTAAATTATTATTTTTTAAAAATCATGGTAAAAATAAATTTTAAAGTGTTGCGGTTTATAATTTTATTAGTTAACGCAGGACTCATTGGGGAATCTAAATCAGCTGACTTATTGTTTTTTTATTTTGCCTTTGTATCCAAAAGATCTGCTCCGAAGAGTAAAATAAAAAATGCAATAAAACTCTGATATTATTTAATTTGATAAGTTTTTAATTGCTTGAATAAATAATAAAAATTAAGGACATTATAGTCTGTAGAAAAAAAAATTCGATTACTAATGAAATTTTAAAAGAATTGTTTTCATTTTTTTTCTATTATTATAATAATTTATAAAGTTTTAAAATTTTTCAAAGAACTACTGCGATTAGATTTTTTAGTTAAGAATTGATGTTTTTTTTTTGTGCATTTGAAGTTATTTTTTGTATGATAATATCTATGTGCAAATTAAAAGGTCAGAGTTTCCTCCCTTACCCGAAAATAATTTGTATAATTTTGTCACTTATAAGCGCCATACCCTTATGTCTAATCAAGAACCTGTCAACAAGTTCTTCATTTACGGCGCGAACAGGTCAAAAAGTTCAAATCCGTGATTAAGAAATAGTTTTATTCTAAATTTCACGCTATGAATAAGTAATACTTGTGTAAATCAGATTAATTGAACATAAAATTTGCTAATTTTCCAAAAATAATGTGTCACAGATGTATATTTTATTTTTGCGAGATTTTTAAAACCAGGAATTTACTTTTGTTTACAAATGTGTCAATCACTCAAAAATAGCGGCAAAATTCAAAAATTGAAAAAAATAAACTTTTATATTCGAATCAATATAATTTCTGTTTGAAATACACCAGAGTATTTTGCTTACTGGAAATAGTAAATTTAATGATTTAGCTTTCAATGAAAACTGAAATAAAAGTTTCAAGAAAAACTTTCTCATTTTTAAAAATTCAATTTAAAAGTAACTATGCAGTATTATCGCAATTTAGTAGAGGTGCCTAATATAGTGTATCAATTTTCTTGTCCAGTACAAGATTGTTTTTCGTGTCACAAATCAATTAATTAATTTACTTACTAGGTAAAAGTCTCACGTGTCACTTATCGGATCAAAGTGCTATAACAAACATCTATAAAACCATAATTTACAAGTATCCTTAAGAAAGATTCTGTTCGAAAACACTAGAGTTCAATATAAATTACATTACCAGAAACATCTCGCTGTTAGAGACACCCTGCATATCAAACATTTCTCTCCTGCTATTAACCTCATATTTTTAACAGTAGAAATGAGGTGTTAAAAGTTTGCTATTTTTAAATAGAAACACACTCAAGCAAATTCCAGCCACGCACCAGTTGTGAAGGCTCGGAATAAACGCTCAAATTCAAAACAACACAAAAATAAATTACAACATAAGAGTCAAAAGATGTGGAAAAATAACAACACTAAAAACAAAAAAAACTTGAAAATTGCTATAGAAGTGGCTGAAAGCGCTTGGGACAATAAAAATAATGACAATTTTTATATTTCTTTACTTCTACAAAACGAAAAAATGTTAGGATGCTGGAAAAATCTAATAAAAAATTGATTAAATCCTCTTTGTCAGTCATATTTAATGAAAGATGTTTGAAAGAAAGATTGTTGCTCAATTATATATATATATATATATATATATATATATATATATATATATATATATATTCATTTATAAACGAGTTATTTCGCTATCTTGGTTTCTACCATGAGTGGTGTCTTCAGGTGATTTTTAAAAACTGATTTTACCTTTTACCGTTTTTCTTTTTAAGAACGCTCTTGTAACGGTGTTTTATTTGAACGTTCACAAATAAAACACCGTTACAAGAGCGTTCTTAAAAAGAAAAACGGTAAAAGGTAAAATCAGTTATTAAAAATCACCTGAAGACACTACTCATGGTAGAAACCTGGGTAGCGAAATAACTCGTTTAAAAATGGAAAATATTCAAAAGTTCTACAATATAATTGTATTGAACACTTTTTAATACAAATGTGTACTAGTCTAACAATTTACTTGGCTTTTCACCCTGTATTTGAATTTCTGTGAGGTTTTAGGAAAATCACCCCTGTCCTAATACTTTTGCACACTATTGGTAGTGTGCAAAAGTGTTAGGACAGGGGTGATTTTAAACTTTATTTTGATACCTCATAAAAGAAAAATAGTTCTTGTCCTAATAATTTTGCAGAGTACTGTATATATATATATATATATATATATATATATATATATATACACGAGAAAAGATCGCCAAGACGTGTGTTTTCGTGTGTTTTTGCTCTGCGTAACTGCCTCTTAGTTAATCCTTTTTGGTTAGTTTAGTATCGAGCACTTTTCTTTCTTTGTGGTTTGTTCCGTTTGAGGGTTTTTTCTTTGCTGTGAAGTGCTGTATGTATTGTCGGTGCTCCGCAGTTTTCTTTTTTTCCCCCTCGTTGTCCAAAGCTTTATAGCCGAGGGCGATAACGGAGTTAGATTCTGCCGGTTATTCGTGGTTCTTAAAAATTACTTGTGTAAAATTTTAAGATTTGAATACGTACAGAGTCAATTTTATTATTATTATATATATATATATATATATATATATATATATATATATATATATATATATATATATACACTACCGGCCATAATAATAAGGCCAACCCAGTTTTTTAAAAGAAATGATGTATTTCATACTATTTTTAGTATTTATTGCCAAGTGGATAATTCTAAATGAAAATAGAATGGTTCTTTTGTTATTATTACTTTGCAAAATTTAACAAGGCAGCCAGGAAGCCTTAGCTTCGGCCAGCCAATAAGAAGAAGAGACTAGCATGGGGAAGAGAGCACAAAAACTGGACATCAGAACAGTTCATTTGATGTTCATGTTATTGTGCAGTATTAGCAAAGAACCATTCTATTTTCAATTAGAATTATCCACTTGGCAATAAATACTAAAACTAGTATGAAATACATAATGTTTTGTAAAAACTGGGGTGGCCTAATAATTATGGCCGGTAGTGTGTGTGTGTGTGTGTGTGTGTGTGTGTGTGTGTGTGTGTGTGTGTGTGTGTGTGTGTGTGTGTGTGTGTGTGTGTGTGTGTGTGTGTGTGTGTGTGTGTGTGTGTGTGTGTGTGTGTGTGTGTGTGTGTGTGACTATATATATACATATATATATATATATATAAAGAAAAAAGAAAACATCTTTGCCTTGTTTCTCAGATGACGAAAGGCGTCAGCTAAGATAAGTTTTCCTTTTGTCTTTTTCCATATTCTCCTTTTACAGATGTAATTTTAATTATACCTAAAATTTCATGTACATTACTTACATATAAATATATTTGTGTGTGTGTGTGTGTCTATTTAAAAAAAAACTTCTGAAAAATAATTTATTCAAGATTCCACAGAGTGACTTTAAGAATATCACAACCATTAAGATATCCAACATGAATGACAGCGGCGACTTATTGTGAAACAATGATTTTAGAACTAGTCTAACAAACTTTTATCTTTATTGGGGGTTTAAAACAAACTATTATATACTACCAATGGAAAACAACGAGGAACACGAATATATAAAGTATAACCCTATATTTTTATTCTTTAACGGTAACGATTGTGTGGAGCAGAGGAGCAGTCGGAGAGAGTTCGCGCACACAAAGGAGCTGTCGGGAGTAAGAAACTAATGGGAGTCTTTTTCAGCCAAAATTCTAGATTTTTTATTGTCTTAAAACTATCAGGCGACCCACATGGCCACGCTTCTTCACCCACACATTTTTGCTTTTTCTTGTTGCCAGTTTGTTGACTTTATCTGTGGCCGGATGTAGCTGTCAATCACATCCATCGGTCCATCGCCTTTCAAGCCGGTTGTCACTTTGTTGATATTATCTTCGGCCGGATCTATCTGTCAGTCATACCGACCGAGCCCATCGCCGCCCAAAGTAATATATTAAAAACCTCCGACTTTGGGGTTGCAATTTTGTCGTGTCTTCAGGAAAGACAGTAAATAAAATTTGTGCATCTCTGAATCCTGAAGATGCCGAAACTGATGCAGCCACTAATCATTGCACTAAAAAGAATTCTATTACACAATCTGTAGGGACTAGTTAAATTCTTTTTTTTTTTTTTTTCATTTACCCACCTGCACACTTGCAAAGAATTGTAATAAACTTAACCCTGTGTAATATATATAGGAAGTCAAAACACATAACATCGTTTTGAATGCCAAATTAATATCATTTCGATTATTTCTAACGAATTCTTCAGTTAATTATGTCAACATCAAAAGAAAGCGAAAAAATATAAAGAGTTTATGTGATTTATTTAAAATTTATTATCAACGACAAGCATATCTAGGAAGTCGAAAAGGCCACATAAATCTTCGGCCTTGTCTCACTTTCCCTTACCGGATAAACACGTCTACGGCTTAAAAAATGTTTTTGCACAAGTATTTTATAGACAACAGACGTATACACACACCAACCTCCACCCCATATATATATATATATATATATATATATATATATATATATATATATATATATATATATATCCAGGCGCGAAGAGGACCCAAGCTTTTACTATTTTGAGTCCCCCGGCATTTATTTTATTATAAACAGTGCTCAATATAATAAATATTATAGAGCTTAATATAATTATATAGTTATGAATTAATTGTATATTGCGACACGGAAATTTTTATGTTTCGAGATAGATTCTCTTCATCAGGCAATGTTGGATATTGGTTATGAAAATGATTTACATTTTATTTTCCCAACCAACATCCAACATTGCCTGATGAAGAGAATCTATTCCGAAGCATAGAAATTTTCGTATCGCAATGTACAATTAATTCATAATTATATATATATATATATATATATATATATATATATATATACCCCATATATATATACATATATATATATACATACACCCCATATATATATATATATATATATACAATATATATATATATATATATATATATATATATATATATATATATACGGCAGCAATCCTTCTTTTATGCATGTTTCATTGAATACAACGGACAAGAAAATTTGTTTTTAGTTTTTATTCTATTTTTCTAGCGTTCAATTTTTTTCTTTTAAGCGCGTGAAAGCAACGGTGGGGTAATGGTTAACCAAGTTCGAATTCCACTCGTTTTCTTTTTCGTGAGACGCGTTACGTCCTTTAAAACGACATCGGGACTAAAGCGATGTTTATGTTGATCTGATTACACATGTGTATGAAGGAGAGGGGATGCTGAAATTTTAATTTTTTTTTTAATAAGTTCTTTGGGCGGACCTGAAAGAGACTACCACCCCCTTGAAATTTGTTGTTTTTCTTTTTTTTTTTTACTTTTTTCAGTGTAATCTTATCGATTACCCTAAATTTTCCGATTGACAAAAAAAATTTGGAACAATTTAAATATTTCAACAATTTTAGTGGGGAGCTCAATTTTTCATACAACGTAATAGTAAACCAATCCTCCATTTTGGAACCACTCGCCAGGTACGACATTACCACCACCTGTAAATTTGTTGATTATCAACTTTTTTTTTACTTTTTTCAGTGCAATCTTATCGATTAAACCCGAAACTTTCCGATTGACAAAAAAAAAAAATGGTAAAAATTTCAACATTTAAACAATTTGGTTGGGGGGGGGGGCTCTGTTTTTCATACAACCTTATAGTAAAAATCAATTCTGTGCAATTAACTTTTTTGCTTGCGCATCTTCAACAACTGAATCCATTGCGAACTTTTTGAATAAAGCCATTCTTGGAGTTTCCAAGGAAGATGTCACCGTAAGAACTGAAGAAAATTTGAAAAAGACAAAAACAAGAGCAACAACTCATCCCCACTCAAAAAAAAACAAAACAAAGCGACCCCCAACGCGAGTGGTTCTAAAATGGAGGATCGATTTACTATAACGTTGTATGAGAAAGTGAGTCCCCACACCTTAAAATTGTTTAAATATTGAATTTTTTCAAATTTTTTCAGGTCCGCCGTTCTTCGATATGTTTTCATAATGATCTTTCACTGAGTTGCTTCACCATCAGAGCTTTTTGCATGGTGAAGCTAAAGTTGTTAGCAAACACCTCCCGGCATGAAAAGCGGTGTAAACTAATACATCATATCTGTGCATTTCAAAATAGATCATAACGCGTAAAAGAACAACGAAAGATTTATCTCCCTTGGTTTTATAACCAACACATTTGAACGCCATTTCTTTTTTGTGGTTTAATCTTCAAACAAGGTATATTTTTATGTAAATTTTACAATATTTTCTCCCTTTTTTTATTATTGTTCGTTTTTTTCAGTGCATTATTCTAAATTTTATCGTCATTAGTTTGTATCCTGTTTGTAGTATTTTAACAAAAAAAAAGATGTTAATTCGTTTTGTAGCCTACTAATTGAACTTTACTAATGTAAAGGAGTGTGTCATCAAATCTTGATTTCATTTTAAAAACTTATCTTCACACGTAGAATTAAAAAAATGATGCAGTTAATTCATGTATAGGTTTATCAGCTGTACAAAAATATATATTATATAATAATTGATTCTCTGTCCGTCAAACACTTTGTATGGGTGTGCGTAATACGTATGGGCGACTTACATGTTCTTGGGACATTTGATGTACCACACACACACACACACACACACACACACACACATACATACATACATACATACATAAGGTTCGACTGAATTCGAAAGAAGACATTTGAATAATATATTCCACGCCCACTCACTCTGAGCAGCCCATACTCTGAGTCCTACAATAAAATCATAAAGTTGGAGACAAGAAAAAAATAATTTTGAAAACCTATTTATCAGATAATTGTAATTTATTATTGTAATTTTCAGAAATAATTCCATAATAAATAAAATTATTAAAAAAATTTAATAATTTTTTTTCTTTTTTACTTATCACTTCAAGCTGAGCGCGTCGTCATCTTTCCTACCAGATCAAAGCTGTGGTAAATTTTCGTTTTAGGTCCCGAAGACTTCCCCCTTCAAATTTATCCAAAATAGCATTATTTCTGTGCAAATGTTTATGCTGAACTCAAATCAACAATTACCTATTGAAGAAACCTACCTTTATTGATCTGAAAGACCAGAAAAAAATCGAACTACATTTTGTCTCCCGTAACTCTAACGCAGTCATGTAATTAACTGCTGAATGACTTTCAGCGAAGGACAACAAATTTCGGCCTATTTACTTCCTTTACTGAAATTTCCGCCTATTTACTTCCTGTAATGAAAGTAATACGCGATTTTTTCTACGCGTATTACTTTCATTACAGGAAGTAAATAGGCGGAAATTTCAGTAATGGAAATAAATAGGCTAAAATTTGTTGCCTACGCAGTCCGGCATTCTACTGTTAATTACATGACTTCGTGAGAGTTACGGGAGACAAAAAGTGCGAAATGAAGTTCGATTTTTTTTTTCTGGTCGTTAAGATCAATAAAGGTAAATTTCTTCAATAACTAATTATTGATTTGAGTTCAGCATATACATTTGCACAGAAATAATGCTATTTTGGATAAATTTGAAGGAGGAAAAGTCTTCAGGACCTAAAACGGAAATTTACTTAAACCGTTACTGTTTGCTTCCTTTTTTATTGAAGAGCGTAGATTACAGGTGAACCGGAAGTTATCCATGATTGGACTATAAATTGCCAAATAGAGACGTAGGGTGTGATTAAAATGGATCCAGTCCCGCTGTGACGTGGTGTGATGGTTAGCAAGATTTTCTTGCTATAATAATTTCAACTGAGTAAAGAGTTCGATCCTCAGTGGGAACATGCAAAGCTTTCGGCCTTGTATATCGTGGACCGAGCATGTGAGCAATGGCGAGGTGTTGGAAAGAATGGAAACGAAAAGGAAATTAATATTGAGCATCAGGAAGAGACAACTGAAGTTCCTAGGACATGCAAGGAGGAAGGAGGGCTTGGTGAACCTGATACTAACAGGCCAGATAGAGGAAAAAGAGTCAGAGAAAAGCAACGGATAACATATTTGAAGGGCCTGAGCAGGTGGATGACAGAACGGGGGTTTCGTGGTGTTACAGGAGAAAGTGTGCTAAGTGCCATCAGGAATTTTATACAAAACAAACACGCGGATATCACCAAAAGACGAGAGCTGCCCGCAGATATCACCGAGGACTGATTATTTTTTTTTTTCCTTGCTAAACATGGACAGGTCGATGATGTCTTTTCAATAATAAGTAAAGCTGACATTGCCACCGGGGACTTTGTTCTTCAGTTGATAATGTCCCGCAAAAATTTTCTGAACACCCCTAACATACTTATTTGTCAGAACAAAAGGATGCTGGTTATAGTAGAGGGCCGTGACCCCACTGCTGGTCGTGTGATGCCTCGGAGCATGTCTGAGGCTTGGATGTTAATGACAAGGGACCACAGCCTCGACTAACAACAGCAACAACGGAAGCAGTAAAAATCCGACAAGACCTTACCCCATGGTCTCGATGATTGGAAGGGAGTTGTGAGAAGGGAACAAATGGCAGAAACTCTTCCTCCCCAGCAGGATTTCCCACAGCAATACCTTTCATCAAGAGAGAGTATCATATATGGTCAGGCGCCCCAGCTGTTCATCTTAGTGTTCTCGATAGGCTCCAGAAGAGAATCTGTAACGTAGTAGGTCTAGACTTAGCAGCTCGATTCCAGCCACTTTCTCACCGGCGGGATGTGGTTTCCCTCTGTCTGTTCTACAAATATTTTCATTGCTTCTGCTCCGACGAACTTAAGTCACTGATACTCCCGACACTAGAATTTACTCCTGCAACCAGACTGGCAACAAGGTCTCACCCACTTAGTTAGATCAACCAAATGCAGCCGTCAATTCTACTCCATCAGCTTCTTTTCCCGCACTTTCCGCCTGTGGAACTCTCTTCCGTATTCTTGCTTTCTTTCCTGACAGCTACAATCTCCAGGTATTTAAATGCAATGTCAATACTCATCTCTTATGCAGTTCTTTCTACACCACACTGTGTATCTTGTTCTATCTTCTTTTTCTTTCTCTCTGCCTTAGAAACTGTCTCTACACTTATGTTTCTGCTCTTCTCTGACACCCACTGCACCCGGGCCGTCTTTCTCTTCGCTCTCCTCTTGCCTAAACTTTTACTCTTATGTAGCTCCCTGCCAATCAGTGGTGGTACCGCCTTGCTTGGGGGGAAACGATTAAAAATAAACCAAAAAAAGTACATCTGCCGAGTGGATATACAGGTTCATAAGAAGGACCTTTCCTCCTAGAGAAAAGCCCTCTTAAGTCCTTTATTTAAGCTAACAACAGTCGATGGAAAGACAACAGACGATCCCAGAAACTTTAGTGATGTTCCTTGGTTCCTTACAGAAGTTAGGATTGTAGGCGCAAAAGTCTAGGACTTTATTCCTGCAGCAAAAGATTTCTATTCGAATATCTGGATAACAAATATAAAGTTGCTGGAGCTTCGGAAATAGCAAAATGAATGTTCTGAGAGGGCCATAGTTTTGATGCTGGTGTTCTGTTGGCTACTTTGTCGTCTATTCATCATACGGTGGATCAACGGACCAAAGGTGTTCTCTTGCTGGTTAAACGTACCCTGGGCACGAGGATGGACTTTGTCCGTGTCTATGCGGAGTAGGGGAGGTTGACTGCGGCCGATATTGCCGGGAACAGTAGTTTGTTTCAGATCGTTTCGGTTTATACGAAATTATGAGATAGAGCGTGTCTGTTTTTCCGTCGGTAGATTCGTCGCACTTAGTTTTATTGGGGAACTGGAATGCTTTCCGGGACCCCAAATTAGATAGGGGCCAGCGGAATGTCGGGCGATCGTAACTTGGTTGATCTGATCGGCGAGTTTAGTCTCGTCAATAGATACCTTCTAAAGGGGTAGATGTGGACGTGGGCTCTTAGGTGGCCATTGATCCGGGTATCCAGCTACCTAAATAGAATGTTAATAAGAAGGATGGATCTAAATTTGCTAGATTATCTCACATTCCACTGGTTTATCTATTCGGATCATAGATTTGTCAGTGCCTGAATGGTGTTAGATGCTAGGCCTAGAATGGCTGCACATTGGAAGTTCACCCTATCCTTACTGGACAGGAGGGACATCCGGCAATAGCTTATTATATTCGTGCAGCTGGAAGTAATCGGGGCAGTCAATAGAAATAGATGGTAAGAGAAGCTTAAGAATAGCATTAGATCTTTCACCACTGAATATAATCAATGACTCAACCTAAATAATGCTAAAAAGGTGAATACATTCCCGGACAGAGGATAGAAGTTTCCCTAGAGATAGGCACACCTAAGCAGGCTCTGGAGCGTGCGGTTAGCGAGCTACCAGGGTCAGATAGGTAAACATAGGTTAAATAAGATGACTACAGAAAGCCATGAAAATGAACACTAAACTGTGCAAGAAAGAGATCCGTCGAGGTTCGATCGTTACATTTGAGAGGTTGATACCCAGTAGGGGCGTAATCTGAGGTCAGAGTACGCCCCTAGTGTGTGAGGCATTTCGGCGGCATTTCGAGAGCCGGTTGACCAAGAAGCCTGGTTTCTGTGCTGAATATTTTTGCATGTGTTTGGTTGATTTTCCTTGGTTTTCACCGACTGGATAGGGTAGCTGCGAGGTTGAAATCACGGAAAGCAAAGTTCCCTTGGTACTGAAATGGGCCGGCAGAGGCAAGTTTTCAGGACTTCATCGTCTTCCCTATGAACTGTTCTTCAGGTTGCCGCACGTCTTTGTGCCGATTTTGACATTATTATTGCGGCTCATCAGATCCAAATGGTAAAACAGTAGGTAATCTATTTTTGATTACCTACTGGTGTATCATTTGGATCTGACGAGCCACGATAATAACATCAAAGCGGTGAAATATGTATCATCCATAGTAATAATCGAAAATCCTTTATAAATTATATTACTCTATTAAATGAAATAAATGAATTTAACAATGAGTGCTCTTGTGTTCGTCTCTTTTGGAATTTACCTGGATTACATACTAAGTGTACTATGTTTTATATATATATAAAATCGTATCGCCACAAGCAAGGCATTTTACTGCCACTGTTGTGCGGCGGGGAGTACAGTGAAGGAAAAGTATGAGAAAGAGTGACAGGTTATAGGGGTGTCAGGAAGTGAGTAAGAGAAGGATGAGAATACTGATGAGAGTGGAGTTTACGGAGAAAGGAGCATAAGAGACGATGCAAGTTAGTAAGATAGGAGATGACAATTGATTTTACATTTAAATTCTTCGAGATTGTAGCAGTCGTGGAAGCAAGTAAATGGAAGGGAATTCCACAGGCGGGAAGTGCGAGAAAACAAGCTGATAGAGTAGAAAGTGCGTCTACATTTTATTGTTTGCACAATAAAAGAGTGGAACCTAATTTTGTGGCTTGAATAAATTCATATATAGGGGTAAATGCCAGGTAAATTGAAGATGGATGTTGAACAAGTGAATAGTCAAATTGTAATGCATGGTTGGGTTGTGATTCATTAGCTAGCTATAGGATAGTTAGTGTCGACCAACCTCCTCCATATTTTCCTAGGCCTTGTGCCAAAATTGTTCGTTTTAAGCGATAAATATAGTGAAAATGAAAATTGTAACTGACGGATGGCACACAAGTCGATATCTGGTCAATATTTGCTGGGTTCCCATGGAGAGGCAGAATGATTTTGAAAGACCCGAAATCCCTAATAACCCTTGGCTAAATCTGGCGTGATCATTTTTTTTCAAACCGATGTATTTCATGAAATTAATTGGTCTGTAAAAGTATTTTGGGGTCTCCACTTTGGAGAAATCCATCATTTGCGTAAGCGATTGAATAATTGAAAAGTTTATGGTATAGACACCAGCAAAGTCTGTGATTGTTTTTCAGCCACTTGACGTGGTGGGCACTAAAATCTCCAAGCACAAATATATGAGCGAACGGATGAGAGGAAATGGCCTTACCTATATTGTTCGAGATGCTGTCAAGTATGGAACAGGAAATGGGGAGCGTTAGAGAAAGAAAAGATAGCTAACCAAGCTTAGTAGTGAGAGACGGAGACGCATGTAGGAATGACCAGGAAAAACAAGAAAAATCACTCTAGCTAGAGGGAGACGTTCGCTGACATAAACACCAATTCCATGCATATGGACATTGGAGTCCTTCCTAAAGAGGGAAAGGTAACCAGGGATATCAGAGGAAGGAATATGGCGGTCAAGTTTAGTTTCACAGAGTGCTAAGATGTCAGTTGAGTTTACTTTGATGAAGGATTCAACGCTGAAAAAGTTGGTACGGATACAACGGACATTCGAGAAAGAGATGTTAATAGGTTTAGGTGATTTATGTTTAGCTGGTTTAGTTTTAGTTCTTACTTTGTGTGATGTCATAATTATTTTTTTTTTTTTTGGTAAGGAGAGACCTAAAGCAGTAGCATCAATCGGTCTTCAAATGAAACATGTATAAGAAGGCAATTGGAGCAAGCTGCAGCATAATGTGGCCTCAGGGTTGCCCATCAGAAGCACTTGCAGAGACACCTATCCATGCGCGACATGGCACTACAAGATACCCCAGTATTATTCAACTGTTGATCAGAGCAGCCTCTCAAGACGCTACGCAAGAGTTCGGGCTCCTAACTACCAGTCGGAAGCGGCAACCAGGAAATTGCCAGCCCAGTAAACTCAGAATAAAGAGACGCCGACACTAACCACACACATTGCAAAAAGCTTACAATAGCACTACTAACAAGACTAAAGGAGATGAAAGAAACCGGGAACCCCTTTTTAAACAGGAAACAAAGCATCTACTCCTGTCCAAAAAAGGTGTATGAACCGGGCGATAGTATAGTCTATCTACTCCAATTTTTAAAAAAATAAAAAAATAAAAATAAAATAAATAAATAAAAATGATTTTTTAAGTTTTAACTTAGTTAAAGTCATGAAATCTCTTAATAACCACTGCAAGACAATTATAACATAACTTTCCTTAGAAATTAGAAATAAATTTAAAAAGAAAAACTTTTCCTATCCAGCTGCTTAAAAGAGCTATTCTGAAATCTTAACTAACGCAAGCATATTTTTAAAAAATATCAAACGCTATACGCGACAAAAATTAGAAAATAAATAAATACATGTATATTTTTTTCGACAGGTGAGTAAAATGTCCGGACAATATATATGTGTGTGTGTGTGTGTGTGTGTGTGTGTGTGTGTGTGTGTGTGTGTGTGTGTGTGTGTGTGTGTGAAAATAAAAGAAAATAGAAAAGAACAAGTTTAGTAAAACATGTTTCTTTAATCTAACGTTTCACTTCAACAAGCTTCTTCAGAGATTTATTAAAGACGAATGATTTAAAAATCCAAGAGACAGTATCTATCTGTAGAATAAGTAAAGAACAAGTAGGAAAAAGTGTCTTTAATCTAACGTTTCACTTCAACAAGCTTCTTCAGAGATTTATTAAAGACGAATGATTTAAAAATCCAAGAGACAGTATCTATCTGTAGAATAAGTAAAGAACAAGTAGGAAAAAGTGTCTTTAATCTAACGTTTCACTTCAACAAGCTTCTTCAGAGATTTATTAAAGACGAATGATTTAAAAATCCAAGAGACAGTATCTATCTGTAGAATAAGTAAAGAACAAGTAGGAAAAAGTGTCTTTAATCTAACGTTTCACTTCAACAAGCTTCTTCAGAGATTTATTAAAGACGAATGATTTAAAAATCCAAGAGACAGTATCTATCTGTAGAATAAGTAAAGAACAAGTAGGAAAAAGTGTCTTTAATCTAACGTTTCACTTCAACAAGCTTCTTCAGAGATTTATTAAAGATGAATAATTAAAAAATCCAAGAGATAGTATGTTGATTGAGATATAGTTTCATTGGTCAGATACGTGTCACGTGTGATAACGCAATGAATGAATCTTAAATGTAGAAAAAAAACTTGTGCCTGTTTAAGTGTGTATGTCAACATGTAATAAAAACCTTTGATGTTTATTATGAATGTAAGTATATGTAAGCGAAAATAATGTGTGTTAAGCGCGTCTAAACCATAGACGAACTAAGTGTGTGTATATGTCGATAACATTAGTGTGTGTGAATGACAGTGACGAAATACATTTCCGTTTAAAATACGTAACAAGTATTGTATATATGTGTCAAGTGATGGAATGAATTTTCTCTTTAAATAAAATGAGAGAATCAGTTATGAATGTATGTGTTGAGAGAAATTATGTGTAAATGTGTGCGTTTATGAGTTTTTGCTACTTGTTCTTTATTTATTTTATTCATCTTGTCGGATTCCGATCCATATATTCAACTCATATATATATATATATATATATATATATATATATATATATATATATATATAAAACAGAACTACACTTTGCCGGTCATATTGAAAATAACTCAAGTCTTTTGAGATTCAACGTTAGTTATTTTTTTGGCCCAACTACAGTAATGTCTCATGCAACACAGAAAGTTTAAATTTGATTTCTCTGTCAGTTAAAACCATTTGTTTGAACATTATTTTTGTCGATACTCGTATATAAGTAGATATTCTGTTTTTAATCAAACAGTATTATATATTTATTTATACCGGCCTGATTATATACGATAATAATTCTGCCGAATAACACACATTTTTGTCTAAAAATTGTCTCTATTAAAATAAAGACCGTTGTATATATATATATATATATATATATATATATATATATATATATAAGTGAATAGGGAACGAAGAAAATATTAACAACGTTCAAAACATTAATATAAAACAGTGCTCAATATAAAATAGAGCTATGAATATTTATTATAAATTATAGTTTAGAACATGTACAAATTATCATCTACTACAAAGTGTACATTTTGTTTCGACATTGAAAGAAGAATGTCTCAGGTAGTGTGAAGGGAGATGGAAAATTCTTTACCTTATATTGGCGAATCATATGTGAGAGGTAAGTGGGGTAGAAAATGGAAAATCAGAGTTGGAAGTTGGGAGTCAGAATTTGAACAAAAGGAAGAGGGGATTAATGAACATGTTGAAAATTTTAGAGACAGGTTTAACGGGAGAAGATAAGCTATGTTTCTTTACAACCTTTTATAGACAGTTCTTTGGCTTTAACAAAGAGAAAGTAAGGAAATGTATATGGGGTGGGAGGGACTAGGAAAGGATGGGTTGAGAAGGGATAGGAATTGGTAGTGAATAAACATATCTGTATTTGAATATATTTTTGTGTGATTTTGGTAAAAATATCTTTTAAAATGAGATGTCAGTGTTATTTTTATTTTTGTGTAATTTGGACGACAATTTATCCATCGCGCCCATTGTACGTATAAAAACGTTTCTTATCCTATCTTTCTGTCAAATTATAATTTATATTTAATCCCAATTCACATGTAAGTGTGTAGGTACATATCACTGGGCGTGTACATGTATTTACAAGTATACAAAAAAGAAAATGTAAATCCATGTGCAAGTATATATATATATATATATATCCCCAAGTGAATAAAGAACGAAGAAAATATTAACAACCTTCAAAACATTAACTTAAAACAGTGCTCAATATAGAAATAGAGCTATGAATATTTATTATAAATTATAGTTCAGAGCTTGTACAAAATATCTACTACAAAGTGTACATTTTGTTTCGACATTGAAAGAAGAATGTCTCATCAAGTAGTGTGAAAGTAGATAGAATTTCTTTTCCTTATATTGGTAAATTTTGTGTGAGAAGTAAGTGGAGTAGAGAAAATGGGAAATCAGAATTGGAAGTTGTACATTAGAATTTTTGGGAGTTTAAAACCAAACGCCTGGTCATTATAGGCTGTAAAGAACCATACCTTATATTCTACGGTTAAATCTAACTTACAAATTTTCAACATGTCCATTAATCACCTCTCTTCTCCATCTCCCCCATTTTCCTCTTTTCTCTTTTTATTCAAATTCTAACAATTAATATATATATTAATGAAATGATTATTAACAACCGACAATTTTAAATTATTTGTTTGAACAGTATTTTTGATCAATACTCGTATTTGAGTAGATAATCTGTTTATAATAAATTAGTTTATATATTTATTTCTACCAGCCTGATTATTTACGATAAAATTTGTTACGAATGACGATAGGGGTCGCAAGTTCGAATCCTGCCGAATGACACATATTTTCATAAAAAAAAATTTATCGTAAATGATCAGGCCGGTAGAAATTAATATATATACTGTTTGATTATAAACAGAATATCTACTTAAGTACGAGTATCGATCAAAAATAATATATATATATATATATATATATATATATATATATATATATATATTCTAAACATACGCTGTTAAATATAAGAGACAATGAATGTATATTATGTTTAATCATGAGCCGTTCTAAACGTCGTATTTTTGTTTTAATTTCAGTTGAAAATAAAGACAAAAATTCTCCAACATTTGGATAATTATTTATTGGTTTTCTTCTAAGCTTTCGGCTCACATGAGCCATCTTCAGAGAGGTTGTTTAAACTGAAATATTATAAAATCCACCATCACCGACAATATTATTTTGTGTTGACATGTTGAAAGAAGCTGTTGGAGTAGAATTTACGGTTACATCTTATCTGTTTAATTATAAAAGGGTGGGACCTAGTCGCTAATCTAGTATCTCGTGTAAATTCCTGCTTAGGCGGAACCAGTGATCTAAGTTCATCGGAGCAGAAGCCATGAAAGTACTTGTAGAAGAGGCACAGGGAAGCCACATCACGTCGGTGAGTGAGTGGTTGCAGCCGGTCTGCCAAGTCAGTATCAACCACGTTACAGATCCTCCTTTGTATTTTGTCAAGAAGCCCAAGGAGAGCAGCAGGAGCACCCGACCAGAAATGGCAGCAATATTCAATACACGAGCGGATGGTAGATTTGTATATGTGCAGGATAGATTCAGGTGGGAAAAACTTCCGGGCCCTGCACAGAGAGCCGACTTTCATAGCGGCAGATGTGGCAATTGATTCGATATTGTCATTCCATTTGAGGTCCGCCGAAAGTGTAAGGCCAAGGAGGCGTAGTGTTTTACTCTCTGGGAGGCAAGCCTGTCCCATGCTAATGGGAGGTAGATGCAATTGTCTATGGTGGTTAGTTGATAACAGCTTCGTTTTAGAAGCATTGAAATTTACTAGCCATTTCCTACCCCAGGCCACTACGGATTGGAGGTCTTTTTCAAGCTCGGCAGCGAGGTTCGCTTTGTCGCCCACACCTGGTTTTTGATTGAGGCGAGAGTAGATTGTTGTGTCATCGGCGTACATGTCTACTTGGGATCTAATGGCGTCAGGGAGATCATTAATGTACATCAGAAAGAGCATGGGACCTAGGATAGAACCTTGAGGGACGCCCGCGTTCGTATGGTAGTTTTGGGAGGCATGCCCATTTAATACTAACTTCAATGTGCGGTTAGAGAGGAATGACTGGATGAGGTCAAACAGGTGTTCAGTTATACCGTAGCTCCGCAGTTTGCATCAGAGGCCAGCGTGCCAGACCCTGTCGAACGCTTTGGAGATATCCAAGGCAACGGTTCGGGCTTCGCCATTCTTGTCAAGTGCCCGGTATATGTACTCGGTAATGGTCGTTAGCATATCAGCCGTAGACCTGGTGAAGCGAAACCCGTACTGTTTGTCAGAGAGAAGCCTGTGGGCCGTGAGATGCTGAATCACCTCGGCGTTAATAATGGCTTCGAAAACTTTGCCGAAGATTGGAAGGAGACTAATAGGACGGTAATTGGCGGGGTCTGAGGGTTCGCCAGAATTCTTAAATATAGGAACTACACAGGAGGACTTCCAACAGGCAGGAAAACAGGAAGCAGATAGGCAGAGGTTATAGAGTTTAGAGAGGACAGAGGAGAGTTCTGGGGCACATTTCTTCAGTACTATGACTGGGATTCCGTCCCCGCCGCTCGCTTTGTGTGGGTCAAGTTGTGCAATTATCTTGGAGACCAGCGAGGGTGTAATGTGGACGTGATTTAGTTGAGCCTTAGTTCTGAGTGGGAAGTCGGATGTAGGTATTCCTAACGAGTCCAGTGTCGAATTGGTGGAGAATCTACGGGCAAAGCATTCAGCCTTGTCCGCTGGGGAGGTGAGAACTTCAAATTCATTGATTAGTGGAGGTATTGAAGTCTTGCTCTTGTTGAGCACGCTTTTGCAGAGTCGCCAGTAATCTTTGGAGCCAAACTAAGAGGATGCTATGCGTTGCCTCATTCTGGTAGCAAACGCCCTCTTAGCTTCGTTCAGTACTTTTTTACACTTATTACGTGCTGAGGCGCAAAGGCGCCTGTTTTGGTTCGACGAGCAGTTTCAATAGAGCCGAAAAAATGGTTCCGGTGGGCAATGGCAGCCGAGCAAGCGGGTGAGAACCAGGGGGACGAATTTGATTTTAGCTGGAATTTCCTGGCCGGGATAAAAGCATCGATGCCAACCTTAACCCAAGAGGAGACCTCGGGACGCACAGTCTTCGATAGGAAGATCGAAGACGTTGTTCCAGGGGACGTCGCAGAAGAAGTCTCGGGACGAGTCCCAGTCTGCTCTCTGGTAGCAGTACGATATTCTGTTGGTCTGGTTTTCTTGGATAGAATAAGAGCGGATTGAGATGTTGACGGAAACTACGGCGTAGTCAGATTTTCCGAGGGTGCAGAGCTGCCTGGTAGTGCAGGAGTCTGGAATGGAAGTAAAGCAGAGGTCGAGTAAAGAGTCCCTTCCGTTAGGATTATTAGAGAAACGCGTGGGGAAATCCACCACTTGCGTTAGAGCTTGGGTTATTTAAAAATACATGGTGCGGATCCCAGCAAGGTCGGTGGCTGAGTTTTCAAGCCACTTGGTGTGATGGGCGTTAAAATCCCCAAACACAAATATATGGGCAGATGGGTGAGAAGAAATGGCCCTGTCGATATTAGTAGAGATGCTATCAAATACCGTACAGTCATAAGAGGAGGGGGAGCGGTAGAAGAAGAAGAGATAGCTAACCGAGCTTAGAAGTGAGAGACGGAAGCACATGAAAGAGATGTGACCCTGGCTAGAGGGAGTTGTTCGCTGACATATATACCAAGCCCATGCGTATGGACATTGGAGTCCTTCCTGAAGAGGGGAAGGTAACCAGGAACGAACAGCTCCGAAGAGGGGATAGAAGGGTCAAGGTTAGTTTTACATATAGCTAAGATATCGGGTGAGTTAGTTTGAAGGAATGATTCTACACTATTAAAGTTACTGCGAATACCTCGTATGTTTGTGAAGGAAACGCAGATAGGTTTGGACGATTTATGACTAGCTGGTTTAGTCTTGCTGTTTCGTTTGTTTAATTTCATGGTGGTTTAGTTGTGGATAGAGAGAGGTCTTGAGTAGGGTCAGATGGTCACTAATTGCAGCAGGTGAAGAATGGAGAATGGCGCCGCCTGCAGCATAATGTGGCCTCGGGGTTGCTCATCGGAAATTCATGCAGGGACGCCCGTCCATGCGCGAAATGGCACTACAGGAACCCCGATATTATTCAACTGTTGATCAGAGCAGCCTCTCAAGACGCTACGCAAGAGTTCGGGCTCCTAATTACCAGTCGGAAGCAGCAACCAGGGAACTGCCAGCCCGGTACCCTCATACTAACCAACTGCAAAGAGCTTCCAGCCGAACCGACATCAAGGTCGAAAAAGAGAGATGAACCGGGAACCCCTTCCTAAACAAGAAACAACTGTCCAAAAGAATGGGGTGGAGTGTGAGACCGGGCGATATAAGGTACTATCTACTCCAATTACAAGAAAAATACAAGAGTGGCTGAAGTTTACTAAGTTTTAACTTAGTATAAGTTGAAATTAAACTTGATAATCTAACAATTTACACAATCATAGTCGGAGTGCATTACAAGAGTCACTAGTAGAGAACTTAGGTTAGTATCAAAACAAAACAAGAGAAAAAAAATTATAGAAAAAATAAGAACCAAAAAAGAATAATTCAAAAAATATTCAAAACATAAAGCAAAATAAGATTAATCAGACAAGATAAAACTTACCATTTGCAGGCCGACTGACAGAAGCGAGCATAAACATCAGAACGTAACATCGTTCTGATGTTTATGCTCGCTTCTGTCAGTCTAAGTCTAAATATATAAAAGTCTAAATATATAATAACGTTTTATTTTAAAATTTCAAAGAACATTTTATCAAGGAAAATAAGGATATAAAGGGAAATTATATAATTCCAAAATATAAAGCTCAATAAACTTATTTTGATAAAGTTATAAGAATAATTATATAACTTTCGCAAAAAAATAGATGATCAAAAACATCAGAACGATTAAATAAATCCATAAAATTTAATAATTATTTTGCATTGTTAAATTTTTTTTAGGGTAAGACAATAAAATTGGGTATTTTGTTAAATAACACCGGCTCTTTACTGGCTCTTGCATTGTAAACATGGCGAAAAAAATCTGTGACGTCATTGGAACATAGAAAACTGATAGTCAAGTTACGTAATGAAGATAAACTCTCGACTGGGGATATTTCAAGGAGTGTGGGGAAATCTAAAACTGTTATTCATAGCATTTTAAGAAAACTTGAGGAAACTGGGTCATGTGAAGCCAAGAAACCACCTGGCAGGCCTCGGAAATCTACTGCAAGGGAAGACAGATGGATTGGTAAAGAATAAAAAAAAGGATAGATTTGCGACAGCAACCGCTATTTCTAAGAGAGCTAATGCTAACCACGCATTATTTCCCGAAATTTAATGAAATAAATCTGAACAGTCGAATAGTCTCTACGAACCCTTACATTTCTAAAAAGAATCAAAGAAGCCGATTGAAATTTGCCCCTGAACACTTCATATGAACAGAAGAACAGTGGGATTGTGTTCATTTCAGCGATTAGTCAAAGTTTAAGTTGTTCGGTTGTGACGAGAGAAGGTTCGTTCGACGCATTCCTAAGGAGCGATATTTGCCTCAGTGCACTCAAAGCAGAATTAAATTTTGAGGAGGAAGTGTAATGGTGTTCGGCATGATTTCATCTGCTTATACGGGACTTCTTGTTAGGCTACACCGTAAAATTAACGCAACTGTATACAAAGAGATATTGAAGAAACATGTACCTAATTTGAGAACTGCAATTAATCAACCAACTGCATTTATGCATGATAACGTGCCATGTCACACAGCAAAGTCTGTTAAGACATTTCTTTCTGAGGAAGATGTTACTGTTATGGAGAGGCCTGCTAAAAGCCCAGGTATGAATCCTATTGAAAATGTTTGGAAGTTACGAAATGAAAGAGCTAAGGAAAAGAATCCAACAAATGTCGATGAACTATGGATTAATTTGAAAGGAGAATGGGAGAAAATATCCGATTATGAACGCAAGACATTAATTCGCTCATGTAGCAAAAGATGTCAAGCAGTTATTGAAATTAAAGGTTTACACATCAAATACTAATGAATTATGAACGATATTTTCATTTGGATATGATGTATCCATTATAATAGGATGATTTTATTAATCGTTCTGATGGTTTTGATCATCTATTTTTTCCGAATGTTATATAATTATTCTTACAACTTTCTATTTAGCTGACTCCCTCCCCGCCTACTTATCACTTTGGTTTGGCCAAAAAGTTAAAAAGAATTGTATTTTTACCTTACTAACAGAAACCATGCGTTAGGGATGGGTGCTCAACTTTCTTTAAAATATTCTTAAAAGCAAGTCAATTTTTGTTTAATTTTAAATTTGTTTTCATGCTTAGTTTGAACGTTTGTTTTTCTTTTCTTTAACTTGGCAGAAATCTCTCTGGTTGTTGGATTCTTTGTTTCTCTCTTTCTCTTTCCTCCCCGGCTGGTTGATTCTTTGTTTCTCTCTTTCTTTCTTTCCCCTCCCCGGCTGGTTGATTCTTTGTTTCTCTCTTTCTCTTTCCTCCCCGGCTGGTTGATTCTTTGTTTCTCTCTTTCTCTTTCCTCCCCGGCTGGTTGATTCTTTGTTTCTCTCTTTCTCTTTCCTCCCCGGCTGGTTGATTCTTTGTTTCTCTCTTTCTCTTTCCTCCTCGGCTGGTTGATTCTTTATTTCTCTCTTTCTCTTTCCTCCCCGGCTGGTTGATTCTTTGTTTCTCTCTTTCTCTTTCCTCCCCGGCTGGTTGATTCTTTGTTTCTTTCTTTCTCTTTCCTCCCCGGCTGGTTGATTCTTTGTTTCTCTCTTTCTCTTTCCTCCCCGGCTGGTTGATTCTTTGTTTCTCTCTTTCTCTTTCCTCCCCAGCTGGTTGATTCTTTGTTTCTCTCTTTCTCTTTCCTCCCCGGCTGGTTGATTCTTTGTTTCTCTCTTTCTCTTTCCTCCCCGGCTGGTTGATTCTTTGTTTCTCTCTTTCTCTTTCCTCCTCGGCGGGTTGATTTTTTGTTTCTCTCTTTCTCTTTCCTCCCCGGCTGGTTGATTATTTGTTTCTCTCTTTCTCTTTCCTCCCCGGATGGTTGATTCTTTGTTTCTCTCTTTCTCTTTCCTCCCCGGCTGGTTGATTCTTTGTTTCTCTCTTTCTCTTTCCTCCCCGGCTGGTTGATTCTATGTTTCTCTCTTTCTCTTTCCTCCTCGGCTGGTTGATTCTTTGTTTCTCTCTTTCTCTTTCCTCCCCGGCTGGTTGATTATTTGTTTCTCTCTTTCTCTTTCCTCCCCGGCTGGTTGATTCTTTGTTTCTCTCTTTCTCTTTCCTCCTCGGCTGGTTGATTCTTTGTTTCTCTCTTTCTCTTTCCTCCCCGGCTGGTTGATTCTTTGTTTCTCTCTTTCTCTTTCCTCCCCGGCTGGTTGATTCTTTGTTTCTCTCTTTCTCTTTCCTCCCCGGCTGGTTGATTCTTTGTTTCTCTCTTTCTCTTTCCTCCCCGGCTGGTTGATTCTTTGTTTCTCTATTTCTCTTTCCTCCCCGGCTGGTTGATTCTATGTTTCTCTCTTTCTCTTTCCTCCTCGGCTGGTTGATTCTTTGTTTCTCTCTTTCTCTTTCCTCCCCGGCTGGTTGATTCTTTGTTTCTCTCTTTCTCTTTCCTCCCCGGCTGGTTGATTCTTTGTTTCTCTCTTTCTCTTTCCTCCCCGGCTGGTTGATTCTTTGTTTCTCTCTTTCTCTTTCCTCCTCGGCTGGTTGATTCTTTGTTTCTCTCTTTCTCTTTCCTCCTCGGCTGGTTGATTCTTTGTTTCTCTCTTTCTCTTTCCTCCCCGGCTGGTTGATTCTTTGTTTCTCTCTTTCTCTTTCCTCCTCGGCTGGTTGATTCTTTGTTTCTCTCTTTCTCTTTCCTCCTCGGCTGGTTGATTCTTTGTTTCTCTCTTTCTCTTTCCTCCCCGGCTGGTTGATTCTTTGTTTCTCTATTTCTCTTTCCTCCCCGGCTGGTTGATTCTATGTTTCTCTCTTTCTCTTTCCTCCTCGGCTGGTTGATTCTTTGTTTCTCTCTTTCTCTTTCCTCCCCGGCTGGTTGATTCTTTGTTTCTCTCTTTCTCTTTCCTCCCCGGCTGTATTGAGCTTTATATTTAGGAATTACATAATTTACATTTATATCCTTTTTTCCTTGATAAAATCTTCTTTGAAGCTTTAAAATAAAAGATTATTTCATGTTTAGACATTTTATTAAGATCGTTCTGATCTTTATGCTCGCCATATATATATATATATATATGAAATAGAATAAAATAAAGGAAAAAATACAAAACGTATCCCAATCTGAAATGTTTCACTTTTATCAAAGCTTCTACAGAAACCGAGAGAAAAAGAAACAAATTAAGAACAGAGACAGTATACGTGTATTTTGTCATTTATGGTTAGTTACTGGTGCCTCTGCAACAGGTGTTTACTCGTGCAACTAGACTGGCAACTGGGTCTCACCCATTCACAGTGAGAACAACCAAATGCAGACGACAATTCTACTCCTGCAGCTTTTTTTCTCGCACTTCCCGCCTGTGGAACTCGCTTCCTTATTCTTGCTTTCCTGGCGGCTACAACCTCCAGGAATTCAAATGCAAGGTCAATGCCCATCTCTTAACCACTTGACTCTAGTTTTTTCCTCGCCACCCTGTATATCCTTTTCTTCTCTCCACTTCCGCAACTGTCATCACACCTGCGTCCCCTCCCTTCTCTTGCTTCTTTCTAAATGGTTTGTCCTTCTCTTTACTCTCTTTATCTAGTGCTTTTACTCTTATGTAGCCCCCTGCACATCAGTAGCGTTACCTTGCTCGGGGTGATATGATTAAAAAAAAGACCTTCTTGGTCATATAGGTGTCACGTATATTAAAGTAAAAGATAATTCATCCTTATCCTCACAGATACACAGATACAATAATATTAGCTAACGTTACTGATGTGGACCGTTAATGAGACCACTAAATAATAACTCGAAACACGGTGGTATGATTAGTAACATATATTAAGTCAAAAATAGATACAAGAGAACAGAGTAAACATAACCTTGGTTTGCTAGTGATTGACAGACAGACAGACTGTGCTGAGCTGAACTGAAGCCACTAGAGTGCTTAACTCTCAGTTAATATACTGGTAGGAAGAGTCCATAGTTAAGTGGGTAACGCCCCACAACACTAACCCATCACATGGTTTGAATTCAAAGTTGGGTTTCTAGACTAAATCCTTCCCAAGACTAAACGGTCAAATCTGCTTTGCTATTTTCCTGCCCTCGTCTATTTAATAGCAACTGAAGCCACGAGAGTGATTAACTCTCAGTTAATATACTGGTAGGAAGAGTCCATAGTTAAGCGGGTAACGCCCCACTATAGTTACCACCTAACATACACCCACACAGACAAGCGTTTCTGCATAAATACAGTTATACACTATCACACATACATTTATATATATATATATATATATATATATATACTAGCAGTATAGCCCGGCGTCGCTCGGGTGTAATGAAAGCTTTAAAACTAATCCATGGTCCTGGAGCTCAGACCCAGCGTAAATTCTTTTTCTTTCAAACATACGCACCGACCCGACCAGAGATGATCAGCCTCCGACCCACCCTCGATAAGCGCTTTCAGACACTGGAAAATTACGTTTAGGCCCGGTACGAAACCCTGCCAATGCTTTCGATTGGCGACAGTCAGAGCCACTTTCTATTTAGAGGCGAACCGCACATGAGCTCGTCCGAAACATTAATTTAGACGCAGAATTTCGGGGAATTTTAGCTAACAATTTGGAATCCAGGCACTCTCTCTTTTGATCCATAACCAATCAGCTGTTCTTTCTGCTGTTTCGGTTATGGACTTGAGTGATTTTCTTTTTTTGACTCCCACTATCCCAATATCTGTTAAAGAATATTTGTGTGAAGTTTGGTGTAAAGAATATTTGTGTGAAGTTTGGTAAGAATCGGATAAAAATTGTAGATTTTTATAAAGGACATACAGACAGATAAACAGACACACACACACACACACAAACATCTTGCCTTTTATATATATATTATCTATTTTCTGCACTATTGTAAGAACTGCAACCTTGAAACGTCTGAATATCGTTTTTTATGTCTTTGCCTATGAGTGTATGAAATTTGATTAAAATCGGACCACTCCTTCTATAACCCGATTTTTCGATTATCGATTTTCGATATATATCAGGGGTACCTCGACACAAAACCTAGCTAAGAACACTCGCAGACACTTATAGTACAACTGTGTAAATTTTCAAGAAAATCGCTTCAGCCGTTTCGGATTCTATAGGTAAGGGATACACACACACACACACAGACAAAGTTCCATTTATAAATAAGTTTATATATATATATATATATATATATAATGTAGAGAACTATTCATATTTATATGAAGCTTGGTGTAATATAATATTTTTGCCTGTGAGTGGTTCTGTACATGGTTAATTGCTTTTGATTGCTTATTTTGTGTTAACTCCTTTTTTATTTGCAGGTTAATTTCTTTTTTATACTGTTCACTTCCTTTTAGCGCGCGTGAATGGGTGTTCGCTTAATTGCTTTATAATGAATTGGTTTCTTCTTGTCATTTTCTTTGACCTCCTCTAAATGTGTTGGGTTAATCTTCTATTTTTTTTTTTACCCTGTTAGTATATGTGACCGATTAAAAGGTTTTTAGGTTTTAGTTAAGTGTTTGTGCTCTTATGTGTATTTATGTTTGCGGGCATATGTGTGATTTTTCTCGTTTGGTAGTTGTTATACTATCTTCTGTTGTTTTGTTTTGTATTTTTTTTTTTGTGATTGAGTGTTTATATATTTATATATTTGTATATTTATATGTGATAGTTTTGAGTTTGCGTTATGTCTTATGTTTGTTTGTTTGTTTGTTTTTGTTGGTATTTGCGTAGCAAAGTAGATATTTGTTTGCATTTTTCCGATTATTTTGCTTTTTGTTTGTTTTTAATATTTTACTTGGTTTTAAAAGTTAAATATAGCGATATTCTTCTCCAAACAGACTGCTTCTTTTACGATTTCCCGTTTAATTTTGCTCATAATGTTATATTCGTTTTGGCTCAATATGTATTTTAATAGTGTTGTGTTGTTTTTGCATCTTTCTGTATTGAGTTTTGTAATTATTGAATCTTTCTTTGAAAGTTGTTTCTGTTGTTCCTATGCGAATTCTTTCGTTTGTGTTAAAGGTCTTTGTCACAGTGGCATTATATATTATGTTGTCGGTTAGACATTTATTTTTAAGTGGATAGTTGTTTTTCTCTCGGCAGCTGCATTTGTTGGTTATGTATTGTTGTTTGGTGTTGTTGTTATTGATAATGTTGAGAATTCCCTTATTGTGTGTGGTTGTTATTTTAGCCATGTTTCCCATGCAGCTGTAACTGATTTTGAATGTGTTTTTGTTGATAGTTTTTTATAGTTTGTTGCGTTTTAGAAAATGATTTCTCTTCTATATTTTTGTTTTTATTGTGTTGTTGTGGGAGGATTGAACCAGATTATATTTCTTTTTCTGTTTCTTTTGCTTGATCTGTTTTCGTTTGTGTATTTGAGTTTGTTTAAATATCCGCTGTTTCTTAATGATGATTCGTATATTTCTTCTTTTTTTTTTTTTTTTTTTTTTGAGGGTGGGGGATGAACATTTTATGTTACTGGAGTTTGTTGATAATCTATTGTTTATAGGTATGGATATGTGTTTGAATACATTTGGGATTTTTGTTGATATGTGTTTGGTTGTTATTTTTATGTATGGTCTGTGTGTATTGTTGTTTAGTTGAGTGTTATGTCTAAGAAATTTACTATATTTAGATATGTTTTATGTCAATAAAGAATTCTAGAATATTGAAGATTTTTAAAAATTTGTTTTTTATACTTTCCATAGTTCTACCGTTGCAGTTTCTTAAAATCATTAGTCCATCATCTTTGTATAAACCAAACATTGAAGTCGGCATGACTCTGCTCAGTTAAGTGAAAACTTCTACATATTAATCAGTTTTCATTAATAATCCTATTAACGCTCAACCTCGTTCTCGATATCAAGAACTTTATCAATTATTAAATTCCGAAGAACACTTGAACCAATTTTTAAATTCCGCTTAATACTTGAATATATATTTCAAATTCCGATGAACACTTGAATCAATTTTTAAATTTCGCTGAACACTTGAACCAATGTTTTAATTCCGCAGAACACTTGAACCAATTTTTAAATTCCGCTTAATACTTGAATATATATTTCAAATTCCGATGAACACTTGAATCAATTTTTAAATTTCGCTGAACACTTGAACCAATGTTTTAATTCCGCAGAACACTTGAACCAATTTTTAAATTCCGCTTAATACTTGAATATATATTTCAAATTCCGATGAACACTTGAATCAATTTTTAAATTCCGCAGAACACTTGAACCAATTCTTAAATTTTGCTGAACACTTGAATCAATTTTAAATTATGCTTAATACTTGAATATATATTTTAAATCCCGCTGAAAATAATTATAAGTATTTTTAAATTTCGCTGAACACTTGAACGTATTTTCCAATTCCGCTGAACACTTGAACCAATTTTAAATTTCGCTAAATACTTGAATATATTTTTAAAGTCCGCTGAACACTTGAACAAATTTTCAAGTTCTACGGAACGCTTGAACCTATTTTTAAATTTTCTCTGAACACTTGAACCTATTCTTAAACTTCCGCGGAACAGTTGGACCAATTAAACCAATTTATTGCAAAGAAAAAGATGATAATTAAAATTCTTATAAAAGTATATAAAGATGCCGGGAAAAAATGGTCAGTCAGTTAAGTGCCATACGTGATACCCGCTTGGGCGATCATGTCTCGAAAGAGACATGACTGACTGGGCAGAAGATTATCCCGCAGTAGGTTGCCATTGCTTTCTGTGGTAGACTGGTTGCCGACCAAGGCTATAGAACCCAATCTGTCCTGCTATTTAACCCATAACTGGAAGGAAAAGTCGGGTTAATCCCTTTACCAAGGGTATTTGCGCGTAAGTGAATACAATGGATTCAACTGGAATTCCAACTCGGCTCCCCGGTTTCTCGTTCCGAGCCGATATCCACTGTACCACAACGCACATTCAGTATCTGACTCCTCCTAGTGTGCTCTACCTTTAAAAGAGCCATATTAGGCCGAAAATGGACTATTGTTGCTATATATGCACAAGAGTTTCCCAGTTTTCACTTTTCAGTCTTGATAGAATATAAAACCATCTCCTCATCCTCATGAATGATTAACTGTTTTTCACTCTACAGACAAAACAGCCTTTCCCACAGACAAAACATCGAAAACCTCTCACTGCTGTGTCGCTATTTCCATGAAAAGTGCTCATCCATGCTATATTCCTTAGTTCCACCAATTCTAACCTTTACGGCTAAGACCCGCCATTCTACGCTCATTGTAGCAGAGCACCGACATTCCCTTCGTATTTCATTGGTGGAGTGTAAGTTATACTAGAAGTTCTCACGAACTGCTGCTTTGTGGAACCTACTCACAAAAAGATATTTCCCCGATCACTACAAACTTAACCTGCTCTCCTTAAACCACCATAAGTATGGATGACGCTAGTTTTCCAGAAAGCAACACACTGCACCTCCTCGGCCTCACTCTCTCAACCGATCTCAAGTGGAATGACTACATCGAATCAATACTACATCTAACGCTTTGTGTCGGGCCAATAAATTTTTCTCGTCAGAATCCATTTTGCACATTTATAAATCTACCATTCGTCCGTACATTGAATACTGTTGCTATGACTAGTCGGGTACTCCTGCTCTTCATCTCGGGGTTCTCGACAAATTCCAAAGAAGGATCTGCAACGTAATTAATCCTAATTTAGTAGCTCGACATCAGTTACTTTCTCATCGATGGGATGCGGTTTCCCTCTGTCTTTTCTGCAAATATTTTCGTAGCTTCTGTTCTGATAAGCTCTTTCCCTGTTACCCCGACGACATTAATTTAATCGTGCTACTAGATTGGCATCTAGGTCCCATCATTTTACCGTCAAAATAGTCAAATGTTACAGACACTTCTACTCTTTCAGTTTCTTTACTCACATTTTCCGCCTGTGGAACTCTCTTCCATAGACTTGCTTCCCTGATAGCTACAGAAGCTTAAATGCAACATCAATTTCCATCCTCTATTTCCATGATTTCCATCTTATCCGTGGTTCGATATCACCTGGACTTTGTTTTTCTTTTTGTTTTTTTTTTTTGTTTTTTTTTGTTTTTTTTTGGGGGGGGGGGGGGGGTTTTTTTTTTTGGGGGGGGGGGGGGGGTTTTTTTTGTTTTTTTTTGTACTGTAACTCCAGTTGCGGTTCTGTCTTGCTTTGGATGAAAAGATTATTAGAAAACTGTCTAGTGTTAATTGTTATCTCTTGAACATATCCTCATAAAAAGCGCTACCTCGGGTGGCTCTTGAGCCTTATGCAGGGCTAGCATTATTTTAAAAAATTATTGATTTTTCTGATTTTTATAATTTAACATTTAATGAGATATCTGAGTCTCAATTTTTTAGACTATTTTCTTAGCAAGTTAAAATATTGGACAACCATACTCTTAAATCCTCTTAGGGGAATTTTAGCCGTGTTCGATTTTTGTTTTTAGTATTGTTTATTACTTTTTATATTATTTCATATATTATTTCATATATTATATATACGTTCATTTATACTATTTTATATTTTATATATACACTATCGGCCATAATTATATGGCCACCCTAGTTTTTAAAACAGATGACGTATTTCATACTATTTTTAGTATTTATTGCCAAGTGGATAATTCTAAATGAAAATAGAATGGTTCTTTTGTTATTATTACTTTGCAAAATTTTACAAGGCAGCCAGGAAGCCTTAGCTTCGGCCAGCCAATAAGAAGAAGAGACTAGCATGGGGAAGAGAGCACAAAACTGGACACCAGAACAGTTCATGTGATTCGCATGATATTGTGAGTATTAACAAATAAAAAATTCTATTTCATTTAGAATTATCCACTTGGCAATAAATACTAAAAAATAGTATGAAATACATCATTTCTTTTAAAAACTAGGGTCGCCTAATAATTATGGCCGGTAGTATATATATATATATATATATATATATATATATAGAGAGAGAGAGAGAGAGAGAGAGAGAGAGAGCAAATCTACAGTCTGCGATGGGTAAAATGTCGCTATTTGCCTTGTAAAATTTTGCAAAATAATAATAACAAAAGAACAATTCTATTTTCATTTAGAATTATCCACTTGGCAATAAATACTAAAAATAGTATGAAATACATCATTTGTTTTTAAAAAAAACCGGGGTGGCCTAATAATTATGGCCGGTAGTGTACGTTTATTTATATTATTTTATAGTTTATATATACGTTTAATTGTTATAACAATGATATACTCATGTAATCAATTTAAAGGGTTTTTTTTAAATTTTGATATATACATTTATTGCGCTTTGGACTTCTTTCTAAGATATTATAATTAATGACCTTTCAAATATTCTTGCGCCACACCTACAATCTTCTCGTGACACGGTGGTTGAAAATCACTGGGCTATTATATCACCGGGAGGAAGACGTGGATAGGGTAGTAAATGAGTTTAGATTGGGAAAAAGACCGAAGACAAAGATAAGATGGAATGTTGTTCAGCTGGGGTTAAGGCTCATGTCACTCATCTCTTATGAATGCGTATTGGTCGGAAACCTGGCCGACCTCTCCTATTCCATCAAGTCTGTTTGGGCAGCTGTAGGTGAGTGTGTTGGATCGGGTGTTGAGAGGCGAGTTTTCTGGAATTGACGGTAAGAAATGTACGGCCGAAAGTTCATAAAAAGAGAAATTGATGAGAGTTTGTTAAAAAAAAAAAAACAACTCAACGGTGGGAGAACCGGCTAGTCACATTCAATACCTCAAAAATCAAATTATTTATCGTTTTATTATCTCAGAATTGACCCTGTGTTTTTCGACTATCGCAATAAAGGATTACTGGAAGTTCAGCTCATCCCAGACCGTAAGTAGAACCTCATGTAGACGGCCCATTGCTGAATAGGTCTGGAAAAATGGTCTGTACCATATATCGCTCCAGTGAGTACCGGATTCCACCTGAAATACTCTACCATTCAGTCAGTTAAGGGCCATACGTGATACACGCTTGGGCGATCATGTCTCGAAAGAGACATGACTGACTGGACCAGAAGATTTTCACAGTGCCATTCTTTTCTGCGGTAGACTGGTTGCCAACCATGACTATAGAACCCAATTTGTCCTATTATTTGACTCATAGGTAGAGGGGGGAGAGATGTATTAATTATATTATTAAGTAGTAATTAGTGGGGGGGATCAGTTTATTACTTCATAACAATATAAAACTGATCCCCCACATTATGCCCAGCGGAAGCCTTAATCATGTTTCCAACTATTATATTCAGTCAGTCAGTTAAGTGCCATACGTTAGACACGCTTGGGCGATCATGTCTCTTTCGAGACATGACTGACTGGGCAGAAGATTATCCCGCAGTAGGTTGCCATTGCTTTCTGTGGTAGACTGGTTGCCGACCAAGGCTATAGAACCCAATCTGTCCTATTATTTAACCTATAACTGGAGGGAAAAGGCGGATTAATACCTTTCACAAGGTTATTTGCGCGTAAGTGAATGCAAGGAATTCAAATGGAATTCGAACTCGGCTCACCGATTTCTAGTTCCGAGCCGATATCCACTGCACCACAACGCACATCCTCTGACTCTACCATTACAGACCGAAAATTGAGTTTGACTTTGAGTTTTGTTTCACTGTATATCAACACCTCTGTAGGTTATTTAATGCCAAAAAGGTGGTGTTTTAAAGTTTGTTTGTTTTTTGTTTTTTTAATGTTCGGTTATAATGAGAAGGTTGATTCAGTCAGATTTTATTGAATTTTTTTTTTGTTTTTTTTCTTTTTGTTACGTCGTGACGAACTAATGTTAATTTCTTCTTGTTTCCTCCGTGTGTGTCCGAATTTCTCGTCGCCACTCTTACGTCGGGTAACAGAATTATGTGAAATAATACAAAACAACGTAATAGTATAAAAGTAGGTGTATTGACAGGAAAGAGAAGTATTTACAAGAGGTGAGGATTAGTAGAATACAGAACAAGGTAATTAGTATCCAGTATCGTTGTAGAGACGTGATAGATTGACTAGTAGAACACTTCCGGTGCAATACCGGAAATACCCGACTGACTCGCTCACTCGACTTCCTTCCTCGAGGTATAATCACTACTATTTTATATAGTGATTCGAATAGTCCATTTCCGTAGAAAGGTGGAGTGCGCTCCAACACTTTTTTATTTTAGAAAACTAAAAATGTCTTCTAGTTTTGTATTCAAAAACGTTTTGCTGAGAATAATTTTTTCCCTTCAAAATGTTTCATGGTAATAATTTTTTCTTCAAAAATGTATATTTTTTATACTTTCATAGTGTTTTGACCCAAGTTTGGGGGTTAACTATTTGCCCATAGCTGGGACCCTAACAGGTGCTACCACTCCGGGTCAGGGTGGATCTGATAACAACAGCAATGAAGAGGTGGTTCCATGCTCCTCACAACTTCCCAATCAGAAGCCTTGCTGCCAGATGCAGTTTACCGTCATGCCCTGGACCACGAAAATTGAATACTACTGCCATATCTGTGTTGGTGCAACCTAGTCTTCCTTTTCAAGTTTTGTTAGAGATTAAAAAAAAGTCAATGCGGTCTTGTGGGTGATGAATTATTTTCCACCCTGCAATACCTTTCCCACAGACGAAAAGTGCAACTTCAAGTCTCTTTCAACTCTGACGCTATGCTCATGGTAAATGATCTCGCGAGTTATACTCCTTAGCTCTGATTTTTACAATCTAACCAGCTCTGCCATATACACAGAAGTGAATCGTCCCCATTCCCTCTATATTTCTGTAGCAAAAAGTAAGTTCCACTCGAACAGCTTCTTTCCAAGAATTTCTACTTAGTGGAACAAACTCCTGCCTGGATGCTTTCTCAATCACTATAATCTTCAAGTCTAGCGTTATTTTTCCTGCATGATCTCATGCGCTTTACTTCTTGCCTTCCTCTACACTCATACAGTAACCCTCTACTTTGAGTGACCCTTAGGTCTTATATTGGACGAATATTAGTATTAGAAAACAGTTTATAATTGACTTTAGTAAATGTAATGGGGGAGATCTTTCACAAGTTTGTCCTTTCCTAGATGTAAGACTAGACAGACCAGTCTATTCTGCTATGTGGTTCATAATTGGTCTTATCTGAGACGGTATGTAGAAGAGAGAAAAAACAATTAAGAAACTAAAACTCATCAGAACTGGACTAGAAAAAAAGATTTAATGTCAAGAATCTAGTTTTTGAGCTTCCTAGCTTGAGTACTGAGTACCTTATAGAAATAAATATACAAGGCCCAAGAGTCACCAAATAAAGTGTGGGTTACTGATCGAGATTCTTGTTTGTAAGAGAAGGAAGTTAGACGTGCAGTTTCTGAGGATAAGAAGGAAAGATAAAGGTTACAAGCAAGGCGATAAATCTCCTAAGACGCAAGAGGTTACTGAGAGTGAAAGAGGGTGAGAAAACGTTGATAGATAATAAAAGAAAAGGTATAACAAAGTTGTGCGTTGTGGTGCAGTGGATATCTTTTTCGATATGTCTCTTTCGAGACATGATCGCCTAAAGCGTGTATCACGTATGGCACTTTAACTGACTGATTGATAACAAAAATAATTAATGATGATGATTGATGTTTCATCGAAGATTTTCGGAAAGTAAAACGTTAGATAAGAGTTCCAAAAAGTGCGAGAGAAGACACTATTAGAATAAAACTTACGGTTTCATCTAGATATTTCTTACGGTTATACTTAGCAATTTCAACAGTAAAATGATGAGACCTAGCTGCCAATCTAGTCAGTCAGTTAAGTGTCATACGTGATAAACGCTTTGGATGATCATGTCTCGAAAGAGACATGACTGACTGGGCAGAAGATTATCCCGCAGTAGGTTGCCATTGTTTTCGGTGGTAGACTGGTTGCTATCCAAGGCTATAGAACCCAATCTACCCTGTTATTTGACTCATAGCTAGAGGGGGAAGAGATGTATTATATTAGTAAGTAGTAATTAGTAGGGGATCAGTTTATTACTTCATAACAATTTAAAACTGATCCCCCACTTTATGCCTAGTAGAAGCCTTAATCATGTTTTCAATTATTATATTCAGTCAGTAAGTTAAGTGCCATACGTGATACACGCTTTGGGCGATCATGTCTCAAAAGAGACACGTCTGACTGGGCAGAAGATTATCCCGCAGTAAGTTGCCATTGCTTTCTGCTGTAAACTGGTTGCCATCCAAGGCTATAGAACCCAATCTATCCTTCTATTCTATCCTTTTATCCAGATCAGTCAGTTAACTGCCATGTGATACACGCTTTGGGCGATCATGTCTCGAAAGAGACATGACTGACTGGGTAGAAGATTATCCCGCAGTAGGTTGTCATTGCTTTTTACGGTAGAGTGTTTGCCAGCCAAGGCTATAGAACCTAATTTGTTCTGTTATTTAACCCATAACTGGAGAGAAGATACGGATTAACACCTTTCAAAAGAGTATTTGTGCGTAAGTGAATTCAACTTGAATTCGAACTCGGCACCCCGATTTGTCGTTCCGAGTTGATATCCACTGCACTGCCACACACTACAACGCACATGGTTAGCAAAGAGAAAAGCTCATCAGAAGAATTACCATTAATGCAATTTAATGGTAATTCTTATTAATTAATTAATGCGATTGAAAAGGGATTGAAACCGCAACGCTAGAATCGATATCATTGAACAATTCTAATGACTTTTCTACATCTTTTTCCTGCCTTAGATTCGTTCTCCATCAATGCTAGACAGACCCAACTTCTTTGTTATTTAACTCATAATTTATTTAAGTACATATAGGAGAATGTACTTCAGTTGTTTTTCAACGATTTTCTTCTAGACTGGTTACCCACCAAAGCTAGATAGCTCAGTCTGCCTTGCTATTTAATTAATTGAAGGCAAATATAGAGAAGTTCTTTCCAGTTACCTTATCCATGGTTTTTGAGGTGTGATGGAGTAATGGGTGGCAGCTTGAGTTGAGGAATCAGAGGGCCGAATTCGAATTTCAGTCAAGACAGTTATATTCACGTACCTGCTAATATCCTTGGAAAAGGTATGAATCTATCTCTTCTGCCCCCTCCCCAGCTATTAGTAAATAGTAGTACAGGTAGGTTCCATAGCCTTGGTTGGCGAGCGGTCTAGGAGAAAGACAACTCAATTCAAAAACAAACCTGGAGAGGGTTGGGCTCAATCAGGCTATCTTGCCAAAGACACAACTTCTAATGCGGCTGCAGTACATTTTGTGCCCCTTAGACCCTAATGGGTTGCATCACTCTTAATCGTAACTGCCATTGGTACACAACCAAGACTAGATTGCCGGATCTACCTTACTATTTAACTGATAATTATTTGGCTACTAGTAGAATAATGATTCTTCAAGGAGGCTTAGTGCTAACGGAACAAAAACGAGCTTTTTTCTTTATAATCTTTTCGCCCCAAGCAAAGCAGTTTACTGCCACTGGTGCGCAGGGGAAAGTTATGAGAAAGAGTGACAGGTTATAGGAGGTGTCTGGAAGTGGGTAAGAGAAGGATAAGAATATTGATGAGAGTGGAGTGGACAGAGAAACGAGTATGAGGGAAGGATGACTGTGTCCATAAAGTGAAGGATCATTTTATATATTGATTGTAATGTAGAATTGATACCCCACTTTATATCCACATTATAATAGTATAGAAATTTTTTTTTTTTATAATCATATCGCCCCAAGCAAGGCAGTCTACTGCCACTGGTGCGCAGGGGGTTACATAGGAGGAAAGTTATGAGAAAGGGTAACAGGTTACAGGGCGTGTCAGGAAGTTGGTAAGAGAAGGGTTAAGATACTGAGAGTGGAGTTGACGGAGAAAGGAGCATGGGGAAGAGGATGCAAGTTAGCAAGATAGGAGATGACTATTGACTTTACACTTAAACTCCTGAAGATTGTAGCTATCGGGGAAGCAAGTAAGCGGAAGGGAATTCCACAGGTGGGAAATGCGAGAAAAGAAGCTGATGGAGTAGAATCTGTGTTTATATTTTATTGGTTTCACAGTAAAAGGGTGGAACCTAGTTGCTAATCTTGTGGCTCGAGCAAATTCATGTATAGGGGGAACCAGTGAGCTAAATTCATCGGAGCAGAAGCCGTGAAAGTATTTGTAGAAGAGACACAGGGAAGCCACATTACGCCGGTGAGAAAGTGATTGTAACTTGGTTGCCAGGTCGATCACATTACAGATTCTCCGCTAGATTTTATCGAGGACCCCTTAACTGGAATTTGAACTTGGCTTGTAAGGTTCCATTTCCAAGTTGCTAAATGTTAGGCTATATGTACCCCCCTAAAAGTAAGGTGTGGAGGGCGAGGAAAAAGAAGAAAAAGAACTAAAGTTAGAAAGAGACGTAGATGGGCTGAATCGATTTTAGCAAACATGAAACAAGTTTGGCCTTTTTGGCGGGAGTTTTTTTGATGCCTTGTCAGAATTGTCTGGCGAAGAAAATGGAAAAATTCTTTGGCATTGAAATCTGCATTTGATAGAAAGAAGGCAACATGGGATTTGATACAGAATATAGTTAAGTTGAAAATAGAAGAGAGGCGTTCATTCAGATGTGTAGTCGGGGGTGGTCGGGTGAGTGAGTATCTGTCATTTCGAGATGAGGATACGTTGTAATGTGGGGAAAAAAGAAAGAGAGAATGAAATAGTGCATGAGGGAGAGTAAGAGAGAATGAAATATTATATGAGAGAGAGAGAGAAAGAGAGAATGAAATATTATAATATGGCAGAGGAAAAGCGAGTAAGTAAAAGAGAAAGAGAGTATGGGACAGAGAGACAAAGAACATGGAAGAACCAAATTGAATATGAAAGAAAGAAAGAAAGAAAGAAAGAAGACAACATGGAAGAGAGAAAGAGAGAAAGAGGATATAGGAGTGGGCAAGAGATTATATGAAAGAGAGACTGGGAGAATTAAATTTAATATATAAGGAAGAGAACACAGGAAATAGAAAGAGAGTGTGTCAGAGAAAGAGAGAAAGTGGCAATGAAATAATGTATGTGAAACGGAAAATGAGTTTTAAAGCGAGAAAGAGAGCTTGAGAGAAAGAGAGTGTGTGAGAACGTGGATGTGAGCGAGAAAGTTAGTATGGGAGAGAAAAGGTGAGTATGAGATAGATAGAATAGAAGAGAAAAGAGAGAGTGTATTTGAGCGAGCATGGATGCATTGGAGGGAAAAACAGAACAAGAGAGAGAGAGAGAAATCATAGGAGAGAAAACGAGAGAGTTAGAGAGAAAGAGAACATAGGAAAGAGAGTATGGGAGAATGGAATAGAGTGTAAGTGTGATAAAGAGAGCAAGAGAGAGAGAGAGAGAAAGAAATCATAGGAGAGAAAACAAGAGAGTGAGAGAGAAAGAGAACATAGGAAAGAGAGTATGGCAGAATGGAATAGAGTGTAAGTGTGATAAAGAGAGCCAAAGAGAGGGAAAGATATTATAGGAAAGAAAACGAGAGAGTGAGAGAGAAAGAGGACATAGGAAAGAGAAGGTACATTAGAAAGATAAAGAGATCATGGAAGAGAGCAATAGAAAATGAGAGTGAGAGAGGAGGTGATTGGCGCAGTAATTATAGCAGAAAAGATGTGTGTGGTTGTATTTGAGAGAAAGTGACGACAACAAATATGCAAGATGGCGTTTACTAAAAAGAAAGGGCGCCTACTGTAAAACTGTGATTTATAGGTCAACGCGGAGACCTGATCATTAGTGGAGTGATCGATTCTGGGTACACTATAAAGATAGCCTCATACCAGGCTAAGTAATTTTCTCTAATTAGATTACACTATGATCTAAGTTTGAGACAACTGTATATACTCTGCCAATTACTAGAGTTCAATAATCGGGTTGTATATAAAACCTTAAATTTTAAATTCTGGTTATTTATCGCCCTTAAACAACTTGAAAAACCTATGAAGCAAATCTTCATATTCCGCTGGGCGGCTGGCTGGGGTGTGAGAGAGAATGAGAAAGTCTGAAATAACAACACTCTCGTTGACTTTCTTTAGTGAAGGAAATTGGAAAAATGATTTCTACGAAAGAAAATATTGTGAGAAAGAGAGACGTGGGGAGACATGAGGAGAGCAAAAAGAGGAACGCGTACATACATGAAAGAGACAATTTAAAAAGGGAGATGGAGAAGAAAGAGAGAAAGAAAGAAAGAAAGAAAGAAAGAAAGAAAAAGCAATTAAGCCAAAGATGACTGGAGATGTAAATTATAATATAAAGAAATAAACGTTCGAAAAAGGAAAAAAGGAAAGAAAAGGTAGTGAAAGAAAGAATGATAGAAATAAGCAACAAAAAAATGAAACAGAAGACCGAATAGGCACATTCAATAAAAAGGAAAATAGTGTTCAGAGAAAGAAAGAAAGAAAGAAAGAAAGAAAGAAAGAAAGAAAGAAAAGGCAATTGAAACAACAAAGATGAAAATTATAGGAAAAAGAAAGAAATATCCGAAATAAGAAAGAAAGAAAGAAAGAAAGAAAGAAGGAAAGAAAGAAAGAAAGAAAGAAAGAAAGAAAGAAAACGAAAATTAAGGGAAAAAGAAAGAAATATCAGAAAGAAAGAAAGAAAGAAAGAAAGAAAGAAAGAAAATGAAAATTAAGGGAAAAAGAAAGAAAGAAAGAAAGAAAGAAAAGGCAATTGAAACAAGAAAGATGAAAATTATAGGAAAAAGAAAGAAATATCCGAAAGAAAGAAAGAAAGAAAGAAAGAAAGAAAGAAAGAAAGAAAGAAGGAAAGAAAGAAAGAAAATGAAAATTAAGGGAAAAAGAAAGAAATATCCGAAATAAGAAAGAAAGAAAGAAAGAAAGAAAGAAAGAAAGAAAGAAAGAAAACGAAAATTAAGGGAAAAAGAAAGAAAGAAAGAAAGAAAGAAAGAAAGAAAGAAAGAAACTCAACAAAGTAAAAACAAACTGGAAATGCAAAATAAAAGATAAAGAAAGAAACGTTCGAAACAGTAAAGAAAGAAACAAACAAACAAACAAAAAATTAAGACAAAGATCCCGGATTGACATATTGAATGAAAACGAAAGACATGTTCGAAGAAAGAAAGAAAGAAAGAAAGAAAGAAAGAAAGAAAGAAAGAAAAGGAAAAAAGGAAGAAAGAAAAAGAAAAAAGGAAGAAAGAAAGAATAATCAACCAAAGATGATCGAATTGGCAAATTGAATGAAAACGAAAGACATGTTCGAAGAAAGAAACAAGCAAACAAACGAAGGAAGAAAAAAAGAAAACGCAATTACGCTAAAAAAAAGGACGGAGATGCAAATTATAAAATAATGGAAGGAATGTTCGAAACAAGAAAGAAAGAAAAAAAGAAATAATTCATTAATTAAACAAACAAAAAATAATTGAGCCAAAGAAAACCGGAATGGCGTGTGAAATGAAAAAGAAAGAAGCGTTTTAAACAAGAAACAAACAAACAAAATATGAAAGACGGAAAAATTAATTTTAAAAAAAAGGAAAAAAATGTGAAAGCATGAAGTCCCAAAAGAAAGAATTAAATAATTAAATAAAGAATGAAAAAAGAAAGAATGAAAACGACCAGAAAGAATATTTGAATAGAGAAAGAATTAAAGAACATGATTTACATTATGCAAATTGCAAGAAAAAGAAACGTTCGGAACAAGATTGAAAGAAAGAAAAAAATAAAGAAACAAAGGAAAAGCAATTCGGCCAAAGAAGACCGAAGAGTCAAATTATACAAAACGTTCAGAACAAGAAAGAAAGAAAGAAAGAAAGAAAGAAAGAAAGAAAGAAAGAAAGAAAGAAAGAACAATCAACTAGGCCAAAGAAGACCGGAGAGGAAAATTATTTAAAAAAGAAGGAATCTTTCGAAACAAGAAAGAAAGAAAGAAAGAAAGAAAGAAAGAAAGAAAGAAAGAAAGAAAATGATGTCAATAAAAGTTATTGTTGCAAATTATAAGAAAAAGAAAGAGCGTTAGAAAAATTGTCATACATAGTATGAAAAATAGAATGAAAAAAAACTGAAAGACATCACGGTTGAAAGAAAGAAAAAAAGAAAGAAAGAAAGAAAGAAAGAAAGAAAGAAAGAAAGAAAGAATAATCAACCCAAAGATCACCGAATTGGCAAACTGAATGAAAACGAAAGACATGTTCGAAGAATGAAAAAAAAAAGAAAAAAAGGAAGAAAGGAAATTGCTGTCATAGGAGAAAGTGTCTCTATGTTTCATTTTCATTCTTAAAACAAATTACTTTTTCATTTTGTCACTGACGAAGAAGAAAGTGAAGAAAGAAAGACTGAACGAATGTCTCTTTAACATATATATATATATATATATAACAAGCACCACTTGTGGTTTCAGGAATATCTGTGCAAGCATAGTTATGCACAAGTGTGTTTGAAAGAAGAAAAAGTCGGTAATGTGGCGGAAGTGAAAGTGTGCAAGCACTGGTGTGCGTGTGTTTGGTGATGAATGACGTGGCCCCCATGACAGGTTTGTGGATTATACCATTTGGAATGCCAAGGAACATTCCAACATTCCAACATTCTTACATTCCGGCATTGCAAAAATCCGATTATTTCACAATCGAAATTCATCGTAACGAACGTAGCTAGATAGATAGATATGAACACAGCAACATATTCTCTCTCTCTCTCTCTCTCTCACTCTCTCTCTCTCTCTCTCTAGATAGATAGATAGATAGATAGATAGATAGATAGATAGATGGTGCGATGGATAAATTGTTGTCTTAATTTCGCAAAAAATAAAAATAACACTGACATCTCATTTTAAAAGTTATGTTTACCAAAATTACACAAAAATATCTTGAAATACTAAAGAGTAAATTTATTCAATAACATCGTCGCTGGCTTCGACCAAGGTCTCCGGATAACTTCGGAATCTTCCGCAACTCTTTTGGACGGTCTCCTTTTTTAAGTTGATAAAGGCTGCCATAATCTTCGTCTTCAGTTCATCTGTTGTGTTACAAAGAATTTTCTTGGTCTCTCACTCAACTGCGCCCCACATGTAATAATCAAAGAACCTCCTTGGTTATTATGTCTGGAAAGTAAAGTAGCCAGATATAAGGGGTGACGTGGTCGAAGAATGTATCTGCTAGTGTGACATAGTGCAGAGTTCTATTGTCACACATAGGGTCTTTTAGCAGCCACCCTCTTGACCTAAGGCAGCACTACCTCCTCAAGGCACTAGATGTAGACCTCCGTGTTGAGTCTGAAGCCCTGTGAGAAGAAGAATTGAAACATTACCTCACCATCAATAGTGACCCTTCGTAATCACCATTAGACTCCTCCAATTCTTTCCGAGTCCTCTGCACTATTGTCAGATTGACACCAAAATACTCTGAAATCTTCGTATTGTAGATTTTTTTTCGCAAATGGCATGCAGTACAGCACGCCGTTTTCAAATTTCTGACAGAATGAATTGCAATATGTGGTCTTTCACTCCCAGACGGTGCCAAACTAACCCTACCATACTGTGCAGTCGAAAGAATCACAAACAAGCATGCACAAAATTTATATCTATATAGTGTATCGAGGCAGCAAATAATTTTCTAAACATATCCTGTTAAATATAAGAAACAATGTCTATTATGTTTAATCATGAGCCGTTCTAAACGTCGTATTTTGGCTTTAATTTCAGTTGAAAATAAAGACAAAAATTCTCCAACATTTGGATAATTTTTTATTAATTTGGTTCTAAGCTTTCAGCTCACATGAGCCATCTTCAGAGAGGTTATTAAGACGGTAACACAATAACATCCACCATCAGCGACGATCTTATTTTGTGTTGACATAAAACTCCGCTAAGCAACGGCAATAGTTACCAAAAATAACAAACGCAGTTCGCAAATTTGCAATGCGGTTCTATGACGTCACACCGCGTGAGAGCTCGAAATGACAACAGAACCATGTATTCAAATGCAATGTAATGAATTATGACCGGATTTAAACGTGATTTTATTAAGTGTGGGTTGTTTGAATTTAATGTAAATGGCCTCCAATATCTGAAGGTTATTTTTACTATGTGTATGAGTAAGGATTATTGTATTGTTGACTAAAATCTGTCTGATATTACCTACATGGTTATGTTTTTCTAAGAAATATTGTTTAATTGTACTCTGATCAGAAATGTAACATGTAAGTCTACGGGAGAGCGTAGTTGTAGTAAGACCAATATATGTAATGGGTTTATTATTTGTACCAGAGATACAATCTCTGGACGGGCATGTAAATTGATACATAGTTTTTTTGTAGGGAATTTACTTTAGTGTTTGTAGGGTTATTAGAGACTATGAGGTCAATAATTGTTTTGAATTTTTTATAATATATAATGAGTTTAATTTGCTTATTACTATCCACTGGTTTAACATTTCTACGTATTGTGTTTTTGAGAGTTTTTTTCATCTTGTTTGTAATTATTATGTATTTGGTTGCCATAGTATACGTTCATAGTGTTATGTTTATTTTGATGTACACCATTATTATTAATATTATCAATATTGTTAGAGCTATTGTTAACTTTCTTGAGATACATTTTAATTTGTTGATCAATAACGGAGTTAGGAAATCCATTATTGACAAGTGTTTGCTTAATGTTGTGTAATTCTTTATAAAATATAGATTTGGAAGAAGATATCATTTGTGTGCGTTGAATTAAGTTTTTTATAACAGCTAACTTATATCGTTGGAGGCATTCACTATTATAATTAAGAAGACACAAGTTTATGCTAGTTGGTTTCCTATATAGAGAAGTAGTAAATCTATGTGTGCTAGAATCAATGAATACATCAAGGAATGGGATTTTGTTATTAATATTAAGTTCTAACGTAAATACACGTACTTTATATATATATATATATATATATATATATATATATATATTATAAATTATGTTTTAGAACATGTACATTATTTTTTAATATATGTCCTCGACAATCATATGTTTGTTTCAACGTTGGGTGCCCAACGTTTCTTCGGGGGTTTTGCTTTTACCTGCCGAAGAAACGTTGGGCACCCAACGTTGAAACAAACATATGACTGTCGAGGACATATATTAAAAAATAATGTACATGTTCTAAAACATAATTTATAATAAATATTCACAGCTCTATACATCACATATCGAGCACTGTTTTAAATGAATGTTTTGGACGGAAAAAGTCTTTCTTCGTTCTGTACCCACTTGGATATATATATATATATATATATATATATATATATATATATATATATATATATATATATATAAGTACGTGTATTTTGGCAGCATCCTTTCTTTTAAACACGTTGTATTAAACGATAGAAACAACTTAGTCTTTCAGATTTTCTTTTGTATTTTCTCATATTTTCTAATGAGGCTTTTTACTTCCAAATTATATTCTAGCGCCATTATACAACATCATATATCACAAACTGTTTCCTTTCTGCATTCCGACATTCGTAAAATCCTTATAGACAATACTAAACTTATCGATCAACACACGGACATCAGACGCCTTAAAATTTTAGCGGCACTACGTATCAGAAGTAATAAACCTCTTATCAATCGCACAGCTTACCAAATTTCTGGACACATTATTCAATGTGTACAGTATATTTGAAATATAATTCAAGTAAACAATTCTTGCTTCGGCGTAATTAGTTAATTCACATAATTACCTCCCTTGAATTTTTAAATTCCCTAATGTATTTTTATGGTATTTAAAATTTTTTTGCGATTCTAAATATTGCATGTAATCAGATAATTCACGCCTCCACGTGATCACACATTTTCACGCTTGTACGTGATCACATTATTATTTCCTTTGAATTTAAAAAAAAATTCTTAACGTTTATTTATTTCTTCAAAATGTACTAACACGTTTTCGCTGCAAGGCAAATGTTGACGATTAAAATTTGTAAAACCGTAAAATTTGGACCCTGATGATGAACGATGACGTTCGAAAGTACTCGGTTAACATATGGACAATATTTGTACAAATATAATTTCGAAATAAAAAGCCTCATTAGAAAATATAAGAAAATACGAAAGACAATCTGCAAGACTAAGTTGTCTCTATCGTTTAATAATATATATATATATATATATATATATTAAAATCAGAAATAGTGGTTATTCCAACGAGAGAAATTGCTCTCTCTCTCTCTCTCTCTCTCTCTCTCTCTATATATATATATATATATATATATATAGGGTGTCCCAGAAGTTGCGCATCATATACTAGTTTTTTATTTTTTTCTGTTTCAGATTGATCGGATATGGGTGAGAAACTAACAGTACAAGAAAGAGTGAAATTGTTTTTAATGTTTGGAAGAGATGGGGCAGCATACCGCTCTGTAGCTCAAGAATTCAACCACAGTCATCCTGAGTGAGAAAAACCATTGATCCATACCACTGCCTGTCGTCTGACCAAACACTTCCAAGGAACTGGATCAGTTGCTGACCGTGAGAGATGTGGTCGACGAAAGAGTGCAACTGATGAAGAATCATCCACCATGGTTCTGGCGTATGTTACTAGAAGCCCCGTGAAATCAGTAAGGAAAATAAGCCAAGAGCTAACGATTAGCAAATCATCAATACATCTTATTCTTAAAACGCAGAAAGAGAATTGATGCGTGTGTTAATTCAGAGGGTGAACAAGTTGAGCATCTGTTATAATTATGATCGATAAAATTGATATTCATATTTATTTTTATAAAAATCTGGATGGTGCGCGATTCCTGGGACACCCTGTATATATATAAAAAGGAAAACTCAACACGTCATTTAGATTGGTTATAAATAATAATTCATTTCTATGAGCTAAATTAGCTCATTTCACCATATATATATATATATATATATATATATATATTATAAATTATGTTTTAGAACATGTACATAGTTTTTTTTATATATGCCCTCGACAATCATATGTTTGTTTCAACGTTGGGTGTCCAACGTTTCTTCAGGAGGTTCTTCCCTCCCGAAGAAACGTACCCAATGTTGAAAACAAACATATGATTGTCGAGGACATATATAGAAAGAATTATGTACATGTTCTAAAACATAATTTATAATAAATATTCACAGCTCTATACATCATATATTGACCACTGTTTTAAATGAATGTTTTGGATGGAAAAAATTCTTTCTTCGTTCTGTACCCACTCGGATATATATATATATATTTCTCTCTCTCTCTCTCTCTCTATATATATATATATATATATATATAGAGAGAGAGAGAGAGAGAGAGAAAGTAACTAACCTAAAGAGCCAACGAAGCTACCAAGGTTTCACCTAACCGGATGTGTAAGTTTTTCTATTGTTATCTTTAGGATGTGTAGGTTGTCTTTACTAGTTTTTTTTTTTTTTTTAACTAGAATGCTGTTACCCCCTCTTTGTGTTTGGCGTGTTCATTTTGCGTCCATGTGGGTTACTGAGTTTCTTATATCTTGTCACCATCTTTTAACCTCTTTAGCCAACCTTCCCTGAAGATCCGGTTAGGTGAAACCTTGGTAGGTTCGTTGGCTCTTTAGGTTAGTCACTTTCTTTGTTTGCTCTGCTTGGGTATTGAGCGCTTTTTTGTTTTAGGTTACTCGTCTCAGGTTTTTTCTTTGGGTTACGTACTTTGACTGATGTTCAAGTGCTTAGCTCTTTTTCCTTCCGCGTGTTTACTCGGAAGGTTTTTCGAAACGAGTATTGCGATAAGTTTATATATATATATATATAAGGAAAACTCAACACATCATCTAAAGTGTTTATAAATTATAATCCATTTTAATTAGGTAATAAACTCATCTCATCAGACAACGTTATATTTGGTATAAAGATTTTCTCAGAATATCCTCTTCCCAAAATCTTCACATATATATATATATATATATATATATATATATATATATATATATATATATTGAATACGAACGACAAGGATGATTTAATCAATCTTTTATTGATTTTTTCCAGCATTCTCTCATTTTTATATCTTTCCGGAGAAAAATATGTCCATAGTTTTTATTATTCTGAACGCTTTGACCATTCTCAAGGGAATTGTATAACTATATGCGAATCGTATAGGGCTCGGCATATATATGTATATGTGTGCCGTTGCGCATATATATACGCATTCGATTGGTGTATTCAAATAGTGTAGCGATGTCAACGCGCTGATGTTTCGCATATAGTTATGTTTGTGTGAGCCCCGGTGGGCGGGCACACGCGTGTGTGTGTGTCTTTGCGTACGTCAATGGGTGTGCAAATGTGTATATATGTCTGCGTCTGTCACGACGACAAATTTTCCCCCAAAAAATTTTCCTCTCATTTCCACAAAAATACACCAATATATGCAGACCTACATATAGCCAAATTTTTTAAAAAAATTAATCAGTTTGTCTGACGATCGCAAGAGCGTGAAACCCAGGGTCACAAACTCACACCTATCTGTAAAATCTTCTGTACAATAAAGACGGAAGCTGAAGATGGTTCGTCTGAAATAAGCCTATACTTCCACTTAACCATGGAATAACGTGTCTGTCTTAATTTTCACATACACACACACATATATATGTGTGTGTGTGTGTGTGTGTGTGTGTGTGTGTGTGTGTGTGTAAAATATACGCTATTTACGCTCTCACACCCTGATTGAGCACCCAAGAAGAATGGTAGTCTTTGAAAAACAGTAGCTACCCTGGCATCTACGCATCGCTCATTCAGCAATGAATTAGAACACTCTCAGCTATCGGGTGTATATAATGATAATATACACGCTAAAAAGTCTGCCTCCTTCTACCGAGCGCTCGTATCTCAGAGGTAGAATCGCCGACTGACGCCAATTCGGTTGAGTTTCAATCCTGGGTAAAAAAAAGGCAATCGGCTGTCTAACCGTACTGATGAGCTGTGATACAGCGAAACAGATCTGTCTGCGGATGAATATATATATATATAATGTAATAAAGATGGATGTGCGTTGTGGTGCATTGGATATTGGCTCGGAACGAGAAATCGGGAGCCGAGTTCAAATCCCAGTTGAATTCATTGAATTCACTTACGCGCAAATACCCTTGGGAAAGGTATTAATCCGTCTATTCCTTCCAGTTATGGGTTAAATAACAGGACAGATTGGGTTCTATAGCCTTGGTCGGCAACCAGTCTACCGTAGAAAGCAATGACAAACTACTGCGGGATAATCTTCTGCCCAGTCAGTCATGTCTCTTTCGAGACATGATCGCCCAAGCGTGTAAACTGGCTGCCGACTAAGGCTAAAGAACCCAATCTGTTCTATTATTTAACCCATAAGTGTAGAGAGGAGATGGATTAAATACTTTTCCCAAAGGTATTTGTGCGTAAGTAAATGCAAGGAATTCAACTGGAATTCGAACCCGGCTCCCCGATTTGTCGTTCCGAGTCAATATCCACTGTTCCACAACGCAAAGGAGCCCAAAATGACAGCTACAAGTTTATGAGACTAAATCAACCAGATACAGATCTAAACTTATTTATAAATGGAACTTTGTCTCTGTGTGTGTGCATGTGTGTGTCTCTGTGTGTGTATCCGTTACCTATAGGCTCCGAAACGGCTGAACCGATTTTCTTGAAAATTTACACAGTTGTACTATAAGAGTGTTCTTAGCTAGATTTTGTGCCAATCGAAAAAATCGGGTAATAGAAGGAGTGGTCCGATTTTAATCAAATTTCATACACTCATAGACAAAGACATAAGAAACGATATTCAAAAATTTCAAGGGTGCAGTTCTTACAATAGTGCAGAGAATCGATAATATATTTATATATATATATATAAAGCAAGATGTTTGAGTGTGTGTCTGTTTATCTGCCTGTCTGTATTTTTTCAGCCCTTTTATTTTAGTTTTTGCTTCGGGTTTGGCTCTAAGTAGGTATAATTGTAGTTCTTAGTCTCAGCCATGATGCCATTTACTCAGAGGACTTATTTAGCCTTCAAAATTCAGTTTACGACGAAAAAAATTTATTTGCTATCGATACCAGGAAATCAAATTTGACTTACATCCATTCATTTTTCTTTCAGTCTACGGTTTCGCTTTAACTGGAAACAACTATTGCTTTTTAGTCTTTCGTGCCAACGTCCAAAGAGTCTGAGCTTCAGGACTATGGATTAGTTTTAAAGCTTTCATTACGCCCGAGCAACGCCGGGCTATACCGCTAGAATATATATATATATATATATATATATATTCTAGGTGCGATTGTAAATTGTCGCAATTTTTTATTATTTCGGAAAGGAAGCTACTAAACTACCTACAGCATTAGCAACCAAAATCTGACCAATACTAAGTACACAGTTGATACAGAAGGCAACAAAATGAAACTACAAGTCTTCCTACAGCATTAGAAACCACACTCGGGCCAATACTAAAAACACATTTGATACAAAAAACAACAAAAGGAATTTGCAAGACTTCCAACAACATTAGCAACCACAATCTGACCAATAACAAATACACAGATGATACAGAAGACCACAAAATGAAACTACAAGTCTTCCTACAGCATTAGCAACCAAAATCTGACTAAATACGCAGATGATGTAGAAGACAACAAATGGAAACTACAAACCTCCTAAAGAACGTAGCTGAAGAAAGCGAAAAAAAGAACTGAATGTAATTTTTCCCACCTGAATCTATTCGGCACATATACAAATCTACCATCCGCCCGTGTATTGAATATTGCTGCCATATCTGGTCGGGTGCCCCTGCTGCTCTCCTTGGGCTTCTTGACAAAATACAAAGGAGGATCTGTAACGTGGTTGATACTGACTTGGCAGACCGGCTGCAGCCGCTCTCACACCGGCGTGATGTAGCTTCCCTGTGCCTCTTCTACAAGTACTTTCATGGCTTCTGCTCCGATGAGCTTAGATCACTGGTGCCGCCTAAGCACGAATTTACACGAGATACTAGATTAGCAACTAGGTCCCACCCTTTTACAGTTAAACAAATAAGATGTAACCGTAAATTCTACTCCAACAGCTTCTTTTCTCACGCTTCCCGCTTGTGGAACTCCCTTCCACAAGTCTGCTTTCCAGACAGTTACAATCTCCAGGTGTTTAAATGTAGGGTCAATAGACACCTCCTATCACACTAACTCCCAACTATTCTCACAACACTCTCATCTACCCAACCCTCATTCTCGGTATCCTCACCCGCCTATCACCCACCCTCTGTTATTTCCTATATTTAACCAGCCTTTCTCCACTCTACGTAGCCCCCTGCACAGTAGTGGCAGTGACATGCCTTGCTCGGGGTGAAACGCTTATAAAAAAAAAATTTAAAAAATAAAAAAAACTACAAGGAGACTGAACGCATGGCTATCATTAAAAAGAGGAGCCCAAAATACCAACTACTGAAATCAACCTGTTACAGAATTTTCAATACCTAGCAGAGGACAAAAAGTGCGTCACAGATCCGACGGCGTATTGGGATGTCTAAGGATGCATTTTAAAAACTGAGGAGTGTATTAAGAGACAGAAAGTTTTCGTGATATATGTCCTTCCTTATGGCGACAATTTTCTAAAGGATGAAGGAGAAACTCTAAGCAACAGTAATATGGTTCTACAGAAGGATACTGAGAATACCATGGGCCGAAAATGTGAGCAACAACAAGCTTTTGGAGAGGATGCAATCGAAAAGGAAACTTAGCATCAGAAAGCGACAGCTGAGCTTTCTGGGACACTTAATGAGGAAGGAGAGCTTGGAGAATCTAATGCTCACGGAACGGATAGAGGGAAAGAGAGACAGCGGAAAGCAGAGCGGGACATACTTGATGAGTTTGAGCGAATGGATGGCGGAACGGGGTTTGAAAGAGATATCCAGAGGCGAACTCTAAAGAACGACTAAGAATAGGGGCAAGTGGAGGTTCATGATCGCCTACATCCTGAAAGGATATGGAACATAAAAAAGAAGAAAGGAGGTAACTAATTTTAATTACAATTTACATGTTTGAAAACATTACGTTATAATTGTATTTTTTCATTACAATTTAGATATTTTAAAACCTTCTTATAGACATTTCAGAACATTATTGATATACTCATAATTAATTTTATTTAGTGTTGATTCTAATTTCTTTATATAGAACGCTTCAAGAATTTGAAGTTTTTGTTTTTATTAAAAAAAAAAGACTTGTATTTCAAGTTCTTGGAGAATGGAATCGGAAAGTTACTTTAAAGATGGGGAAGAAGTTTGAAAATGAATAGACCCAGATCGCAATATCTCAAGAATGTCTTTGAAATAAACTTAAAGAAAAAGGCTACGAACTTTTGGTCTTACACAAAACCTGGATGTTTATCATGTGCAAATGGAAACGCATTCAGGGTCCTGCAATTTTAGCTTTCCTCTCATCTCTAGCTATATTTTCACACTCTCTCCCTCGTTTTCTTTCTTTCTCAATAGCCACCCTGGATCTCTTTCTCTAAACCCCTCTCTCTCTCTCTCTCTTTCTCTCTCTCTCTCTCTCTCTCTGTCGCTTTTTCATGTCTCACTTTCTCTCCCTCTCACTTCTCTCTACGATCATTTTTCTTTCTCCTTATTTCTATTTCTCCCTCATTTCCTACTCTCTCTTTCTCTTTTTTATCTGATTTCTCTCTCACGCTTTCTCTTTTCCATCTCTCTCTCTACCTTCCTCATTTCCCACTCTCTCTCCTCTCATTTCTCTATTTCTCTTTCTCCCTCTCTGCCTCTCTATTTCCCACGCATTTCCTACTCTCTCTCCCTCTCTCTTTCACGTTTCCTCATTTCTCATTTCATTTTCTCTCTCCTTAACTTCTTAATCACTCTCTTTCTTTCTTTCTTCTTTTCTTTCTTTCTTTCTTTCTTTCTACCTTCTGTCTTTCTCTCCCTTAGTTCTTCTTCTTCTACTCACACATTTCTCTCTGTCTGTATGTCTGTCTGTCTGTCTCTCTCTCTCTCTCTCTCTCTCTCTCTCTCTCTCTCTCATACACATTATCTATCTCACTTACTCCGACTAATATCTATTTCTTGATGTTTTGATCACGACGTTTCGACTAATACCGTTTTCATCAGTAGTCCCTCTCTCTGAAACTTTGATATGAGATTATTATTATTATCAATACTTATTCGAACAGCTCACGGCATCAGTTTTGACACGATGCCTAAATGAGAAGTTTTCACGTTTCCTGATAAGAAATTGAAAAAATATTCGCAAAAAAAGTCCTTTGTCGTCTTCCTTCCTTCGACGCAATGGAGAACAAGAAAAAACCCCGTTTTCTGTACGTAATCTTACGAGACATGGAAAGCAGCATGACTGATCTGGGATTAGAGATTAGGAAGATTAGAGATTAGGACGATGGCGTGAGGATTGTGATTTACGTTTGCTGATTCAAAAGCAAGTTTACGTCAAAAGTACATTTCGGGCAAAATGCTTTAGTTTAGAAACAGTCTCTACAATCAATTTAAACGTGTTTTGTAGACATTGGCATCCATAAAAAAGATGGATCAGCAGAAAGACGCGTACCTGTGTTTTACAAATTAAAGCAAAGGTTGTTTTGTTTTTATAGAAACCTCATCGGGTCATTTATTGCCAACTAAATTTTTTTTTTATTTATAATAATACTTTTTTCTTTCAACAATTTATGTTGTTTATATATATATATATATATATATATATATATATATATATATAAGTTTTGTGTCTAGTTATACTTTTTTTCTTTTCGAGTATCAAGATTCATTGGGATTTGTTTTTAAGAGCAGGGGCCCCAAGTCCTACCCTGTTATTTCACCCATAACTGGAGGGAAGGAATGGATTAATACCTTTCCCAAGGGTACCTGTGCTTAAGTGAATGCAAGGTATTCAACTGGAATTCGAACTCGGCTCACCGATTTCTCTTTCCGAGCCGATATCCACTGCACCACAACACACATCCGTCACTAAACGCTTACAGCACCTGGTATTCCCAGGAAGGGGTCACCCATCTAAGTACTGACCAGGCTGAACATTGCTTAACTTCGGTGATCGAGCGAGAACCGGTGTATTCAACGTTATATGGCCGTAAGCCTTAAAGCAAAGGCGTTGCATGAAGCACTCGACAACGATCTATTAGAACTGCTAAGTAACCGGGATGTATTTATGAAGGATGTTACACTAATAAAAAGCCTCTACTGGTTACAATCCACTGCATATTCACAGAAAATAAGTACAGCAGATATACAAAAACAGAAAGGGGTGTAAGACATGGATGTGTCTTCTCACCGGACTTCCCACCTCCTCATAGTATGGGTTAAGCATTAAGTTATACTTGATTATTCAGCCTTGAGTGCCCCCCCCCCACCAAGTTTACGAGAACAACAACTGTGAATTTAAATTAACGGATAATGTCTAAAGAAATCATGGTAATTAACAGATAATAAAGACAGAATGCTATCTATACTGTAAGCCAACCGGTAGGCCTTAACATGCATTTTAAGAAGGTCAAAGTCATGGTAAACGAGCACTAAAGTTGTTTAATGAAGATGCTCTGCCGGTGATCTGAGTCTCTGTTTTGTTTAACGGCATATCAACACCTCTGTGGGTTATTTAATGCCAAAAAAGTGGGGTTTTAAGTTTTGTTATTTTTTTTTTTAATGTTCGGTTATAGTGAGAAGGTTGATTTAGTCAGATTTTGATGATTTTTTTTTCTTTTTTTAGTAAACGGAAGATGATTTCTAGTTTTGTATTCAAAAATGTATTATGGCAATAATTTTTCCCCCCTCAAAAATGCGTTGCGGTAATAATTTTTTTTCTTAAAAAATGTATTGTTGCTAATATTTTTCATGTATATTTTTCTATAAAAGTCTATGTTTATAGTTTCATAGTGTTTTGAGTTTGGAGATTGCTACCACCCTGGGTCAGGGTGGACTTGGGAACAACAGCAATTAAAAGGTGGTTCCATGCTCCTCACAACCTCTCAATCAGAGGCCTTGCTGCCGGATGCAGTTTACCGTCATACTCAGGACCATTTGCCAGTGATGAGTTACGGAAGTGAGACATGGGCGCTGAACGCTACCCCTAAGGAGATTCTTGCAGTGGCCCAACGTAAAATGGAATGAACCATTCTCGACATCAACTTACGTGATAAAAATAGAAACACCTGGATTTGACAGAAGACTGAAGTGTAGGACATAATGAAGACCATCAAGAGAAGCAAACATAGATGTGTTGACCAGACTAAGAGGCAGCAGGTGGAATATTAACGCAACAGAGCGAACATCAAGGCAGTGGCAAAGACCTAGAGAGCTGCCAAAGGCAAAATGGCACAAGTAGTTGACCCGATACCTCCACCCCAAAAAGCCCAGTATGATTAGAAGTAGGAAGTGGTGAAAGTCAACCATGGAAAGGTTCCTCTAACAGGTGTGAAAAAATCTACTTTTGGAATTTGGATACAAATAATGGAAGATATGTGTTGTATCAGTCAGTCAGTTAAGTGCCATACGTGATATACGCTTGGGCGATCATGTCTCGAAAGAGACATGACTGACTGACTGGTCAGAAGATTATCCCGCGGTAGGTTGCCATTACTTTCTGCAGTAGACTGGCTGCCAGCCAAGGCTTTAGAATCCAATCTGTCCTATTATTTGACTCATAGCTAGAGGGGAAAAAGACGTATTATATTATTAAGTAGTAATTAATGGGGGATCAGTTTATTACTTAATAACAATATAAAATGGATCCCCCACTTTATGCCCAGTAGAAGCCTTAATCATGTTTTGAACTATTATATTCAGTCAGTCAGTTAAGGGCCATACGTGATACACGCTTTGGGCGATCATGACTCAAAAGAGACATGACTGACTGGGCAGAAGATTATCCCGCAGTAGGTTGCTATTGCTTTCTGCGGTAGACTGGTTGCCGACCAAGGCTATAGAACCAAATCTGTCCTGTTATGTAACCCATAACTGGAAGGAATAGACGGATTAATACCTCCAAAGGGTATTTGCGCGCAAGTGAATGCAATGAATCTGGCTCGAATTCGAACTCGGCTCCTCGATTTCTCGTTCCGAGCCGATATTCAATGCACCACAGCACGTTGTATAGAGAGCTGAAAAGAAGAAGAGTACTATTGTGAATGATCTTATCATTGATTTTAGATTTTTTTCACTTAATTTGTTTTGTGGTGTATGTTGAAGATTTAGCCGAAAGAAAGACGCGGGTGTGAGTTACTTATGAGGAGTACTGAAGTGCATTGGTGAGTTTTGGAAGAGGTCATATGAGGAAATCGAAACTTCCGATACAATATTCAGCTCTGTCATTGGAAGCGTTGGTGATCACTGTTCTCCATAACTTTCTATCTTTCGTAGATCGAAGTATTATTTGTCTCCTTACTATTTCTCCCAGTCCTTGTTCTGTCGCCCCTTAATTGCTGTATTTCTTAGGTTCACACTAATCCGGGTTGGTAGTACCTGTTAGGATCTTAGCTATGGGCAAATCGCGGAACCCCGTACAACAAAACAAAATCATATAAAAGTATAATACCAGAAATATATTTTTATATAGTCAGTCAGTTAAGTGCCATACGTGATACACGCTTGGGCGATCATGTCTCGAAAGAGACATGACTGACCAGGCAGAATATTATCCCGCAGTAGGTTGCTATTGCTTTCTGCGGTAGACTGGTTGCCGACCAAGGCTATAGAACCCAATCTGTCCTATTATTTAACCCATAACTGGAAGGAAGAAACGGATTAATACCTTTCCCAAGGGTATTTGCGCGTAAGTGAACGCAATGGATTCAGCTGGAATTCGAACTCGGCTCCCTGATTTCTCGTTCCGAGCCGATATCCAATGCACCACAACGCACATCCTTTATATAGTAAAATGATATATAATACATTTTATAGAATTATCAACAATACATTTTATAGCAAAGATTATCAACAGTGTTATCCATCCATCATTTCATATGACCTCTTCCAAAACCAACGTGAAGACGTCACCACGCCCGGTCAGTTCCTGGCCATGGATTAAACTTCATTGGTGGTGCCTTTGTCGCCAATAATAACAAAAGAACCATTCTATTTTCATTTAGAATTATCCACTTGGCAATAAATGCTAACAATAGTATGAAATACATGATCTTTCTTCTTTTCAAACTAGAGTGGGCTGATAATTATGGCCGGTAGTGTATATATATATATAGCAAATTTACAGGTTGCGATGGGTAAATTGTCACTATTTGCCTTGTAACATTTTGCAAAGTAATAATAACAAAAGAACCATTCTATTTTCATTTAGAATTATCCACTTGGCAATAAATGTTAAAAATAGTATGAAATACATGATCTTTCTTTTTTTTCAAACTAGAGTGGGCTAATAATTATGGCCGGTAGTATATATATATATATATATATATATATATATATATATATATATAGGAAAAACTACTAGTAAGTTGTAAGTTTAAAAATGTTTTTTTTTTACAGTATTTATTTATTTCTATTATTATATATATATATTTGATATTTCAGACCGGCCTCGGCCTTTCATCAGAAACAAATGATTTTAAAATTTAAACTAGAAGCGTTCGCCGCGAGAGCGTTCGTCGAGAGATGTTTATATCACGTGACGTAGAAAGCGATAAAGTTTTTGGATATTTTTAAACGTAAACCTATCTCTAATAATACTTGTAAATTTTGTTTTAAAGAAAATTTTTTAAGTGTATCTAAAAACTGTTTAACTATTGAAATATTTATAAAGATTCAAAACACCTAAGTCCCTATTTAACCCTTGCCTGTGTGTATTTAATTTTAAAATCCAGTATTTTTCTTTCTTTCTGCGTGAGTTTGTGGAACTAAAATCGGAATCTATCAGTAAACATTTGCAGTTTTCTAATGTGTGTCCTGGTTGATTAAAGTGTTCAGCTATGGGGGAATAAGGGTTGTTTTGGCGTATGCTTAGTTTATGATATATATATATATATATATATATATATATAGGAAAGAATATTAATAAAAAGTTTTGAATTTAAAAACGTACTTTTTTAAACAGTATTTGTTTATTTTTATTGTATTTTTATATTTCAGACCGTCCTCGGTCCTTCATCAGAAACAAGTGATTTTTAAATTAGAATTGGAAACGTATATATATATATATATATTAAAAAAGGATTAATTCAAAGATGTTGAATGGCCATTTCGATATGAAGATCCCCACGGGGAACGACACATCACCTCAGCAACAGAAAAAAGCCTTTCAGAAACTGGAGAAAAATTAGTCTACTTTTCCTTTTTAAATAGATTGCAAAGAAATTAAAAAATAAATAAATCCTTTTTTAATATATATTTGCTCTGTAATATTTTATTACATGGAGCTCTCTTCCTGTATCATTTTTTAATATTAAAATAAATTTTGAATATTAATTAGGATCGGGTTTTTTGGAATTTATCTTCCTGCTTTTCTCCCTTGGATTGAAGTATCTGAATTAAAATATATATATATATATATATATATATATATATATATATATATATATATATATATATATATATGTTAGCAGTAGTTGTAGTATAAACTTTACTTACTCATTGAATAACACTCCACAGTCGTAGCATTTACTTTTTAACATTGTTCGATACGTACTAGAACAATATTTGTTGTAATATTTTTATTATTAAAGTATATAATAAAAACATGTTTCACTAAACAAAGGCTGTTGTGTTTCGATGCTACCTGTAGGACCTCATCAGGCGATATATGGTTGGAACAGTTTGGAAATTATATATATAGAAATTTGAACCTATTGTTCCCTTGTTCTAGTGAGTTTGGCTGATCATACCAGTAAAAAGTTAGATTAACGATGTCTAATGATATAGGTTTCGGGGTGGATGGGAGAATTTGAGAGGTTACATAGTCAGAAAGCTAAGTGATGGATCGAGGAATGAATTCAGAGATTGGAGTTGACCGGGAGATATTCAACGGTCATGAATGGCATAGTGGTTATATTTATACTAGCAAATGTAATAAACTATTTTTTAAGGTAAACAAAAGGCTGTGTTGATAAGTGGTTGTTAATTCGTTTCGTTTATTTAGCAGGGTTAATTTAGGAAAGTCGTTAATTTGTAATTTTTCCTTTAAACAAAAGGATTTACCGGTTCTAGCTTTTTTTATATTTAACATTTTACGGTTGGTGTTTATTGACTTCTTTTAAATGCCAAAAGTATGTGCTGTTTCTGTACTTATTTTTTACAAAGAATAATGTATGTTGATACCGTCGAGATTTAAAGGTGTTCTTGGTGCTACCTATGTAAAATTTAGTGACTGTTGGGTTTTCGGTCGTGGAAATAGTGCATAGGTAAACAATAGAATCAGTTAGACATCTCTTCTGTAATGGACACTTATTCAGATTTTAGTAATTGCATGTAATGATATTGTTATCTTTTGTTATTTTAGGATGATTCTGATTATTTCTTTGGTTGCTATATTTGTTTAAAATATTATTATTGTTTTTTATTATCTTTTCAAGGTCATCAGTACAACTGTGGCTTAATTTAAGGGTATTTTTTGTTAAACAACTTACTAAAGGAATTATATTGAGAAATGTATGCCCTTAGTATTAACCATTTGGGTTAAATGGGGTGTATACTAAATGATTTTTTCGGTTTATATTTTTCGTATTATTATAATGAGAAAGGAAAATAATATATTACGATTACCTTATATAATATAATTATTATTTGAAGTAATGTGGAATGCCAGCATCTTGTTTACGAAATTATTTCCTTAATCTTTGAATTATTTCAAACTTTTGTTCTCATCTTGGTTGATAGGGATGTTATAATAGACACAACGTTTCGGCTAAGTACCCTCTGGTCATCATCAGTTGTTCATGTGGATTATTTTGTTGATTATTGCGAAATAACCAGTAAAATCAGTTATTATTCTTTCATGTTGGATTTGGTTCGTCATTACCTGATCCAAAGATTGAACTCGTGACCACTAGATGATACTAATACATATATAACCAACTATTATATCCACTACGCCGAAGGGACTTTAGTGGTATATTTTTGGAGCCTTTTATATTCAGTGCCAGATGGATTTTTACAGCTGAATTGTGTTATGTTGTCATAATTTGTATTTATTTCTGAGATGAGTTATTTTCAATTAGTGAAAATCCATATCAGCCAATCCATTTGCTCAAGCCTATCAATTACGTCTCGCGCTGATTTCCCCTGTCTCTCTTTCCCTCTACCTGCCCTGTGAGTATAAGATTCTCCAAACCCTCCTTCCTCATTAGGTGTCCCAGGAACCTCTGCTGTCTCTTCCTGGTGTTAAATATGCCCGTAAAATGATGGTTAAATGGGTTAAAACTGTCGATAAGTTTGCATCGTGATATTCGCTAGTTTCGACCTCCAGCTGCTACGAGGCGATGGGAGGAGTCTTTGTGGCCGGAGGTCAAAAGTAAGAAAGTCTGCACTAACATTCCCCTCGTCAGAAATCATATTGTCTTCTGGACAACTCAAAGTAAGGTGGATGGGTGAATGTGGTCAAAAAGTATGATTTCTGAAAAAATCAAATTATCTCTCAACGCCGTGGCCGTTATTGACGCTATCAATGAGCGCCGACCATCGTCACGTGATACTAAAATCGTCTGAGGCAAATGTATTCCACGTTTTGCTCGGAGAATGAAGTGTCGGGGGAAAGAAGATTTATAAATGGCAAATAAAGTGGGGTAGATACGATAGAAACAACGAGTGGGGAACAGAAAAAGGGAAAATTGAAAATAAAATGTTGAGAGAATAAACAGATAAGAAAGAGAGAGAAGGGAGAGGAAAGTGAATAAAAAGAGTAGGAGGAAGTGTGTTGAAAAGATTCTAAGAATTGAATTCGTGAAAAGAAAGAAAGAAAGAAAGAAAGAAAGAAAGAAAGAAAGAAAGAAAGAAAGAAAGAAATAATAAGATCAGAAGAAAAGGAAAAACGAAAGAAAATCAGAAGACAAAGGAAAAAGAAAGAAAGAATAAGCAGATCAGAAAAGAAAAAGGAAGAAAGCAAAAAAAGAAAATTAGAGGAAAAAGAAAGAATGAAAGAGTAAAAAGATCAGATGAAAAAAGAAAGAAAAAGAAAGAATAAGAAGAAAGAAAGAAAGAAAGAAAGAACAAGATGCTCAGAAAATAAAGAAAGTAAAAACGAAAGAATATGAAGATCGAAAGAAAGAAAGAAAGAAAGAAAGAATAAGAACATTAGAAAAAGAAAGAGAAAGAAAGCAAAAAAGAAAATTAGAGGAAAAAGAAATAATGCAAGAGTAAAAGAATCAGATGAAAAAGAAAGGAAAAGAAGAAAGAAAGAAAGAAGATCAGAAAAAGAAAGAAAGAAAAAAAGAAAGAAAGAAAGAACAAGAATCTCAGAAGATAAAAAGTAAGAACGAAAGAATAAGAAGATCGGAAGAAAAAGAAAGAAAAGGAAAGAAAGAAAAACGAAAGAAAGAACAAGAGCTTCAGAACAAAAAGAAAGTAAGAACGAAAGAATAAGAAGCTCAGAAGAAAAAGAAAGAAAGCAAAAAAGGGAAATTAAAAGAAAAAGAAAGAACGAAAGAAGAAAAGGAAGAGAAAGAAGAAAAGATGTCGGAAAAGCAAAACCGCCATTTACAACAAAGGCATATACGTTGGATGAAATCAACAAAAACAAATTTTAAGAGAAAATTCTAAACTGAAGTGGAAAGAAATTCTGATCTGGTCGAAACAATAAAAAAATGTCGATTAATAAAAAATAAATATAAGACAAACTGAGAGAATGAAATAAAAGAAATGAGTTCGAAAGGAAAGAAGTAAAAAGAATGAAAAGATGAAAAGAAAGAAAGAAAGAAAGAAAGAAAGAAAGAAAGAAAGAAAGAGGGTAAGCTAAACAAGAAAGAATTATCAGACAATAATATCCAGAAAGCAAAGAAGGGTGGGGAAAAAAAGAAAATGTAAAAATAACGGAAAGAAAGAAAGAAAGAAAGAAAGAAAGAAAGAAAGAAAAAGAGAGAAAAAACGGTAAAAAGAAAGAATTAATGAAATAAATAAGGAAAAAACGGCATAAAAGAAAGAAAGAAAGAAAGAAAGTGTGGATAAATATTATCAAAGAAAGAAAGAAAGAAAGAAAGAAAGAAAGAAAGAAAGAAAGAAAGAAAAAGTGGCGAAATATTATTAAAGCAGTGGAAAGAAAGAAAGAAAGAAAGAAAGAAAGAAAGAAAGAAAGTGCCGAAAAAAATTATAAAAGAAAGAAAGATATTGTCGAGAAATATTATCAAAGAAAGAAAAAATAAAGAAAGAAAGATTTGAAAGAGTGGAGAAATATTAACAAAGCAGTGGAAAGAAAGAAAGAAAGAAAGAAAGAAAGAAAGAAAGAAAGAAAGAAAGAGGGTAAGCTAAACAAGAAAGAAGTATCAGACAATAATATCCAGAAAGCAAAGAAGGGTGGGGAAAAAAAGAAAACGTAAAAATAACGGAAAGAAAGAAAGAAAGAAAGAAAGAAAGAAAGAAAGTGTGGATAAATATTATCAAAGAAAGAAAGAAAGAAAGAAAAAGTGGCGAAATATTATCAAAGCAGTGGAAAGAAAGAAAGAAAGAAAGAAAGAAAGAAAGAAAGAAAGAAAGAAAGTGCCGAAAAAAATTATCAAAGAAAGAAAGAAAGAAAGATATTGTCGAGAAATATTATCAAAGAAAGAAAAAAGAAAGAAAGAAAGATTTGAAAGAGTGGAGAAATATTAACAAAGCAGTGGAAAGAAAGAAAGAAAGAAAGAAAGAAAGAAAGAAAGAAAGAAAGAACTGACGAAAAAAATCATGAAAAAAAATCAAAGCCATAATAAGAATCGGTCGCTTTACAAATGGAAAAAATCTTCCCCTAAGAGAATCGTTGTTTGCACGCGCAGATATGTAAAGGCGACTCCCATAAAAGCGAATCGAATGATAAAAGAAAGAGATGATGCACAAAAAGGAGTAATACAGGGTCCCTACCCCGTCACCACCAGCAGATTTCTGTCAGTCAACACGAGAACGGAGGTAGAATGAAGAAAATGAAAGTGAAAGTAGAAAAGACGAAGCAGGTGGAGGACATAATGGAACGACAGAATAGTGGAGGAGGGGAGCAAGAAGACAATGAGAGGGAAGGGCATAAAAATGGTTGTGGGTAGCAAAAAAAAGAGATAGGAAATTTTAGCGGCAGGAGATAAGGAATGGATTGAAGAGAAATGAGAGATAAAGACATTCAAAGAAGGAAGGGCCGATTTTCTGATAAAGAGTTACAATAATCATGTTTGCATTACGTAGACATTTCATGTTTTATGTCTTCGCTAAGATTACTCGTCAGATGGAATTAATTAATTGAAATTTATCTAATTATAGGAAAATCTGTTTTTATCTAGTCAAAAAAAGAGTAGACAAAAATGATTCCGAAAAACATTTTTTTTATATTTAATCAAAATTAAATTTCACTAAATAAGATTGATGGAAGTGTGTTTTTTAAAAAAAAATTTTCAAAATGACGTAAAAATTGGAAATCAAACTTAATTTTTTTATCAGTCTCAGGAGACTATGGAGTTGTGACAGAAAACTTATCCATAGAGTAGATCCCTTTTCTCCACATCGGTGAAATGGTAAAGCAAATGCCGATACATACGAGGTCATTCAATAAATAAGGTGAATTTTTTAAGCTGAATTTTTCTCATACAAATGGTTTACTTTTTATTTTCAACGTAGTCTCCCAGCAGTGCCATACACTTTTCCCTTCTGTGCGCAGGCTTCCGTCTTCCCTCAGCGTAAAAATCTTTGGACTGATGTCTCAGCCAGTCGCTCACAGCACTTTTGACTCCATCGTCATTTCCAGGTAAAATGAGGTCATTGACTGATTCGATCACCCCAGGAGACCTCAGGCCTGTCTTCATCCTCAACACTGCTCCGTTCTTCTTTAAACAATTTAGCCCACTTGTAGATATATATTTTTTGTGGGGGCTTAAACATGTGGCACCATACACATTTGACATTATTCTATGAATTTCAATTAGTTTGCACCCTTCAGCAACCAAAATATCGATAACTGACCTCTGTTCAATCCTGGGACATGCTTCTTGGTCGGCGAATTTTGTTAATCTCCAAAACTCTTAAAGTTCTTTTTTAATCTGCAAAACAAATTAAATCCCTTTGAAAAAGAAGTAAATGAAAAAAATTCTTTAAAAAAATGTAAGCTTCTGTGTTAGAAGTCCTTATACCTAAAAATGAACCTTATTTATTGAATGACCCTCGTAGATGTCCTTATACCGAAAAATTCACCTTATTTATTGAATGACCCTCGTAGAAGTCCTTATACCGAAAAATTCACCTTATTTATTGAATGACCCTCGTAGAAGTCCATATACCGAAAAATTCACCTTATTTATTGAATGACCCTCGTAGAAGTCCTTATACCGAAAAATTCACCTTATTTATTGAATGACCCTCGTAGAAGTCCTTATACCGAAGAATTCACCTTATTTATTGAATGACCCTCGTAGATGTCCTTATACCTAAAAATTCACCTTATTTATTGAATGACCCTCGTAGAAGTCCTTATACCTAAAAATGCACCTTATTTATTGAATGACCCTCGTAGAAGTCCTTATACCTAAAAATGTACCTTATTTATTGAATGACCCTCGTAGAAGTCCTTATACCTAAAAATGCACCTTATTTATTGAATGACCCTCGTAGAAGTCCTTATCCCTAAAAATGCACCTTATTTATTGAAATGACCCTCGTAGAAGTCCTTATACCTAAAAATGTACCTTATTTATTGAATGACCCTCGTAAAAGTCCTTATACCTAAAAATGCACCTTATTTATTGAATGACTCTCGTAGAAGTCCTTATACCGAAAAATGCACCTTATTTATTGAATGACCCTCGTAGATGTCCTTATACCTAAAAATGCACCTTATTTATTGAATGACCCTCGTAGAAGTCCTTATCCCGAAAAATGCACCTTATTTATTGAATGACCCTCGTAGAAGTCCGTATCCCTAAAAATGCACCTTATTTATTGAATGACCCTTGTAGAAGTCCTTATCCCTAAAAATGCACCTTATTTATTGAATGACCCTCGTAGAAGTCCTTATCCCTAAAAATTCACCTTATTTATTGAATGACCCTCGTAGAAGTCCTTATACCAAAAAATTCACCTTATTTATTGAATGACCCTCGTAGAAGTCCTTATCCCTAAAAATGCACCTTATTTATTGAATGACCCTCGTAGAAGTCCTTATCCCTAAAAATTCACCTTATTTATTGAATGACCCTCGTAGAAGTCCTTATCCCGAAAAATGCACCTTATTTATTGAATGACCCTTGAACGTGAAGTCCTTATACCAAAAAATTCACCTTATTTATTGAATGACCCTCCGTTAGAAGTCCTTAAAAATCCCTAAAAATGCACCTTATTTATTGAATGACCCTCGTAGAAGTCCTTATCCCTAAAAATTCCACCTTAAAAATTTATTGAATGACCCTCGTAGAAGTCCTTATCCCGAAAAATGCACCTTTATTTATTGAATGACCCACTCGTAGAAGTCCTTATCCCTAAAAATGCACCTTATTTATTGAATGACCCTCGTAGAAGTCCTTATACCTAAAAATTGCACCTTATTTATTGAATGACCCTCGTAGAAGTCCTTATCCCTAAAAATTCACCTTATTTATTGAATGACCCTCGTAGAAGTCCTTATCCCTGAAAAATGCACCTTATTTATTGAATGACCCTCGTAGAAGTCCTTATACCCTAAAAATGCACCTTATTTATTGAATGACCCTCGTAGAAGTCCTTATCCTAAAAATGCACCTTATTTATTGAATGACCCTCGTAGAAGTCCTTATACCTAAAAATGCACCTTATTTATTGAATGACCCTCGTAGAAGTCCTTATACCTAAAAATGCACCTTATTTATTGAATGACCCTCGTAGAAGTCCTTATCCTAAAAATGCACCTTATTTATTGAATGACCCTCGTAGAAGTCCTTATACCTAAAAATGCACCTTATTTATTGAATGACCCTCGTAGTCCTTATCCCTAAAAATGCACCTTATTTATTGAATGACCCTCGTAGAAGTCCTTATCCCTAAAAATTCACCTTATTTATTGAATGACACTCGTAGAAGTCCTTATCCCTAAAAATGCACCTTATTTATTGAATGACCCTCGTAGAAGTCCTTATACCTAAAAATGCACCTTATTTATTGAATGACCCTCGTAGAAGTCCTTATCCTAAAAATGCACCTTATTTATTGAATGACCCTCGTAGAAGTCCTTATCCCTAAAAATGCACCTTATTTATTTATTATAGTATAATCGCAGCGCCATCGCGGGAGTTGCCAGGAGATTGCTAAATGCAGCCACAAACTACCTCAGGAAAAAAATCTCCAAATTTGACTCCCAGGGTCTTTCCAAAAATGGTTCTAATCGAAAGACAGAGGGGGTTTAGATCAGTGCTATCCTTCATTTATGCTACATTTCTTAGTTAATTTAATCCAATCTGCTCTGCCTATACACACATATAAATGTCTTATTATTTTAAACTTTATATTATGGATACGCCTGTTTGAATGAACACCTCTAGTTTTTAAATAATCTACACTATACCGTACTTTGCAAAAGTATTAGAACAAGAACATTTTTATCTTTTATGAGGCATATTGATAGAAAATAAACAATTTAATTAATTTTATTTGATTTACTCAACAAATGCTTTAACAAGAAAAAAGTACTTGTTACAAAATAAATTTAATATTTAGTATAATAGCCTTTTGCTTTGATCACAGCCTTCATTCTGTCAGGCATTGACATCACAAGCTTCTTCAATGTATCTAATGGTATCTCCTGCCGAGCAGCTTGTATTTGTTCCCAAAGTTTGTCTTGCAAAGTAACATTAGATTTATCAATTCGAGAGGGGGGGGAATAAGAAAAAAGTCAGTCATATCCGAGGATAACAGAATAATGAGTAGTTTCAAAATAACTTGTTTAATAAAAAATAGGAAAAATTAAATATAACTTCTTTTTAATACATTTCTTTTACACTTTTAAATAATCAATATTTATTAGGAATTTACTTGGATTTTCACCCTGTATTTGAATTTAAGCGAGGTTTTTGGGAAAATCACCCCTGTCCTAATACTTTTGCACACTACCAATAGTGTGCAAAAGTGTTAGGACAGGGGTGATTTTAAACTTTATTTTGATGCCTCATAAAAGATGAAATAGTTCTTGTCCTAATACTTTTGCACAGTACTGTATATATACTAGGTGCGATTGGTAAATTGTCGCAATTATTTTGATGCCTCATGAAAGATAAAATAGTTCTTTTTTTTTCTAATACTTTTGCACAGTACTGTATATTTTTTTTTCAGTAATTTTGCCCGAAGCAGGACAATAAAGCTGTCACGACGCAGAGTGTTACTGAGTATGAAAGAATATGGGAAAAACATTGTTAAGGAGAGAGAACAATAAAAGGACAGGAATTAAGAAAACAAAAGACAACGATTGACATTGCATTAAAATGTTTGAAGATCAAAGTTCACTAAAAAGCAAGAAGCCGGAGAAGAGTTTTACGAGCGTAAAATGCGAGAGAAGAAATTATAGAAGATTATAAGAATAGAAAATTATGGTTATATCTCGCCATTACAAGTGCAAAACTATGAGATAATGATAATATATTATTTTTAAAAAGTATTATAATGATAATATATTCTAATAATAATATATCATAGTAATAAATATAATAATAATAATATATTAAAATAATACTGTATTATAATAAGAATATATAATAATAATATATTATGATAATATATTAAAATAAAATATATTACAGTAATAATGTATTATAATAATAACATATAATAATAATATATAATAATAATAATAATAATAATAATCTAATTTAAAAAGATATGTTATAGTATATTATACTAATAGTGTATTATAATAATAACGTATTATAATATGAACATATTACTATAATATATTATTATAGTAATAATGTTTTTATAATAATAACATATTATAGTAACAATCTAGTATAATAATCATGTATTATAGTAATAATGTATTATAATAATAATGTATGTAATGGCAATTTATTCTAATAATAATGTATTATAATAATAATATTATAATAATGTTTTATAGTAACAATGCATTGTTCTAATAATATATTAAAATAATAATTTACTATAATGATGTATTATAGTAATGTATTATAATAATATAATATAATAATATATTATAATAATAATGTATTATAATAATAATAATGTATTATAATAATAATATATAATAATAATATATAATCATAATGACTTTGTACGATACTAATTCCCACAATAGTGATATTTTTTAAGAATTCTGATAAGGCTAATTCTGAAACTGGTATTTTGCAATCTTGCAATTGTCGGTCCATCAACAACTGTTCAATAGAAGGCAAATATAGTTCTACCCAAGTAAATCTCTCAAGTCAATATCTCCACCATTAATAATAAAAAGAATTATGAGGTTTACACTAAAATTTCGACTGGAGAATTTAAACAACGTTACTACTCGCATAAACACTCCTTTTTCAACTTCATTTTAAAATTCTAGACTTCTCTTTCCCGAAGATTTTGGGAAATGAAAGGACTCAATCGAGTAGTGAGTTGGAGACTAATAGGTTCGGCCTGCACCCCCATTTACCTTCACGATAGATGCAATCTATGTTTAGGATAAAATAATAAAATATCCTAAGCAAAATTTGCTTTTAAACGTAAGAAAAGAATTCGTAAGCAAATGTCGTCATAACTGCAACTTTCTAAATTTTAAATTTAGATATAAACCTCTAAATATTAATTTTAGTTTATATTTCCGTTAAATAGTTGTTTCCTTTTCTTTCCTCTTATTAACAGGATAATCAATTATAAAATAATAATATAGTTAAGCTTTTTTATCTCTTATTTTTTCTAGTCTAATCGTTCGATATTAGTCGGCGCCAAAATTTTAAATCTAAAATTTATTTCCTTAATATAATTAGTTTATTTCCTCTTATTAGCTCTACACTACAAAATATTTATAATGAACTTACCATTCTTTATATTCCTTTTCACTCTAGTTCTAGTTTGTTTTTTGTTTTTTTTTACTCAGGTTCTAATTTTTTTTTTTTAAATTTATTATATTTTTTTCTAAGTGAAAAGTAACTGATATGGTTTAGTAATAATGCTATCATGATCTTGAATTTAATTTAATTTAATTTATTTCCTAAATTAATTATTCTAAATTACTTAGGTTAAAAGTTTAGTTAATCTCAAGAAATATTGATGATAAGAATTTTTCGGTATAAGGACTTCTACGAGGGTCATTCAATACATATGGTGAATTTTTCGGTATAAGGACTTCTACGAGGGTCATTCAATAAATAAAGTGAATTTTCGGTATAAGAACTTCTAATACAGATAGAAGCTTCATTGTTTTTTCAACGTAGTCTCCCCGCAGAATTCTAAATTACTTAGGTTAAAAGTTTAGTTAATCTTATCATCAATATTTCTTGAGATTAACTATATATACACTGAATGAAAGAACAGAAATGATGACTAGGTGTCAACATACCATAAAATACCTATTAAGTTCATACAACCATGAATGAAAACGTTATAATATCTTCTAATTTTGAAAATTGCGCGTTCAAAAAATATCCGTTACGTGAGCGTTCAAAAATATCTACGTTGCGTGAACGTTCCTAAAAAGAATTGGTAAAATCAGTTATTGCAAATCGACTGAAGACATCACATGGTAGAAACCTAGGTCGCGTAATAACTCGTTTACAAATGAAAAATGTGTGTGTGTGTGTGTGTGTGTGTGTGTGTGTGTGAATAAAATAAGTAAAGGACAGGTAGGAAAAAAGCGTCTTTAGTCTAACATGTTTCGATTTAACAAGCTTCTTCATACATTTTTTAAAGACGAATGATTTAAAAAAACCTAAAAAAATTTTATTTAAATTTTTTAACAATTCCACAGAGACAGTATGTTGATTGACATACTGTGGATATTTTAAAAGCTTTTTTAAAATGTTTTAATGTTTTTTAAATCATTCGTCTTTAAAAAACAACATCTCTAAAGAAGCTTGTTAAAGTGAAACATGTTAAAATTAAAGACACTTGCGTCAATACAACGGAAGGCCTCACACAGAAGCTCAAACGGTGAAGACCATCAACAAGCTGAGCTGGGAACTTACTTACAGCCCAGACCTTGCCACTTCAGACGTTCACTTGTTTGGTCCCTTGAAAGTGTTCACAAGATGCACGAAGTTTGAAAATGACGATGAAATCAAAAGTGCTTGAGCGATTGGCTGAGACATCAGTCCAAAGATTTTTACGCTGAAGGAATACGGAAGATTATCCACAGATCGGAAAAATATGTGACACTGCTAGGAGACTTCTTCTCTTCTATGTGCCCTGTCCTTTCAGGACGTCGGCGATCATGGTTCTCCACGTCTCCCTATCCCTTGTGGCTCCTAGTATGTTTGCTCCCGTTACTCCTGTCAACCACCTGATCAGGCTCTGCAAGTATGTTATCCGCTGCCTTCCTCTGTCTCTCTTTCCTTCTATCTGGCCAGTCAGTATCAGGTTCTCCAGGCTCACCTTCCTCATTGCGTGTCCCAGGAACTTCAGTTGTTTCTTCCTGATGCTCAGTATCAATTTCCTCTTTGTTGCCATTCTCTCCAACACGTTATCGTTGCTTACATGCTCAGTCCATGATATTCGCAGCATCCTTCTGTAGAACCACATTTCCACTGTTTCCAGTTTTGTCCTCATTTTCAATGATATAGTCCAGCATTCGCTGAATTTTGTTACTAAATTCTGCGGGGAGACTACGTTGAAAAAACAATGAAGCTTCTATCTGTATTAGAAGTTCTTATACCGAAAATTCACTTTATTTATTGAATGACCCTCGTAGAAGTCCTTATACCGAAAAAATCACCTTATTTATTGAATGACCCTCGTAGAAGTCCTTATACCGAAAAATTCACCTTATTTATTGAATGACCCTCGTAGAAGTCTTTATACCGAAAAATTCACCTTATTTATTGAATGACCCTCGTAGAAGTCCTTATACCTAAAAATGCACCTTATTTATTGAATGACCCTCGTAGAAGCCAATATACCGAAAAATGTACCTTATTTATTGAATGACCCTCGTAAAAGTCCTTATACCGAAAAATTCACGTTATTTATTGAATGACCCTCGTAGAAGTCCTTATTCCGAAAAATTCACCTTATTTATTGAATGACCCTCGTAGAAGTCCTTATACCGAAAAATTCACCTTATTTATTGAATGACCCTCGTAGAAGTCCTTATACCGAAAAATTCACCTTATTTATTGAATGACCCTCGTAGAAGTCCTTATACCGAAAAATTCACCTTATTTATTGAATGACCCTCGTAGAAGTCCTTATACCGAAAAATTCAGCTTATTTATTGAATGACCCTCGTAGAAGTCCTTATACCGAAAAATTCAACTTATTTATTGAATGACCCTCGTAGAAGTCCTTATACCTAAAAATTCACCTTATTTATTGAATGACCCTCGTAGAAGTCCTTATACCGAAAAATTCAACTTATTTATTGAATGACCCTCGCATTTAATCTAAATTTTAATATTCCTAATTGTTTTTTTTCTTTAGCACTATAATTTGCTAATATTATAGATTAACTTCCAGGTTGGCTTTTTCTTCTGTTTTTCTTTTTCGTCGCTCTTTTTTTTTATTCCCGAGGAAAACTGTTTACGTAAATTATTTTGATCTTAACATTATTTAGGCCTCTTTTTGGATGGGAACGGAAAAATTTATTTTTAATTGTAAACGGCCGGATAAAATTTTTAAATACATTTTTATCATTTTGTTAAGGGTATCTATCTCAATTTCTCCTACCCGTATTTGCCGGCGTTCCCCACCGTCTGCACATCCGAAACACATTTTCTTTCTTCTTTCTCCCTTTCTTCTTCCTCCATTTTTCTTTCTGTCTCTCCTTTCTCCTACTTCCGTCTTCCTTTTCGTTCTGTCACCCTTTTCCGTTGTCTTTACACACAACACTCAAAAAATAATTGTAATTTATCATAATGATTACGATCGCCGACGAAACAGGATTAGTTTCACCCGTTGAAATGGCTACACGATCTCAGGAGCTTTAATTTTTTATATGTAAAATATATATAATGATATATATATATACTAAAACTATTTTACGTAAAAGGTTTATCTTGTCCAGGGAAGGGTTATATTTAAAACAAGTGATCCATACACAGTTCAGAAAACTGAAAATATAAAGTGAGTTAATATTTAAAATCTTACAAACACTAAAGCGTTTTCGATCCCTGGAGGTTTCCTCAGGCTGTGAAAAGGTTTATTGTTTTTTCTAACATTTTATTTATACCCTTATGGTATCAATGGGAAATTTAATGGGAAGGGGGAAGTAGAGCAAGTGTAGAAAAATATGTAAAATTGGAAAGGGAAGGAGAAAAATATATAATTTTTGGTAATCTTATCCGGTTCATATTGCTTCAGTCGATATTTTTGCGTGTTGCAAGCTGTTATTATTTCAGATCTCCCATTTAACAAGTTGCCTTGCCCTGGATATAGCATAATCACCAGTTTGTTTGTTTTTTGTTTTTTGCCTAACACAATCTTCACATAATATTTTCAATACTATATAGCTTGGCTTTTTTCAAAATGCTCCAACATATATCACGTTTTTATCCATGTTTTTGTTTTAACTCTCACAGGTGGCTAGCTAGTTTCCTACTATGTGTGTAACCCTCTAGCTTAACTAATGAGCGATGGTTATACCATCTTTTCTTAAAGCCACTTTCTGTACTCCCAAAATACACTTTGCTTTGGACTTTTTCATTCTCCACCTCTGCCTTGTAGACTATGCCTTTTGCTTTACATACTCCATTCAGTAGACACTTATTTTTATTTCTATAATTGCACATGTGATTAGTTACATTATCTTGCATGCTATCTTGATTAAAATTCCTGATTTTCTAGTTCTTAATTGTATTTTCGAAGTTGTTGGTACAACTATAAATCATCTTCATGTTGTTTTTGTCGAAGATTTTGTGCAACTCAGAATTTTTGGGGAAGTGTTTATCACGTAAATTGAAGGTGGAGTGGTTGAACCAAAAATGATTCTTTTTCTTTTTATGCTCCCCTTTGGGGTTTAAATTCAAGTTTAATTTTGTGTTCTTCTTTAATTAGTATCCTTTATTTTCTTCGAAAATACACTACCGGCCATAATTATTAGGCCACCCCAGTTTTTAAAAGAAATGGTGTATTTCATACTATTTTTAGTATTTATTGCCAAGTGGATAATTCTAAATGAAAATAGAATGGTTCTTTTGTTATTATTACTTAGCAAATTTTTACAAGGCAAATAGCGACATTTTACCCATCGCAATATGTAGATTTGCTATATATATATATATATATATATATATACTACTGGCCATAATTATTAGGCCACCCCAGTTTTTAAAAGAAATGGTGTATTTCATACTATTTTCAGTCTTTATTGCCAAGTGGATAATTCTGCATGAAAATAGAATGTTTTTTGTTAATATTGCACAATAACATATGAATCAAATAAACTGTTCTAGTGTCCAGTTTTTGTGTTCTCTTCCACTCTTCTTATTGACTGGCCGAAGCAGAGGCTTCCTGGCTGCCTTGTAAAATTTTGCAAAGAAATAATATAAAAAAAAAACATTCTATTTTCATTTAGAATTATCCACTTGGCAATAAATAATAAAGAAATCATTACCCGTTACATCCAATGGTGTTTCCGTAACAAACTGTTTTTTTATGGGGCAGGGTTGTTAGTCCTGCAGCCAACACCCAAACCTGGAGGAAGGAGATTTTCTAAGCGTAGCTTAGACGTGACTCACGGCTGAAAGTAAGTGACACCCAGTGAGGATCGAACTCACTACTCAATTGTAATGATTTAAGAAAGACAACTTGCTAACCATTATACTACCGCTAGTTGCCCAATAAATACTAAAAATAGTATGAAGTACATCATTTTTTTTTTTTTCAAAACTGGGGTGGCCTAATGATTCTGACCGGTGGTGTATATTTACTTAAAGAATGTGTAAATAACTTTTATTCAATGCCTTTGGGAAGTGTTTGATCACAGTTTTGTATGGGTTGATCCAATGTTTACATATTGTAACTTGCTGTTTGATTTCATGTACGGAAGAGACGTTGCCATAAATTTTTGACTTTATATATCGGACCGTTTATCAAGATGCAAAACGGATTTTAATATGTAAAAGCAGAAATTTATTTACCTGAAGAGAGTTAACTTTGAACTCGAAGCACGTGTAGCGAAAGAAATACCATTATGGACACTTAATGTATTATACAAAAGATAAATAATAATAATAATAATAATAATAACAATAAATGTACACTTTAAACGAAACATTTACGGCTTCTCACACTTTTCCCCCACACACATATATATATATATATATATATATATATATATATATATATATATAGTGACGTAAATTAAAAAATATTTATGAGGAAGGTGTACATATGTATAGCATTATTATTCAGGTGTTAATAAAACAGTGCTCAATGTATGAACCAAGCTGAAATATGCACCTGATGATTGCATAACGCATGAAACTCCTAGTCGTGCCATAAACGTAGGATAATATATATATATATATATATATTAGATGCAGTCTCTTTCTCACTGGCGTAATGAGGATTCCCTCTGTCTCTTCTACAAATACTTTTACGGCTTCTGGTTCGATTAGCTTAGTTCCCTGGTGCTCCCTCTGCATGAATTTACTCGATCTACTAGACTGGCAGCTAGGTCCCACTCTTTTACAGTAAAACCAAAAAGTGTATCCGCGACTTTTTCTCTATCAGCTTCTCTTCTCGCACTTCCTGCCTGTGGAATTCCCTTTCGTATACTTGCTTCCCTGGCAGCTACAATCTCCAAGAATTTAAATGTAAGATCAATTGCCATTTCCTATTTATCTGACTCGCATCCTTTCCGTCGTATTCCTTTCTCTGTCCACTCTACTCTCACACAGCTCTCTTCATACCAGTGTTCTTGTCCTTATCTTACGCGTTCTCTGACACCCCTATAACTTGTTCCTCTTTCTCATCACTCATTTCTTATGTAACCCCCTGCGCACCAGTGGCAGTACTTAATTAATAGGGGTGAAATGATTATATATATATATATATATATATATATATATCCATTCTCTCAAATACTCTTCCCATCTACATCCTTACCCGTCTATCACCCTCCTTCTGACATTTCCTATATCTAACCACTCTTTCTCATCACCTTCCCCTATGTAACCCCCTGCGCAATAGTGGAAGTGGAATGCCTTGCTTAGGGTGAAATGGTGTGTGTGTGTGTATATATATATATATATATATATATATATATATATATATATATATATAATATTATTTGGCCATTACACAAATTGTTCGAATCGATAATGCACATTTATAAATCTACCATTTGTTCGTCTGTGCATTGAATACTGCTGCCATATCTGGCCGGGTACTCTTACTGCTATCTTGAATGAAGTTCTTGACAAAATCCCAAAACGTACTGGCAATGTAATTGATTCTAACTTAACGTGGTTTCCATCTGTCTTTGTCTACAAATATTTTCATTGCGACTGCTCTGACGAACTTTTTTCTCTGGTGCCCCAATGAATCTGGTGCCTACATGAATCTACTAGGTTGGCACTTAGGTCCCACCCTCTCACCTTTGAAATAGTTAAATGCAACCGCCACTTCTACTCCATCAGTTTCTTTCCTTGCACTTCCGGCTAGTGGAACTCTCTTCCGTTTGCTTCTTTCCCTGATAGCTAAAATCTCCAAAAGTTTAAATGCAACGTAAATTTCCATCTTCTATCCTCTTGAATCCTGTTCATCTTTTATCCTTTTCTCTATACCCCCTTTACCCAGTCTTTTCTCTCATTGTAACCCCCCCCCACTGCGCACTAATGGCGGTCTCGCCTTGTTTGGGGGAAATGAGTTTAAAAATTTATAAAAAGGTCAGTTGACTGCTGATTTCAAAAGGGACTTACAATGTCTTGTTAACTGGGTCAAGAAATGGCTTGTTAATTTTAACGCCCCAAAAACAAAACTGTTAATCATCTGAGAGATATTTTTCTACGTTTCATCTGTATGGCTGATGCTAACCTCTAATAAAACTACTTGTTGTTCCTTCATTGACTAACGATTTCAGTTGACATGAAGGGAAAATATTACGCTGAATCAATTGATATGTTTGCTCCTAAGAAAGTTGGATGGCAGGGTTAGGGTTAGACAGTCTTTGTCTCCGGAAACACTTATTTAAACCTCCCTCTCTCTCCCCCACCCCCACATACACTAGTTTTAGTAAAAAGAATTTGTCATTGTAACTAAGCAGTTAAAGCAAAGGTCGGCAACCTACGGCTCGCGGGCTGGATCCTGCTCGCGAAGGCATTTTCACTGGCCCGCATACTTGATTACCAATGACTCTATTTTTAACATGAGAGACGAGGCTTTCGAATTCAACAAAAGGCCTGCTGCTATCTTCCTCTGATCCACCCAACCGAATTTGAATACTATGATCGCAAAAACACGATCAAAACCCAATCACCTCCATTTCTGCGTAAAATATTAAAAAAAAATAAACATAAAACAAAAACTGAGAGCCGATTTGACCTACCGACCGGTGACAGACATTAGTCGGGGACACCTTCAAAGGGACAATGTTGTCTCGGTCGGCTTTCTATTTCATTCCTCCAACAGTGACCCCCACCCCACCCTATGTAAGTTGCTGGAATCTTTCAATGGGTCATGTTCTTATCATACGTAAGTGTATATGTTTGCACCTATTTGTACTCGTATGTATGGTTATATGTGTTTTGTTTTTGTTTGATGTGGGTGTTTGGTTCGTTTGTGGTACAATTTTCAATAAAAGTTTCAAACTTTCATCCATTTTACTTCGGTTGATTTTTTCACTTTGAAGTATTTTGACGTTCCTTGAGGAAAAAAAAATTTTGTTAAGTGTTTTTTTAATTTTAGATTTTTTTTTGTTTTTTGGATTTCTTAATGTTTATTTTCTTTATGGTTTTAAATATTTAGGTTGACAGGGGTCTGCATATGTAATTTTCCTTAATTTTTCATTAACGGCCTTCGTCCTGCCCGCGACCCGTCATTATAACACGATCCGGCCTGCAGGGTCGAATGAGTTGCCGACCCCTGAGTTAATGTGACAAATTCTTTACATTAAACCTATCAACGCTTTATCTCCACCCCGATATCGAGCGGGACAATAACATCAGAGATGAAGGAAAAACTTGAAACAGCTGAAACGTGGTTCTACAGAAGGATGCTGCGAATATCATGGACCGAGCATGTGATCAATGATGAGGTTTTGGAAAGGATGGAAATGAAAAGGAAATTAATATTGAGACAACTGAAGTTCCTGGGACATGAGGAAGGAGGGCTTGGAGATCTTGATACTAACAGGCCAGATAGAAGGAAAAAGAGACAGAGGAAGGCAGCGGATAACACATTTGATGGTCCTGAGCAGGTGGATGACAGAACGGGGGTTGCGTGGTGTTACAGGAGAAAACGTGCTAAGAGCCACCAGGAATAGGGAGACGTGGAAGGACATGATCGCCTACGTCCTGAAAGAACAAGGCATATAGAAGAAGAAGAAGAAGAACATATAGAGCACTTTACGATAAAAAAGCTTCCTGTCAAAATAACTTTTATCGGTAAAACTACTGAAAAAACAATAATCTTGGCGCTAGACATTCTCTTAACTGAACACTATATATATATATGTGTGTGTGTGTGTGTGTGTGTGTGTGTGTGTGTGTGTGTGTGCGCGTAGAACTGGAAGTCAAATGGCAACAATTGAAAGAAAAGAAGAAAGCGAGAAAAAGAGAGAAATTTTTTAAAGAGTTGGTGTAAAGTGGTTAAATATGACGCAAAGGACAAATAATCATGACATCCTACACGTACGCACATCCTCACAGACAAGCGCATGGGCGCGGACAAACACACGCACACATGCACTATAAAAAAAATGTCACCAATAATAAGTGCACATAGAAAAAGAAAAATCGAGAAATTGTCAATTGCTGATACTCCCTGACGAGTGGACGGAGTAATACACGGAGGGTCTCTCTACGAAACTCCGTAGTAGGGATGTTGAAGTTAACATCAATCAGCTAAGTGAAAAACCGTTTACTGTTTTTTAATTCTCCCTCTCTCTCTCTCTCTCTCTCTCTATATATATATATATATATATATATATATATTCCAACTATGATTTCCCATTTTCTAGCCCACTTACCTCTCACACATAATTCGCCAATATAAGGTAAAGAATTTTGCATCTCCTTTCACACTACCTGATGAGACATCCTTTCAATGTCGAAACAAAATGTACACTTTGTAATAGATAACTTGTAAATGTTCTAAACTATAATTTATAATAAATTTATATATATGTACGTAGCCCCCTGCGCATCAGTGGCGCTGCCGCCTTGCTTGGGGTGATATGATTAAAAAAATATATTATGTATGCATAAATGCAGTGAATATTAAGAAATAAACACGTTGTCGTAAAGCTGTCTCTTTCTTTTTTTTTTTTTTTTTTTTGCAAATCGTACAAGTCGGAACCATAATTTAAAAGACAAATGCAGACGACATTCATCTGCAATATTTCAATGAAGAAGATGCGAAAAAAAAAGATAAGAAAACTCTAAGATCAGAGAACTCGACGAGAATTTATTGAAAAATAAAATTCTTGAAAAGAAATAAAATTAAAGAGGAGAATAAAAAACGCACTTAATAAAATTAATGTGAATAACAAAGCTGTCATTTTAAGGGAGGCGATAGATGAATTTGGCGTGTGAAACGAAAAGCACTATTGAAAAGAAAATTCGATTGAAATACAAGAAAAATAATTGGGAATAATTGGGACACTTCAAAAACAGTCATAATTATATTCGCCTGGCTGTTTTAATTTTTTAAAATAATAAATATAATTACAATTATTTTTATCAATCATAAAGTTCATGATGAGGATTTTGAAATAAAACAACGTCAATGTAATTATCATTTTTTTAAAGTCTTTCAATTATTTCGAATTATTTTTATCAAATCTTTTTTCAGGATTACTTTTCTATTATTACCTACGTAAAGGTTGCTGAAGGCGACATATTGCTATCAAGTCCCATGTTACATTTTATATTGAAACTAGCAGTATAGCCAGGCGTTGCTCGGGTGTAATGAAAGCTTTAAAACTAATCCATGGTCTTGGAGCTCAGACTCTTTGGACGTTGGCACGAAAGACTAAAAAGCAATAGTTGTTTCCAGTTAAAAGCGAAACCTTAGAGTGAAAGAAAAATGAATGGATGTAAGTCAAATTTGGATTTCCTGGTATCAATATCAAATAAGTTTTTACGTCGTAAACTGAATTTTGAAGGCTAAATAAGTCCTCTGAGCAAATGATATCATGGCTGAGATTAAGAACTACAATTATACCTACTTTGAGCCAAATCCGAAGCAAAAACTAAAATAAAAGTGCTGAAAAAAATACAGACATACAGGCTGATAAACAGATACACACACAAACAACTTGTCTTTTATATATATATATATATATATATATATATATATATATATATATATTATCGATTTTGTACACTTTTGTAAGAACTGCAACCTTGAAACTTCTGAATATTGTTTCTTATGTCTTTGTCTATGAGTGTATCAAATTTGATTAAAATCGGACCACTCCTTCTATAACCCGACTTTTTTCGATTATCGATTTTCGATATTTATCAGGGGTACCTTGACACAAAACCTCGCTAAGAACACTCGCAGACGCTTATAGTACAACTATGTAAATTTTCAAGAAAATCGGTTTAGCCGTTTCGGAGTCTATAGGTAACGGACACACAAACACACACACACACACAGACAAAGTTTAGATAAATGTTTTTTTAATCATTTCACTCCAAACAAGGCGATAAAGCCACTAAGAGACAAGGGTGTTACTGAGAGTGAAAGAATCTTCTTTTTTGTTTAATCATTTCACTCCAAGCAAGGGAATAAATCTACTGAGACGCATGGAGTTATTGATTGTGAGAGAATATGAGAAAATAAATCACTGTTAAGAAAAGGAAACAATAAATGAACAGGAATTAAGAAGACAGAAGACAATGACTGTCATTGCGTTTCAATATTTGAAAATCAAAGTTGACTTGAAAGCATGGAACTGGAAGAGAGCTTCACAAGCACACACTGCGATAGAAGAAACTGTAAGCATAGAAATTACGGCCACATCTCACCATTGCAAGTGCAAAATGTTAAGACCTTGCCGCTCATCTAATGCTACGCTTAAAATTCATAAAGTCTAGGTACCATAGAGGAAAGATCATCAGAACAATTACCATGAAAGTATTCTTAGGGAAGGTTACATCTAGCCATTTCAACTGTAAAATGGTTAGACTTTGCCACCAATCTAGTCAGTCAGTCAGTTAAGTGCCATAGGTGATACACGCTTGGGCGATCATGTCTCGAAAGAGACATGACTGACTGGGCAGAAGATTATCCCGCAGTAGGTTGCCATTACTTTCTGCGGTAGACTAGTTGCCGACCAAGGCTATAGAACCCAATCTATCCTATTATTTAACCCATAACTGGAAGGAATAGACGAATTAATACCTTTCTCAAGGGTATTTGCGCGTAAGTGAATGCAATGAATTCAACTGGTACTATGCTTAAATTTATAATGTCTAGGTACCAAAGAGAAAAGTTCGTCAGAACAATTATCATGAAATATTCTCAGGGAAGGCCACATCTACCCATTTCAACTTCAAAATGGTGAGACCTTGCCGCCAATCTAGGACTGCACTTAAATTCATAAAGTCTAGGTAACAAAAAGGAAAGTGCATCAGAACAATTACCATGAAAGTATTCTTAGGGAAGGTTACATCTGGCCATTTCAAGTATAAAAAGATGAGACCATACCGCCAATCTAGTACTGCGCTTAAATTCATAAAGTCTACGTACCATAGAAGAAAGTTCATCACAAAAATTATCATGAATGCATTGTTAGGGAAGGTTACAGCTAGCCATTTCAAGTATAAAAGATGAGACCTTACCGCCAATCCAGTACTGCACTTAAATTCATAAATCTAGGTACCATAGAAGAAATTTTGTCAGAAAAGGCACTGGAAAACTACATTACTACTGTGAGAAATTGACTGAAAGCGAGATGTCTGTTCAAGACCATTAATATTGCAGATTCGTCTTTGGATTTTATCAAGAATCTCTAAATATATAGCAGAAGCACTAGACCGTAAGTGGCAGCAATGTTCAAAGCGTGGATGAATAGGGGGACTTATAGGGGGGGATATGTAAGATGGATTCTGAAGTGGAAATCTGCCTAACACGAAATCAACTTACCTAGCAGCAGACCTAGCAATAAATTTTTCATTACTGAAGCAATTGATTTATTTTTCTTTCTTTTTTTAATCATTTCACCCGAGGGAAGTCAATAAAGCCACTAAGACGCAAGAAGGTTACTGAGTGTGAAAGAATATGATAAAAATAAAGATATTACTAAGGAGAGAGAACAATAAAAAACCAAATGTTTAGAAAACAGAAGACAACGTTTGACATTACATTTAAGTTTTTTAAGATCAAAGTTAAATACATTACGAATATGTAAGAAATCATTATTCAGGAAAAGACAATCAAAAAAAGGATTCAAGGAGAAAGAAGATAGTGATTGATAATTGCATGTGATTTTTGAAGATCAAAATTGACATGAAAATAAGTGGCCGGGAAGAGTTCCATGGCCAAAAAGTGCGAGAGAAGATAGTGATAGATAATTGCATTTGTTTTTTGAAGATCAAAATTGACATGAAAATAAGTGGCCGGGAAAGAGTTTCATGGCCAAAAAGTGCGAGAGAAGATAGTGATTGATAATTGCATGTGATTTTTGAAGATCAAAATTGACATGAAAATAAGTGGCCGGGGAAGAGTTTCATGGCCAAAAAGTGCGAGAGAAGATAGTGATAGATAATTGCATTTGTTTTTTGAAGATCAAAATTGACATGAAAATAAGTGGCCGGGAAAGAGTTTCATTGCCAAAAAGTGCGAGAGAAGATAGTGATTGATAATTGCATTTGACTTTTTAAGATCACAATTGACATGAAAATAAGTGGCCGGAGAAGAGTTCCATGGGCAAGAAGTGCGAGAGAAGATAGTGATAGATAATTGCATTTGACTTTTTAAGATCACAATTGACATGAAAATAAGTGGCCGGAGAAGAGTTCCATGGGCAAGAAGTGCGAGAGAAGATAGTGATAGATAATTGCATTTGACTTTTTAAGATCACAATTGACATGAAAATAAGTGGCCGGAGAAGAGTTCCATGTGCAAGAAGTGCGAGAGAAGATAGTGATAGATAATTGCATTTGACTTTTTAAGATCACAATTGACATGAAAATAAGTGGCCGGAGAAGAGTTCCATGGGCAAGAAGTGCGAGAGAAGATAGTGATAGATAATTGCATTTGATTTTTGAAGATCAAAATTGACATGAAAATAAGTGGCCGGGAAAGAGTTTCATGACCAAAAAGTGCGAGAGAAGATAGTGATAGATAATTGCATTTGATTTTTGAAGATCACAATTGACATGAAAATAAGTGGCCGGAGAAGAGTTCCATGGCCAAGAAGTGCGAGAGAAAATAGTGATTGATAATTGCATTTGATTTTTGAAGATCAAAATTGACATGAAAATAAGTGGCCGGAGAAGAGATCCATGGGCAAGAAATGCGAGAGAAGAAACTGTTAGCATAGAAATTACGGTTACATCTAGTCATTTGAACTGTAAATTGATGAGACCTTACCGCCAATCTGGTATTGCGTTTAAATTCATAAATTCTGCGTAACAAAGATGAAACCTTATCAGAAGAGTTACAATGAAATTAATTATAGGAATGGCAAAAGAAGACTTCGTTGCGGCGATGAGAAAATGACTGAATCTGGGATGCCAGATCAAGACCGATAATATAACAGGTTCTTTAAATTTTATGAAAAATCTCTAAATATATTGTAGAAAAATCACCGGACTAGATATGACAGTAATATTCTGTTGTGGAGTGGTTTTCGCACTGAAAGTTATGATCGTGCTATGTTGGTTGCTAATCGACTTAACGCAAACAAAATGTTAAGAATTTGGTAATCTTCCACTTTAAGCTGACTCCTTAGTATTCGGCTAACTGCCGACTAATATCAACTGCCTAGTAGTTCTACTGAACTCCAATAAAACTCTAAAGAACTCCTGTGAACTTCCCAAGAACTTCTCAAGAACCTCCTGTTAACTCTTATTAATATAGGGGGTGGGCAGAGTCCATTATTTGAGGAATATTCAGTGCATAGACGAATGGTATTTATAAATCTACCATTTATCCATGTTCACATGTTACTTATTTAAATGGAGTATAGATTCTTGCGGAAAAAATCTCAATATAGTGAACTAACTTTTCTAGCCATTGATTCAATATAATCATTTCATTTCAAGTCAGTTAAAAATATTATCCCAAGATGGCGCAATGAATCGCTCTCTTGGAGGTTAGCATCAGCCATATGTTGGTGGAGGGCAAAAAAAGGAATTCTAAGACAATTCAAAAAGAGCAGTTGTTTCGTTTTCGGGCCGTTAAAATAAACAAGTAATTTCTAGACCCAGTTAACAACAGATTTGAGGTCTTTTTTGTAACCTCATCAAATCTGTCAAATTCTTACCATTAAGACAGGAGTAAATAGATGAGTTCTCAGCATATATCAGTCAGTTGAGTGTCATACGTGATACACGCTTTGGGCGATCATGTCTCGAAAGAGACATGACTGACTGAGCAGAAGATTATCCCGCAGTAAGTTGCCGTTGCTTTCTGTGGTAGACTGGTTGCTTCTGAATAAGACTAACATGCCAAACTCTGTCAACTGCCTTCGAGATATTTAAAACAACAGCCGGATCTTCATCATTCTTATCTAAAACCTGACACTCCTTCAGCAATAACCGTTAACAAACCAGAAGCTGAACTAAACTCTGTCAACTGCCTTCGAGATATTTAAAACAACAGCCGGATCTTCATCATTCTTATCTAAAACCTGACACTCCTTCAGCAATAACCGTTAACAAACCAGAAGCTGAACTAAACTCTGTCAACTGCCTTCGAGATATTTAAAACAACAGCCGGATCTTCATCATTCTTATCTAAAACCTGACACTCCTTCAGCAATAACCGTTAACAAACCAGAAGCTGAACTAAACTCTGTCAACTGCCTTCGAGATATTTAAAACAACAGCCGGATCTTCATCATTCTTATCTAAAACCTGACACTCCTTCAGCAATAACCGTTAACAAACCAGAAGCTGAACTAAACTCTGTCAACTGCCTTCGAGATATTTAAAACAACAGCCGGATCTTCATCATTCTTATCTAAAACCTGACACTCCTTCAGCAATAACCATTAACAAACCAGAAGCTGAACTAGAGAAGTGAAAGCCATATTGTTTATCTGAAAGAAGACCCGAGAGATGAGATGCTTAAACAAATCGAGTTGATTAGGAGGTAGAAGAGTAATTTTAAATTGTTAGAATAATTGTCTTTGTGCGGGTGAATATGGCCTTAACAGCTTCTTTTTTTTTTTTTGCTTTGTTTTTTGTTTTGTCTTTTGTTTTTGTTTTTGTTTTTGTTTTTTGTTTTTTCATACGAAGGTCCTACTATTTAACCCATAGCTCTCTGAGGAGATGGATACATTCCTAGTAGTAGTAGTAATGTTGTATCAACCGTTTCCCTATAAGGAAAGATTCTGACATTAAAAAGCAGCCAGTACTTTTTTCGGTTTAAATTTATAAAATCTTTCTCTTTAAACAATTTTTTAGGAAAACAGACATCCTAAATCCAGTAGCTGTTATCGCTCTTTTCACTAATGACGGGTGTTTCCTTCCGAATCTTTTATTTAAAATGGTGTGGAATTTTATCTTTCTTATGTTATTATTTTCTATTTGAGCTACATGTGCTATCCATTTTAGTCGTTGCTGATTTTGGAAGTCCTCAAGTGTTATTGTTTCTGTTATTAGTACAGATATTTGTGATTCTGTAGCGCCAGTCCTCAATATTTAAAAAAAGGACGATTTTTTTCCAAGACCCTCAGGCTTTACTCGTTCAAAGATTTTTTTTTTTTTCGCTTTAAGAATGTGATTGTATACAGCTGACAATTTAGATATTTCTAGACCGGTTTGATGCATTGCATCCATATGAAAGCCTCGATCTGACGTGGCTATTTAAAAACATGACTCAACTTTTCATGTTAATGTTTTCGTTTTGTAGCAATTGGTGGTGTTGGGCGAAACTACCTCTGATGAAGCGTATTCTATGTTCAATTCCTTTTTTCTTCTATGCTAAATTTTGGGCAAAAAACAGAAAATGGAAATGCTAAAAAGAAAGAAAGAAAGAAAAAAAGAAAGAAAGAAAGAAAGAAAAGAAAAAGTGAGAGGGTACAAAATAATGAATTGTTGATTAAGAAAAATTGAAGTAAAAATGACAAAAAATGAGATTAAGAAAGAAAGAAAGAAAGAAAGAAAGAAAGAAAACAAAAATAAGGTAAAAGAAAGAAAATGAGACAATGCAAAATAATGAATTGCTGAGTAAGAGAAAAAATAAAGCAAAAAATAAAAAAGAAAGAAAGAAAGAAAGGAAAAAGTGAGAGGGTACAAAATAATGAATTGTTGGGTAAGAAAAATTAAAGTAAAATGGCAAAAAATGAGATTAAGAAAGAAAGAAAGAAAGAAAGAAAGAAAGAAAGTAAGAAGCGAAGCTTAAAAGAAAGAAAGAAAGAAAGAAAGAAGTGAGAGGGTACAAAATAATGAATTGTTGAGTAAGAAAAAAATTAAAGTAAAATGGGAAAAATGAGATTAAAAAAGAAAGAAAGAAAGAAAGAAAGAATAAAAACACAAATAAAGAAAAAGAAAGAAAATGATATAATGCAAAATAATGAATTGCTGAGAAAGAGAAAAAAATAAAGCAAAATAGCAAAAAAATGAGATGAAGAAAGAAAGAACAAAACATATATATGTGTTTCGTTCTTTTTCTTTCTTTCTTTCTTTCTTTCTTTCTTTCGAGCATTTCTTTTTTCCATTTTTTTGTTTAATTATTTTTTTCTCAACTGTGACAAAATCTCCCCTCACTTCTTTCACAATAACAAAAAATGGTTGGTTTGTTTTAAGAAAACAAATGTCAAACCAATGACATTTTTACGCCCAAAGTTAAAATGTTTTTCTTCAGAAAACCTAACAAACCCTAACACCCTAAAATATAAAAGAAAATATCATTGAATAAATCTCTTCACGTCGATTTCATTAAACAAAATTACACACACACACACACACACACACACACACACACACACACACACACACACACACACACATTCATGTACATCTAAAACCCAATTAAAGGGCTTATTAAAATTATTAATAATTAAAAATTGAATATTGCTGCCATAACTGGTCGGATTCTTCTGCTATCCACCTAGGTGTCCTTGACCAAATCCAACAGAGAATCTGTAATGTGATTGATCCCGACTTGGCAGCTAGAACACAGTCGTTTACTCACCGGCACAATGTGGCTTCCCTGTGTCTCTTCTACAAATACTTTCATGGCTTCTGTTCCGATGAACTTTGCTCACTCGTACCCCCTATATATGAATTTCCTAGAGCCACAAGATTAGCAACTAGATCCCACCCTTTTACTGTGAAGCCGATAAATTCTAAACGCAAATTCTACTCCAGTAGCTTCTTTTCTCGCACTTCCCACCTGTGGAATTCCCTTCCGCCTACTTGCGTTCCCGACAGCTACAATCTTCAAGAATTCAAATGTAAAGTCAATAGTCATCTCCTGTCTCACTAACTTACATCCTTTCTTTCATGCTTTTTTCTCCGTCCACCCGACTCTCATCAGTATTATCATCTTTCTCTTAACCTCTTCCTAACACCCCTGTAACCTGTCACTGTTTCTCATAACTTTCCTCTTATGTAACCCCCTGCAAAACAGTGGCAGTAAAATGCCTTGCTTGGGGCGATATGATTATTAAAAAAAAAAATTTTACACTTTTATAATGTGGGTATAAAGTGGGGGATCAATTCTACATTACAATCAATATATAAACTGATCGCTCACTTTATGGCCACATTCATCCTTCTCTTACCCACTTCCTGAGACCCACTATAACCTGTCATTGTTTCTCATAACTTTCCTCCTATGTAACCCCCTGCAACACAGTGGCAGTAAAATGCCTTGCTTGGGGCGATATGATTATAAAAAAAAAATTTACACTTTTATAATGTGGATATAAAGTGGGGGATCAGTTCTACATTACAATCAATATATAAACTGATCGCTCACTTTATGGCCACATTCATCCTTCTCTTACCCACTTCCTGAGACCCACTATAACCTGTCATTGTTTCTCATAACTTTCCTCCTATGTAACCCCCTGCAACACAGTGGCAGTAAAATGCCTTGCTTGGGGCGATATGATTATGAAAAAATAAAAAATGGGGTCTTGAATATCAGCAGCTTGAGTGATGTATGCCTTAGTGACATTTGTGAGTTTTTTGGGGGGCGCCGGACTTCGTGATTTTTATACCTTTTCTCTCCTAAGAAATCAGCTCCAGAATTATTTTATTTCTTCTCATCTTATGTGCCTTCTCCCTTCAGGACGTAGACGATCATGACCTTCCCCATCTCCCTATCCCTGGTAGCTTTTAACACATTTTCTCCTGTAAACCTTCCCAAATCCTGGTCTGCCATCTATTGCTCAAGCCTATCAAGTATGTAACGCGTTGCTCACTTTCCCTCTACCTGACCTGTGAGTATCAGATTCTCCATGCCTTCCTTCCTCATTATATGTCTTAGGAACTTCAGCTGGTGTTAAGTATTAGTTTCCATTTCTTTGATATCCTCTCCAAATCCTAATCGTTGCTCACATATTTGGTCGATGGTATCCTCAGCAGCCTTCTGTAGAACCACATTTCGGTTGCTTCAAGTCTCACACTTAACTTTGAGGAGATTATCCAGCATTATTGGTCCTAAAAATTCCATGTGGTATTTTAGCGGTATCTAAACTTATTTATAAATTGAACTCTGTGTGTGTGTGTGTGTGTGTGTGTGTGTGTGTGTGTGTGTGTGTGTGTGTGTGTGTGACCTATAGACTCCGAGACGGCTGAACCGATTTTCTTGAAAATTTACACAGTTGTACCATAAGCGTCTGCGAGTGTTCTTAGATAGGTTTTTGTCGAGGTACCCCCGATAAATATCGAAAATCGAAAAAATCGGGTTATAGAAGGAACGGTCTAATTTTAATCAAATTTCATACACTCACAGACAAAGACATAAGAAACGATATTCAGAAGTTTCAAGGTTGCAGTTCTTACAATACTGCAGAAAATCGATAATGTATATATATATATATATATATATATATATATATATATAAAGCAAGATGTTTGTGTGTATGTGTCTGTTTATCTGCCTGTATGTCTGTATTTTTTTCAGCCCTTTTATTTTAGTTTTTGCTTTGGGTTTGGCTCTATGTAGGTATAATTGTAGTTCTTAGTCTCAGCCATGATACCATTTACTCAGAAGACTTATTTAGCCTTCAAAATTCAGTTTACGACGAAAAAACTTATTTGATATCGATACCAGGAAATCAAAATTTGACTTACATCCAATAATTTTTCTTTCAGTCTATGGTTTCGCTTTAACTGGAAACAACTATTGCTTTTTAATCTTTCGTGCCAACGTCCAAAGAGTCTGAGCTCCAAGACCATGGATTAGTTTTAAAGCTTTCATTACACCCGAGCAACGCCGGGCTATACTGCTAGTCTATCAAATTTATGATGACTAATAAAACAACCTTTCTGAAATATTTTCTAGGCCTATCTTAATGTTTATGTAGCCATTATGTTAGATATTTTAGCGAAAACGACAAGAAATTGATTGTTTGTATTAAATGAGTAACACTAAAATGCCATTCTTGTCCTTTCAGGATGTAGGCGATCATGGCGTTCCACGTCTCCCTATCCCTGGTGGCTCTTAGTACACTTTCTCCTGTAACACCACGCAACACCCGTTCTATCGTCCACCCGTCCAGGCCCTTCAAATATGTTATCCGCTGCTTTCTCCTATCTCTTTTTTCATCTATCTGGCCTGTTAGTATCAGATTCTCCAAGCCCTCCTTCCTCATTGCATAGCTCAGTATTAATTTCCTTTTCGTTTCCATCCTTTCCAAAACCTCATCATTGCTCACATGCTCGATCCATGATATCCGCAGCATCCTTCTGTAGAAACACATTTCTGTTGCTTCAAGTTTTTCTTTCATCTTCGATGGGATTGTCCAGCATTGAAAAACTGACATCACGTAACAATCCAGTACGTTTTTATTTGTTTCTATCGAAATTTTCCTGTCCCTTAATACCTTACTTAGTTTCTGGAACGCGTCCTTCACCATGCCAATTCGCTTTCGGATCTCTGTGTCGCACTTTCCATCTTCTTTTAGAACACTTCCCAGGTATTTAAATTTTTGTACCTGCTTGATTTTAGTATCCCCCACCTGTACTTGACATTTTGTGTTGCTCTTTTTGTTAATGACCATGCATTCGGTTTTCTTGCAGTTTATTTGTAGTCCTTTCTTGTCACTTCAGCTACCTTCTGTAGGAGGTCTTGTAGTTTTCTTTCCGTGTCTGCTATCAGCACTGTATCATCTGCGTACCTTATGTTGTTCAAATTGTGGCCTACGGTTACAAATCCTGGCATAAAATCTAGGGTCCTCAAACAATAAAAAAATGAGTTTGTCATCCTGAGACCATTTCAGTTTATGAAACAATTTAGAAGTTATAACACTGAGTGCTGATTGCAGACACGGAAAGTAAACTACAAGACCTCCTACAGAAGGTAGCGGTGGAGAGCGACAAAAAAGGACTACAAATAAACTCTAAGAAAACTGAATGCATGGTCATCAGCAAAAGGTGCAACCCAAAATGCCAAATACAGGTGGGGGATACCAGAATAAAGCAAATACAAAAATTTAAATACCTAGGAAGTGTTCTAACAGGAGATGGAAAGTGCGACACACAGCTCTTAAGGCGAATTGGCATGGCAAAGGACGCGTTTCAGAAGCTGAGTGAAGTACTAACACAGGAAAATTTCACTAGAAACAAAGAAAAGAGTGCTGGATTGCTATGTGATGTCAGTTCTTCAATACGGCAGTGAATGCTAGACGATATCATCGAAAATGAGGACAAAACTGGAAGCAGCGGAAATGTGGTTCTACAGAAGGATGCTGCGGATATTGTGGACTGAGCATGCAAGCAACGATGAGGTGTTGGAAAGAATGGCAACAAAAAGGAAATTAATACTGAGCATCCGGAAGAGACAAATGAAGTTCCTGGGACACGCAATGAGGAAGGAGAGCCTGGAGAACCTGATACTGACTGGCCAAATAAAAGGAAAAAGAGACAGAGGAAGGCAGCGGATAACATATTTGCAGGGCCTGATCAGGTGGATGACGGAACGGGGGTTGCCAGGAGTAACAGGAGCAAACATACTAACAGCCACAAGGGATAGGGAGATGTGGAGAACCATGATCGCCTACGTCCTGAAGGGACAGGGCACATAGAAGAAGAAGAAGAAGAAGAAGAAGAAGATTTCGAAAATTAAGATCACTGCTTTACAAAAATGTCTAAGATTTAAACATTCCGAACTAAAATCAAACATGTTGTCTACTTGAAACACAATGACGAACTAAAATACTCTTTTCTTTGCATTGCTTTGCTTTCTACAGAATGAAATAAATGAGTTTCTCATATTGATATCATTTTAGTTTACTAGCAGTATAGCCCGGCGTTGCTCGGGTGTAATGAAAGCTTTAAAACTAATCCATGGTCTTGGAGCTCAGACTCTTTGGACGTTGGCACGAAAGACTAAAAAAGCAATAGTTGTTTCCAGTTAAAATAAAAGGGCTGAAAAAAATACAGACATGCAGGCAGATAAACAGACACACACACAAACATCTTGCCTTATATATATATATATATATATATATATATATATTATCGATTTTCTGCAGTATTGTAAGAACTGCAACCTTGAAACTTTTAAATATCGGTTCTTATATCTTTGTCTATGAATGTATCAAATTTGATTAAAATCGGACCACTCCTTCTATAACCCCTATTTTTTCGATATTCGATATTTATCGGGGGTACCTCGACACAAAACCTAGCTAAGAACACTCGGAGACGCTTATAGTACAACTGTGTAAATTTTCAAGAAAATCGGTTCAGCCGTTTCGGAGTCTATAGGTAACGGACACACACACACACACACACACACACACACACACACACACACACACACACAGACAAAGTTCCATTTATAAATAAGTTTCGATTTAGAAGTTATAACATGTAGAAAATTAAAATAATTGCTTTAAAAGCTAGGCTGCAGCTGATATTAGCCCTAAGGATAATCTCTAGCCGTACGTATTTCCAAGGGAGATAACACCCCACCCCAATTCGTGATGACTCAACGATGATGTCAGAATTTAAATACCGAAAATAGATTTCGTTTTAAAATGCTCTTTACTTGTCTTTGACTTTTAGACTTATTTTTGGTTTCGTTTTATTTATTTTTATTTATTTGTTTTTTTTTCTCCTTTCCTTTTCCCTAGCAATTAAATGTCAAATAAAAATTAACCACAAATGATTTAGAGAAATAAAAATATAAAAATTAGGCGTTTTTAATTAATTAATTATTATTGCAATCGACTGGTTTTAAATAAATATTTCAATTCAATAGTCGAAGAACATTTTTAAGATTTCCAACTTGTTACACGAATATTAGCTGCCTGACTGACTTCATTAAAAAAGCTGTCATTTAAATATTTGCTCCCTGTGAAAAATAAATAATTTGGTCCGGCTTTTCAGAAGGTGCAGTTGAAATTCACCAAACCATAGCTGAACTTCCGTTCCACTCCCCAAACTCAAATTTAATCAAGAGAAATAAAACATCAAACATGCATTTGATATTCAGCCAAAGTTTTTTCTCAGAAATATAATAAAGCAATCAGTTTTCTGTGAAATAATTTTCCACTGTTTTTTTTTTTGTTTTTTTTTTTGGGGGGGGGGGGTTGTTTTTATGTCATTAAGATGCAAGGGCCATCTTAGTGAAAGAGAATGAAAAAACAATTTTGGAAGAAGAAATCGGGAACCCAACCCTAAAGAGAAATCAAGAGACAGATCTCTGCTTCCGTTCAAAATACCGGCGAGGAATGTGAATCTGGGAAGAGGGGCGAATATATCTATTCCTATTAGTATTAAGGAAAGAAAAAAAAAACAGTCAATAAAATTTATCAGTTTGGGCGGAAACGTTAGTTACACACAGTTTTGTCTTTCGTTCCAATCCGCAGATGGCAAACTTAACCGAGACCACCGTAACTTTTCGGTGGCGGTGACTTAACACAAGTTGCATTGGCGAAACGCGTCGTTAAAAAAACCTTTTCCAATTTGTTTCATTATATATATATATATATATATAATAAAATGAGGTAATTTATATATATATATATATATATATATATATATATATATATATATATATATATACTAGCAGTAAAGCCCGGCGTTGCTCGGGTATAATGAAAGCTTTAAAACTAATCCATGGTCCTGGAGCTCAGACTCTTTGGACGTTGGCACGAAAGACTAAAAAAGCAATAGTTGTTTCCAGTTAAAGCAAAACCGTAGACTGAAAGAAAAATGCATGGATGTAAGTCAGATTTTGATTTCCTGGTATCGATATCAAATAAGTTTTTTTGTTGTAAACTGAATTTTGAAGGCTAAATAAGTCCTCTGAGCAAATGGTATCATGTCTGAGACTAAGAACTACAATTATACCTACTTAGAGCCAAACCCGAAGCAAAAATTAAAATAAAAGGGCTGAAAAAAATACAGACATACAGGCAGATAAACTGACACACACACACAAACATCTTGCCTTATATATATATATATATATATATATATATATATATATATATATATATATTATCGATTTTCTGCACTATTGTAAGAACTGCAACCTTGAAACTTCTGAATATCGTTTCTTATGTCTTGGTCTATGAGTGTATCAAATTTGATTAAAATCGGATCACTCCTTCTATAACCCGATTTTTTCGATTATCGATTTTCGATATTTATCGAGGTTACCTCGACACAAAACCTAGCTAAGAACACTCGCAGACGCTTATAGTACAACTGTGTAAATTTTCAAGAAAATCGGTTCAGCCGTTTCGGTGTCTATAGGTAACGGACACACACACACACACAAAGTTCCATTCATAAATAAGTTTAGATAGATTGGATATGAGTGCCAACTTCTGCAGCGTAGAATTTTTCCCCCACGAATGTCCACCTGACATCCTAGCGCTTTGGGAAACCAATCTTGACCACTCAGTCCCTTTCTCTGATTTCTCGATCCCTAGTTACGTTCCCCTGTTAAGGAAGGACTCCACTATGCATATGCATGGTCTGGAGATTTCTTTTGAATCTCCTGACGACTCATAGATTTGTCTCCGTCTTTCACATCTAAAAATTGCTTTTCTTTCTGTACCGTTGTCCATTCTCTTCCGACTATTTCCTGCTAGACAGTATCTCTGACAATATAGATAAAGCTACTTTCTCCCACTCTTTCGCTCGCAGATTTGTGTTCGATGATTTTAATGCCCAACATGCCAAGTGGCCCTGAGGCATCAATATCATGAACTTTGCAATTACTCAATTTCTTACGCAAGTGATGGATTTCCACACGCGCTTACCCAGTATACCTACAGGACACGCCCCTCTTTAAGATCTCCGCTCAACCTCCTCAATCTCCTCAAAGATGAAGAATAGACTTGAAGCAAGAGAAACAAAGAAAAGGGTATTAAACTGTTATGTAATATCAGTCCTCCTATATGGCAGTGAATGCTGGACAATCTCCTTATAGATGAAGAAGAGACTTGAAGCAAGAGAAACAAAGAAAAGTGTACTGAACTGTTATGTAATATCAGTCCTCCTATATGGCAGTGAATGCTGGACAATCTCCTCACAGATGAAGAAGAGACTTGAAGAAAGAGAAACAAAGAAAAGACTACTGAAATGTTATGTAATATAAGTCCTCCTATATGGCACTGAATGCTGGACAATCTCCTCACAGATGAAGAAGAGACTGAAGCAAGAGAAACAAAGAAAAGACTACTGAAATGTTGTGTAATATCAGTCCTCCTATGTGGCACTGAATGCTGTACAATCTCCTCACAGATGAAGAAGTAACTTGAAGCAAGAGAAACAAAGAAAAGACTACTGAAATGTTGTGTAATATCAGTCCTCCTATATGGCACTGAATTCTGGACAATCTCTTCACAGATGAAGAATAGACTTGAAGAAAGAGAAACAAAGAAAAGACTACTGAAATGTGTAATATCAGTCCTCCTGTATGGCAGTGAATGCTGGACAATCTCCTCACAGATGAAGAAGTGACTTGAAGCAACAGAAACAAAGAAAATACTACTGAAATGTTATGTAATATCAGTCCTCCTGTATGGCAGTGAATGCTGGACAATCTCCTCACAGATGAAGAAGGGACTTGAAGAAAGAAAAACAAAGAAAAGACTACTGAAATGTTGTGTAATATCAGTCCTCCTATATGGCACTGAATGCTGGACAATCTCCTCACAGATGAAGAAGTGACTTGAAGCAACAGAAACAAAGAAAATACTACTGAAATGTTATGTAATATCAGTCCTCCTGTATGGCAGTGAATGCTGGACAATCTCCTCACAGATGAAGAAGGGACTTGAAGAAAGAGAAACAAAGAAAAGACTACTGAAATGTTGTGTAATATCAGTCCTCCTGTATGGCAGTGAATGCTGGACAATCTCTTCACAGATGAAGAAGAGACTTGAAGAAAGAGAAACAAAGAAAAGACTACTGAAATGTTATGTAATATAAGTCTTCCTGTAAGGCACTGAATGCTGGACAATCTCCTCACAGATGAAGAAGAGACGAAGCAAGAGAAACAAAGAAAAGACTACTGAAATGTTGTGTAATATCAGTCCTCCTCTATGGCAGTGAATGCTGGACAATCTCTTCACAGATGAAGAAGAGACTTGAAGAAAGAGAAACAAAGAAAAGACTCCTGAAATGTTATGCAATATCAGTCCTCTTATATGGCAGTGAATGCTGGACAATCTCCTCACAGATGAAGAAGGGACTTGACGCAAGAGAAACAAAGAAAAGACTACTGAAATGTTGTGTAATATCAGTCCTCCTGTATGGCAGTGAATGCTGGACAATCTCCTCACAGATGAAGAAGAGACTTGACGCAAGAGAAACAAAGAAAAGACTACTGAAATGTTATGTAATATCAGTCCTCCTGTATGGCAGTGAATGCTGGACAATCTCCTCACAGATGAAGAAGAGACTTGACGCAAGAGAAACAAAGAAAAGACTACTGAAATGTTATGTAATATCAGTCCTCCTGTATGGCAGTGAATGCTGGACAATCTCTTCACAGATGAAGAAGAGACTTGAAGAAAGAGAAACAAAGAAAAGACTACTGAAATGTTGTGTAATGTCAGTCCTCCTATATGGCACTGAATGCTGGACAATCTCTTCACAGATGAAGAAGAGACTTGAAGCAAGAGAAACAAAGAAACGACTACTGAAATGTTGTGTAATATCAGTCCTCCTATATGGCACTGAATGCTGGACAATCTCTTCACAGATGAAGAATAGACTTGAAGAAAGAGAAACAAAGAAAAGACTACTGAAATGTTATGTAATATCAGTCCTCTTATATGGCACTGAATGCTGGACAATCTCCTCACAGATGAAGAAGTGACTTGAAGCAACAGAAACAAAGAAAATACTACTGAAATGTTATGTAATATCAGTCCTCCTGTATGGCAGTGAATGCTGGACAATCTCCTCACAGATGAAGAAGGGACTTGAAGAAAGAGAAACAAAGAAAAGACTACTGAAATGTTGTGTAATATCAGTCCTCCTGTATGGCAGTGAATGCTGGACAATCTCTTCACAGATGAAGAAGAGACTTGAAGAAAGAGAAACAAAGAAAAGACTACTGAAATGTTATGTAATATAAGTCTTCCTGTAAGGCACTGAATGCTGGACAATCTCCTCACAGATGAAGAAGAGACGAAGCAAGAGAAACAAAGAAAAGACTACTGAAATGTTGTGTAATATCAGTCCTCCTGTATGGCAGTGAATGCTGGACAATCTCTTCACAGATGAAGAAGAGACTTGAAGAAAGAGAAACAAAGAAAAGACTCCTGAAATGTTATGCAATATCAGTCCTCTTATATGGCAGTGAATGCTGGACAATCTCCTCACAGATGAAGAAGAGACTTGAAGAAATAGAAACAAAGAAAAGACTACTGAAATGTTATGTAATATCAGTCCTCTTATATGGCAGTGAATGCTGGACAATCTCCTCACAGATGAAGAAGGGACTTGACGCAAGAGAAACAAAGAAAAGACTACTGAAATGTTGTGTAATATCAGTCCTCCTGTATGGCAGTGAATGCTGGACAATCTCCTCACAGATGAAGAAGAGACTTGACGCAAGAGAAACAAAGAAAAGACTACTGAAATGTTATGTAATATCAGTCCTCCTGTATGGCAGTGAATGCTGGACAATCTCTTCACAGATGAAGAAGAGACTTGAAGAAAGAGAAACAAAGAAAAGACTACTGAAATGTTGTGTAATGTCAGTCCTCCTATATGGCACTGAATGCTGGACAATCTCTTCACAGATGAAGAAGAGACTTGAAGCAAGAGAAACAAAGAAAAGACTACTGAAATGTTGTGTAATATCAGTCCTCCTATATGGCACTGAATGCTGGACAATCTCTTCACAGATGAAGAATAGACTTGAAGAAAGAGAAACAAAGAAAAGACTACTGAAATGTTATGTAATATCAGTCCTCTTATATGGCAGTGAATGCTGGACAATCTCCTCACAGATGAAGAAGGGACTTGAAGAAAGAGAAACAAAGAAAAGACTACTGAAATGTTGTGTAATATCAGTCCTCCTGTATGGCAGTGAATGCTGGACAATCTCTTCACAGATGAAGAAGAGACTTGACGCAAGAGAAACAAAGAAAAGTGTACTGAAATGTTGTGTAATATCAGTCCTCCTATATGGCACTGAATGCTGGACAATCTCCTCACAGATTAAGAAGGGACTTGAAGAAAGAGAAACAAAGAAAAGACTACTGAAATGTTGTGTAATATCAGTCCTCCTGTATGGCAGTGAATGCTGGGCAATCTCCTCACAGATGAAGAAGAGACTTGAAGCAACTGAAATATGGTTCTACAGAAGAATGCTGATGCTACCATTATAAAAACATGTGAGCAACGACGACGTTTTAGAGAAAGTGTAAACAAAAAAAGATACTTACAATTAACATCAGGAAGGGACAATTAAAATTTCTGGTGCACATAATGAAGAAAGAGGGTTTGGAAAATTTGATACTCGCAGGACAGATTAAAGGCAACAAAGACCGATGAAAACAGCGCATAACCTATCCAACGAGCTTGAGTAACTAGATAACGGGGTAAGGTTTAGAAGAGTTAAGAAACAGACAAATTTAATTAAACGCTACAAAGAACAGGAAATTGTGGAGAGCCGTGTTCGCTTACGTTTTAAAGTGACAAGACACACAGAAGAAAAAGAACGAGCTTGAGTAAATGCATGGTGGAACAAGGTTTAGGAGAGGTAAGAAAAGGACAAATTAAATTATTTGCTGCAACGGACAGGAAATTGTGGAGAGCCATGATCGCCATTGTCCTGAAGAAAACAAAGTGAAGGAAGAAATCATCCATCGTTTATTCAGTTAGCGAATTTGCGCCGCTGTGTTCATAATTCCCCTCTATGTCTTTCCGTCTGATGCTACCCTCACAGCCTCAGCCTCCGTTATTCCGGTTCACCTCTTCATATCATCGAACCAAGACATGGAGGATCGTCGCTGGCACTGGTTGCTCTCCAACAGAATGTTTTTATCGAAGCCGCCTCGTCGCATAATATGTCTGGAGCTTTCTCAGCTTGAATTGATGATATCAAGCGCCCACTTTGTTATAAAGTTTGTCTAACGCTCGTAATCGCTGGTTAGTAAGCCTATAAGGAAAATACTGTGAACCAAGATCTGAGAGAAGAAGGGTTCAATCCAGCGAGAACATGGATTAAGAATACAATAGCCCATGTTATAGGGAAACACACCTATTCCTCAGATAATGGACCCTCCCTCCGTTATGGTGCAACACACCTATTCCTCAGATAATGGACCCTCCCTCCGTTATGGGGAAACACACCTATTCCTCAGATAATGGACCCTCCCTCCGTTATGGTGCAACACACCTATTCCTCAGATAATGGACCCTCCCTCCGTTATGGGGAAACACACCTATTCCTCAGATAATAGACTCTCCCACCTATATTAATAAGAGTTAACAGGAAGTTAACGGGGGAAGTTCTTGGGAAGATCTTAGGAGTTCTTTAGAGTTCTATAGGAGTTCTTTTGAATTCTATTGGAGTTCAGTAGGCAGTTGATATTCTTCTTCTTCTTCTTCTATGTGCCCTGTCCCTTCAGGGCGTCGGCAGTCATGGTTCTCCACGTCTCCCTATACCTTGTGGCTCTTAGTATATTTGCTCCTTTTACACCTCGCAAACCCCGTTCCGTCATCCACCTGATCAGGCCCTGTAAATAGGTTATCCGCTGCCTTCCTCTGTCTCTTTTTCCTTCTATCTGGCCAGTCAGTATCAGGTTCTCCAGGCTCTCCTCCTTATTGCGTGTCCTACGAACTTCAGTTGTCTCTTCCTGATGCTCAGTATTAATTTCCTTTTTGTTGCCATTCTTTCCAACACCTCACCGTTGCTTGCATGCTCAGTCCACGATATCCGCAGCATCGTTCTGTAGAACCACATTTCCTCTGTTTCCAGTTTTGTCCTCATTTTCGATGATATCGTCCAGCATTCACTGCCGTATTGAAGAACTGACATCACATAGCAATCCAGCACTCTTGTCTTTGTTTCTAGTGAAATTTTCCTGTGTTAGTACTTCACTCAGCTTCTGGAACGCGTCCTTTGCCATGCCAATTCGCCTTCGGATCTCTGTGTCACACTTTCCATCAGTTGATATTAGTCGGCAGTTAGCCGAATACTAAGGAGTCAGCTTTCAGTGCAAGATTACCAAGTTCCTAACATTTAGGGCGCGTTAAGTCGATTAGCAACCGACATAGCACGATTATAACCTTCAGTGCGAAAACTACTCCACAACAGCCTAGTACGATTCAAAGTGCTACCCCTTTTTGTCATTTATACTCCTAGCGGATTTGAAGACTTTCAACAGCAGCAACAACTAAACTGCATAGCACATTTAACCCGAAGTGGTTTCCTTGTTTATTGGCTCTCGTTTGACCTTTTCTTTTACATAACCAAAACACTCAGCTAGAAACTCGAATCATGTTCTTAAGTAATCTCGTCAGGTCGAGACTTTAGTAGTGAAACTGTCAGCTGTATATGAACGCATTTTCAGATCAATCTTAAAGAAAATCATATTTCTTCGAATCTCGTGGGCTGAATCACGAACCAAAACGCTGCACGACATAATAGAAACACCCTATCATTTGAAGACTTTCAAAAGAGACGAAAACTGAACCGGACAGGTCATTTAACCCGTAGAGATAATAATGACAACATCAAGATGTCGACGTTCCACACGACCTGGAACAAATGGTTAGTAAGGAAGCCTCTATCAATATTGGAAAGAGCGATAACAGTTAATGAATTTCTTATAAGGAAGCGCCTAATATTACCAGTACCACATGCTTTTAGTTGGGCTATGAATAATTTGCTTTTTTGTTTATCAACTTTCGTCTTCAACTGGATATAAAATAATAATAATAATAATAATAATAATATGCATAATAATGTGGATCCAAAATGCAGGTTTTGTGATAAACACCAAGAAACAATAGACCACCTAATCTCAGGCTGTTCTGTACTTGCCCCAAACGAATATAAAAATCGCCACGATAGAGTTGGGCAATATTTACATTGGGCAATGTGCAAACATTATGGAAAATTTGTAAACAAACACTGGTATGAACATCACCCAGCACCGGTTACAGAAATAGAAGATGTCACCATTCTATGGGATTACACCATCTACACAGACAGAAAAATTGAAGCAAATAGGCCAGACAATATTGTTAAAAACCAGAAAGAAAAAACTTGCCTATTAATTGATATGGCTTGTCCAGCGGATTGTAACATAGCAACCAAGGAATTCGAAAAACTGTCAAAATATAAAGACCTGGAAATTGAAATAGAAAAAATGTGGAAATTGAAAACAAGAGTTGTGCCAGTGATAGTAGGTGCACTTGGAATGATAAAAAATGGAACAAAACAACACATTGAAAGAATCCCTGGAAACCCCAGCTTAAGAGATATACAAAAAATTGTCTTATTAAGTACAGCCCACACACTAAGGAAAACTTTATTTATGTAACGCTAGGGATGATAGGGAAGATAGAAAAAACATGAAATGGGGCCATAACAACGCGCCACGACCTGCCTTAGGTCTCCCCGCAGACTTGGTTGGTAGTGAGACCAAAGCAGAAATCGAAATATGATGAATAATAATAATAATAATAATAATAATAATATGAAATCATTATCTTGCATTTCACTAAATTTTTATTACTCGTTATAAAGTTCGTACAACATTCGTAATCGGTGGATAGTAAGCCTGTAAAAAAAATACTGGAAACAAATAGCTGAGCGAAGAAGGGTTTAATCACGCGAGAACATGGATTAGGAATACAAAATCCCAGTACGATTGAAAGCGTTACGCCTTAGCGACCCACTTTTTGTCCCTTCTACTCATAGCGGATTTTTTTTTTTTTTTTTTCAGATCAATCATTAAAAACGGATTCTAAGAAATCAGTTCTTCGATAGGACCAACTTTCTTCGAATCTTGTAGACTGCCGTCACGGAATCACAAACAAAAAATCTGTACCAAATAACAGAGACACCTTATCATTTGAAGACTTTCAACAGCAGCAACAACTAAACTGGATAGCACATTTAACCCGGAGAGAAAATAATGACAGCATCAAGACGTCGACGTTCCGCACGACCTGGAACAAAAGGTCAGTAAGGAATCCGCTATCAATACTGGAAAGAGCGATAACAGTTAGCTTTCTTGAGAAATCCCTTTCCTTAGTAGGAAGCAGCTAATATTACCAGTACCACATATTTTAAGTTGGGCTATAAATAATTTGCTTTTTTCTTTATCAACTTTCGTCTTCAACTGGATTTTAAAAAAACATTTTAAAAAAATAATAATAAATAAATAATAATAATAATAAGCCATCATTATCTTACATTTCACCAAATTCTTATCACTCGTTATAAAGTTCGTCTAACGCTCGGAGTTGATGATCAGTAAGACTGTAAGGAAAACAATGGAAACTTAAGGTGAGTTTAATCACGCGAGAACGTGGATTGAGAATACCGTAGTTCAGTACGACTGCAAGCGACCTACTTTTTCCCCTAATCCACGAGTAGACGTTCTACGAGAGTGCATTTATATATAAAAAATAATATTAATAATGTCTTGTGGTTGTATCGAGCAAGCGAGGGACCGGGTGATTGTCCTCAAAGGTCCAGATGACCAAGTCTGGTCTTTGCGCATCTGGGCTCCACGCAGATGTTCCGGTGGAAAACCAAAAATATATAAATATCAAATTCCTTTTACGAACCCTTTTCGTGAGCCGACGTGAATTTTGTTTATCGTCCAATGGGAAGCCCAGAATTAAATCCGAGTGTGAATTCACAAATGACTTGTTCGGAGCCTCGAAAACGAAATAAAAGGATAACACAAGAAAGCAATCGGGAGTTAAGAAAATACGAGCATTATTAACGTCCCTTCACCACGTCAAGCGATCGTATTATGTTCCCTCTCTTTTCTCTCTCGTCTTCTCCTTCACTCTTCACTGAGCTATTTACCCGATGGGCTGAGCGGAGACTTCAAAGACACTCCTAACAAACGCTCACACATACATACGCACAAACTCTTTTCGGCATTTACTGCTATGAACATTTTAACGACCTTTGTACCAACTAAAAGATATTACTTTTATTTGTAAAAAAAAAAAACTTAATTTATATATATATATATATATATATATATATATATATATATATATATATATATATGTTGTTTCTATGCACAATTTGATTTTCTTGTTTTATACCCCTCTAATAGTGGGCTATCTACTAACAAGGCGTGAATCCAACTATCGCCAATTATCGGTTGAATAGCAGCTCAGACTGGACTCTCTTGCTTTGAGGAGTAGGAAAAAACTGAATTTAAAACAAAATGGAAGACGGTTGGGTTTTGTCAGGCTGTTTTTCCCTAGATTCACTCTTTCTCAACCTGTGTTCTTCGGAAGTTTGGGGTTCTGCGAGAGGTCGTTAGGGTTTCTGCGAGACGTCACTAAGGATTTCGCTCACACATACATACGCACAAACTCTTTTCAGTATACTGCTATGAACATAATGCTATAACGACCATTGTACCAACCAAAAGACATCACTTTTATTTGTAAAAAAAACCTTAATTGATTATATATATATATATATATATATATATATATATATATAATAAATTTCAATGTTCAAATCAGTTCTATAGCCATTTCTACATGAAATCCCTAAGAGAAATTTTACGTATCATCGGTTCTTTGGGATTTACCTTCCTGCTATGCCTTTTGAATTAAAGTTTTTTTTTTTTTTTTTTTTTTATAAGCGTTTCACCCCGAGCAAGGCATGTCACTGCCACTACTGTGCAGGGGCTACGTAGAGTGGAGAAAGGCTGATTAAATATAGGAAATAACAGAGGGTGGGTGATAGGCGGGTGAGGATACCGAGAATGAGGGTTGGGTAGATGAGAGTGTTGTGAGAATAGTTGGGAGTTAGTGTGATAGGAGGTGTCTATTGACCCTACATTTAAACACCTGCAGATTGTAACTGTCGGGAAAGCAGACTTGTGGAAGGGAGTTCCACAGGCGGGAAGCGCGAGAAAAGAAGCTGTTGGAGTAGAATTTACGGTTACATCTTATTTGTTTAACTGTAAAAGGGTGGGACCTAGTTGCTAATCTAGTATCTCGTGTAAATTCGTGCTTAGGCGGCACCAGTGATCTAAGCTCATCGGAGCAGAAGCCATGAAAGTACTTGTAGAAGAGGCACAGGGAAGCTACATCACGCCGGTGTGAGAGCGGCTGCAGCCGGTCTGCCAAGTCAGTATCAACCACGTTACAGATCCTCCTTTGTATTTTGTGAAGAAGCCCAAGGAGAGCAGCAGGAGCACCCGACCAGATATGGCAGCAATATTCAATACACGGGCGGATGGTAGATTTGTATATGTGCAGAATAGTTTCAGGTGGGAAAAATTTCCGGGCCCTGCACAGAGAGCCGACTTTCATAGCGGCAGATTTGGCAATGGATTCAATATAGTCATTCCATTTGAGGTCCGCCGAGAGTGTAAGGCCAAGGAGGCGTAGTATTTTACTCTCTGGGAGGCTAGCCTGTCCCATGCTAATGGGAGGTAGATGCGATTGTCTATGGTGGTTAGTTGATAACAGCTTTGTTTTGGAGGCATTGAAATTTACCATCCATTTTCTACCCGGCTTTTTGTTGTGTAGTGAATGGTAATAAGAGCAAGGTTTGACATTTGTTCCGCAGTGATATTTGTTAGTTCCTTGTTTCTTGACAATCTGGTTTTCCAGCCCGAGTTTATAGCTCGGGCCACGGTAAAGTAGCGTTTCTCGCGCGAAACACCGGAAAAACAGTTGTCCGGTGTTCGGCCACTTTGTGGCAATGGCCACAGACGGGCCGGTGGAAGTCGTTCCCCCCACCACGGCGTCGGTGGGAGGAAAGGAGGGGGATTGGGCTTTACCGCCTCGGGATAATCCCCCTTCAGTACCAGTAGTAACAGTAGCAGCACTAGCAGCAGGATCCGGAACTGTACCGGCACCGGCAGCAGCAGCACCTGGATCCCCCAAACCTTCAACCTCTGGATGGAAAGGAGGAAAGGTCCCGATGAAGGGGGAAACTTACTATGAAGAGCTGCGGAAAAACAAATACGCAAACTACATTTCGGGCACAGAGCTGTTGTCGGTACCAGAAGAGTTGGCGGTGGTCGAGGCCAGGATCATATCCCTCATTACGAAGGACCCCAAAACTCACAAGTTGGTGGGGATTAACAGGGAGAAGTTTGAAGAGGCCATTAAGACCCTAGAAATCAAAGCCAAGGCTATAGCGAGACGAACTGGCGCTACATGGGACGTCCTGCTTGGCTCGGCCGAGGAGGCCAGGCAGCTGTCCGGAGTGGTCCTGGAGACCAAAACACTCCTGTTTCAAACGGAGTACATGGGGACGCGTAAGGTAAAAATTACATTACACGGCGTCCCCATGGACATTTCCCAGGACCATATTGGGGCCTTTTTTGCCCAGTATGGAAAGGTTGCGGAGGTCTCGGCGTTGCGCTCCAAGGCGGGTTTCCTGTCCGGGGACATGGCCCTGCAGGTGACCCTTTCCAAGGAAAAGATCGCTGAAATTCCAAACATCCTCACCTGCAGGAAGCGTGCGATTTTTGTAATTGTTGAGGGCAGGAAACCCTGCTGTTGGGCCTGTGGGGCGGCGGATCACGTCGCTAAGGCGTGCCCAACAAAGAATCCGGCCCCGAAGGCCCAGCCAACCAAGAGGCAGGATGGACCGGCGGAGAAGGGAAAATCAGCACCTCCAACACCAACATCAGCATCATCAGCACCAGCACCAGGAGCAAACAAGGAGGGCGAGTGGCAGGTGGTGGCAAGGAAGAAGACTAAAACGCCTTCACCTGTGAAGGTGCCGTCACCTGCCAAGGCTCCTGCAAATACAAAGGAGCCCGCAGCGGTAAAATCGCCTCCTAAACAGGGGAAGGTGAAAAAACCTCCCCAAATTGAAGAACCGGAGGAAGAAGAACGGATGGAGGTACAGAGATCCTCATCCCTGAAACGCGGCAGGGAAGACAGAGAGGAGGAGCATCGAGAGAGCCCGAAAAGCAGGCGGAGAAGCAGAAGTAGGGAGAAAAGGATTCCTTCAACACCCAAGTGCTCGTCTCTGCCTGCTTCTCCGGAGAGGCAAAGTTATGCCCAAAAGGCAAGGAGCCTTCCCTCGTCCCCGCGGAAAGCTTCCCAGTCCCCAGCCTTTAAATTGACCCCACTAAGACCTGCATCTTCAACCCCCACTCCCTCCCCTTCTCCTATGCCCACTCCCACTCGGGCAAAAAAGAAAAAAGCCCTGCCCCAGGGGGAAGCACTCATGAGAGTGAATGAGGACGTTGCCTCAGAATGGTCCTCCCAGAGGCGCAAGTTACTAAAACCCCTGCTGAGGCTGACCTCGGTGGACGGCGTTTCGGTGGAGGATCCCAGGAACTTTTCCCAGGCCCCAGGAGTAATTACCCTTGTGAGAAATACCGGGGGTAACCTGAGGGTCTGGGACCACATTTCCGAAGTCAAGAGACTCTATCCAAAAATCAGGATGGTTCAGGAGAATACTCCTGAACTTAAAAAAATGTCAAAAAATTGTGCGGGGAGGTTCCCTGTTTTACTCCACCCCAGTCTTTATAGGGTGGTAAAACTAACTTACCCCACGGACGTCGGCGGGATTGTCCTAGACGGGCGGATTACGTCCGATGTAGGAACGGGTTCCCTAGGACAGTCCGTCGGGGTCCTTTCTGCTAAAGATTTCCGTCCCGTATGCAATTAGAGAGCCTTTGTTGCCTGTTTTTTCTTTTTTCTTTTTCAGGTTTAAAAGATGTCTATTAAGATAGCCAGCTTGAATGCGAAGGGCCTGAGGGATCGGGGTAAGGCGGCTCGCCTGCTTCGTGACCTCTTGTCCTTCGGCGTGGATGTGGCCGCGATCCAAGAGACTCACTTTGTTTGCGAAGTCGACTCTTGTGTGCTGTCTAACGACTTTGTCGTCTATTCAGCATATGGGAGCCGGCAAGCCAGAGGTGTTTCTTTGCTGGTCAAGCGTACCCTGGACGCGAAGGTTGACCTTGTCCATGTCGGTGCCGAGGGCCGGCTGATCGTGGCCGATATTGCAGTGAAAAGCAAATTGTTCCGGCTGATTGTGGTTTATGCGCCCAATAAGCAAGGTGAGCGTGTCTCTTTCTTTCGGCTGTTGGAGCCCTTTATGGTGCATTCAACACGGCTAATCTTAGTTGGGGACTGGAATGCCATCCTAACCCCCAAATGGGATAGAGGGAGGGGCGCTAGCGGGAGGAATGATGATCGTAGCCTGGTTGATCTGATCGACGAATTTGGTCTCGTCGATAGATACCGGGTCGATCATCCGGATGGGAGTATGTGGACGTGGGCGCTTAATTGGCCTTCTACCCGGGTATCTGCGTACCTGGATAGGATGTTAGTGAGAGTGGCCGACATAGACTTCTTAGAATGTCCAACGTTCCACTGGCTAGGCTACACGGACCACAAACTCGTTTGTGCCCGTGTGGTGTTAGACTTTAGGCCTAGGTTGGCTGGTTATTGGAAGTTCAATCAGTCCTTACTGGACAGGCGGGACTTTCGTGACCAGCTGACAAAACTAGTTCAGCGGGCGTTAATTGGGCGAGTCATTGGGAATAAGTGGTGGGTTAACCTTAAGGACTCCATTAGGTCTTTCGCCACCAAATATAGCCAGCGGCTCAAACTAGATAAGGCTGCGGAGGCAAAGACACTTAGTGCTAATTTCGCCCGGGCGGAGGCTGGTGGGGATCCCCTAGAGATAGCCTTAGCCAGGAGGCCCTGAGGCGCACGACTAGCGAGCGCTATATGGGCCAGGTAATTAGAGCTAAGTTAAGCAAGATGTCTTCCGAAGCTGTGAACATGGGCGCAGAACTGCGCAAGGAAGAAATTCGTCGGGCCGGCGATCGGTACATTCGAGAAGTGCGCGACCCGGAGGGGCATCTCCTTCGGTCCACCGACGACATGTGCGAGGCGTTCCGGCAGCATTTCGAACACCGGTTTACCAAGGAGCCTGGTCTCCGTGACGAGGAGTTTCGCAGCTATTTGGCTGACTTTCCCCGGCTTTTGCCGGCTGAAGCGGCTAGCTGCGAAGGGGAGATTACGGAGGACGAAGTCTACGCGGCTTTGAAGAAGACCGGCAGTGGCAAGTCGCCAGGTTTGGATGGTTTGCCCTATGAATTGTACTTGAGGATGTCGCACCTTTTTGTCCCGCTCTTGACTGTCGTGTTCAACCACTGGTTTCGGCAGGGGTCCATCCCCGGTCGGATCACCAGGGGCGTGATCACGCTGTTGGGAAAAGGCAAGAAGGTTGGGCGGGGATTAGATGATTACAGGCCCATAACTCTGCTAAACACAGAGTTAAAGATTTTGGCCAAGATCCTGACGAATCGCTTGCAGCTAGTTGCCGAGTCTCTGTTGGAACCGGATCAGACTTGTTCTGTGAAGGGACGAACAATTCAGAGCAACCTGCACTTGATTCGCACGATCGTAGAGGGTGTAGAAGACGACGAAGAGGCCGCGCTGATCAATTTGGATCAGTCCAAGGCATTTGATAGGATTGACCATGGCTACCTGGCTGCTGTCCTGCAGGCCGCCGGATTCAAACCCGACTTCAGCCGCTGGATTAGCCTTCTGTATCGCTCCCCCAAGGCTGTGGTACAGGTGAACGGGAAGCTGTCGAGCGCTTTCGCGCTGTCTAGGTCGGTCCGACAGGGTTGTCCACTGTCGCCTCTCCTTTACGTCCTGGCGTTGGAGCCTCTCCTTCGCCGGCTAAGGGACGAGACGTGCAGTCCGGTCCTGCGTGGAATTGCTGTCCCTGGTGGAGCTCGAGCCAGGGTTTCCGCGTACGCCGATGACGTAACGACCTTTGTGTCCTCCCGCAGGGACATAAGGGCGGTACAGAAGGCGCTTGAACGGTACGAACAGGTAACAGGGGCCAGAATTAACCGCGACAAGTCGTCCGGCTTGCGGTTAGGTGCCTGGAAGGGTGTTTCCCTCCCGGGGCCCTTCGACTGGACGGACGGGCCGGTCAAGCTCCTCGGAGTTTGGTTCGGTCCGGACTTACAGTTGGAGAAAAACTGGTCAGAAGTACAGGCAAAGGTCGGCGCGTCGGTCGAGATTTGGCGTCGACGGAGTCTCTCCGTGAAGGGTCTGGCGGAGGTGTGTAATACATACCTCTTTCCCAGAATGCTTTACCGGCTGTCTGTACTTCCCCTTTGTGACGATCATGAGAAGGCGCTCGAGCGTTTGCTATTCTCCTGTCTTTGGAGAGGACGCAAACACATGGTCGACAAAGGAGTCTGTTGCCTCCGTCCGTGTCAAGGGGGTCTGGGGATGCCACACTTGAGGAGCCACGTGCTCGCTTCGAGGTTGGCATTCCTCAGGCGCGCGTTGGAGGAAGATCGGTTGCTTGCGGGGGTAGTGAGGGACATGTTCCCTAGCCTCACTATCACTCCCCCGCTCCTAAGGACTAGCAATAGGCCTTGGGGGCGGCCGAAATTCCTGCTCGAATGTCTGACGGCCCTTCGGGCCATTCCATGGTCCAGTGACCTTTCACGGCCTAGGAGAATCTTCTATCGGGGATTAGTGGAGGGCGCCGTGAAGGATGAACTGTGGAGTAAGCTCGGCATGTCGAGAGAGGAGTATCGCTCTCATTGGTCTTGGGCGCCAGGTGCGGATTGGCTCAACAACTCTGAGTTTTCTCTGACCTGGCGATTGGCTCGGAATGGTTTGTCTCTCAACGACAAGCGTTTCGCAATGGGCCTGGCGGATTTGCCAGATTGTGAACGTTGCGTCCTTGGAATTAAGGAGACGTCTGCGCACGCCTTCTTCCATTGTTCGCGCGTTCGCCCGTTGTGGGCGCGTGTTGGCGAGTTGACTGCTCGTATCGCGCCGCGGGAGCTTGTGCTCATTGATCGCGCATACGCTGTGGACAATGTGTCGCCCCCGTACTCTGGAGTGAAGCGGATGGTGTTTCTGTCGCTACTGGCCACGGCTAGAATGGTGATTTGGATGACGCGTCTGGAGGAAGTCTTGCGGGGCGGTCGTCTTTCGGATCAGGATCTAATCCGATATTTTGAGCACCAGCTCAAAATTAAGATTAGAACTGAACGAAAACGGCTGCACCCGACAGAGTTCAGCGAAAAGGTGGGTATATGCGGCGAGCCTGGTTCGCGTGACCGGGGCTAGCCTTGATTTTCTCTTTTAGATCTGCTAGTTGCATCGGGGTGGATTCCTTTGGAACCCCTCCCGTGGTTAAGGTAGAAGTTCTTTTTGTGCCTAGTTAATGTGAGTGAATGTGTTTGTCCTGGCCTGTTCCCGGCTCCATTGCTTTTGTTATGATCCAGTTCGAGATTCCCATTGTCCAAGTATTATTTTGTCCCGTTTTCACTCTCGGCTGGGTCAGCCTTATACATTCTCCAGTCCAATTTATTTTTGCCCCCTGCTTATCCATTCCCCTTAGAAAGAGAGCTGCTTGATTTTGTCTTTTAAGGCAGAATACAGTGGCCTCTTTAATTATGTGGGTGTGTTTGGGTCTTACTAACCCATGTATATATATTCATTTGAAATTGTTTTTTGTTTTGGGGTTTTTTGTTTCTTCATTCCCCCTCCCCATCATGTCATTTCATGAATAAAGTTTTAAATTTATTTTTGTACACTATTGTAAATATTGTAAATACACAAATTTTTATGTACATTTGGGGTGTTTTTAGGTCCCTGGTATGATTTTGCGGTATTTTGGTGCTTGATAGGTATGAGTGTTGATGGACAAATTTTTATGGTGACTGTGAAAATTGTAACGTATGTATGGGTCGTGAATCTGATTAGCTAGGTATAAGATAGTTACGGAAGACCAACCCAAGTTTTTGTTCCCCCTCCCATTTGTTGGCCTTGTGCCAGAATTCATGTATTTATGCTGAATAAATAATTACCATCCATTTCCTACTGACTTTTGTTTTGTGGGTTGTGGTTGTAAGTGCAAAGTTCTGCTTTTGTTCCTACGTGATATTAGTAGTGACTTTGTATCTTGGACACACTGATTTCCGGCCCGAGTTTATAGCTCGGGCTTGCGTAAAGTAGCGTTTTCAACGCGAAACACCGGAAAGAAGTTGTCCGGTGTTCGGCCACTTTGGTGGCAATGGCCTCGAATGGGCCGGATGAGGTCGTTCCTCCCACCACGGCGTCGGTGGGAGGAAAGGAGGGGGATTGGGCTCTACCGCCTCGGGATAATCCCCCTTCTACAGTACCAGCAGTGATACCAGCAGCAGCTCCAGCATCCCCCTTACCTTCGACCTCTGGGTGGAAGGGAGGCAAAAAAATGTCGCTAAAAGGGGAGGATTATTACGAGAAGATTGCTAAGGACTATGCAGAGTACATCAAAGGAACAGAGCTCGTCTCGGTGCCGGAGCAGTTGGCTCAAATAGAGGCGAGAGTCATCACCTTGTACACTAAGGACCCGAAGACAAAGAAGTTGGTCGGCGTCCCTCGGGATACACTCGAGGAGGGGCTACAAGCCCTAAAAATTAGAGCGTTGGCCGTGGCGAGGAGAGGCAATGCCATGTGGGACGTCCTGCTTGGCTCCGTACAAGAAGCTAGAAACCTAATTGGTGTGGTCTTGGAGACCAAAACTCTCCTGATCAATACGGAGTACATGGGTACTAGAAAAGTTAAGGTCACCCTGCATGGCGTCCCCATGGACATTGCCGAGGATCATGTTGGCGCCTTCTTCGTGCAATATGGAAGAGTGGCCGAAGTCTCCTCGCTGCGGTCCAAGGCCGGTTTTCTCACGGGCGACATGACCCTGCAGGTGACCCTGAATAAGGACAACATCGCTAAAATTCCCAACATCCTCACCTGCAGGGGTCGTTCGATTTTTATAATCGTAGAAGGCAGAAAGCCTTGCTGTTGGGTCTGTGGGGCGGCGGAGCATGTCGCAAAGATCTGTCCGTCTAAGAATCCCCCCACAAAGGCCCAACCAGCCAAGCAGCAGCAGCCAGCAAAGGAAGTAGTTAAGACAGCCTCTCCTACACCAGTACCAGCAGCCAGCAAGGAGGGCGATTGGCAGGTGGTGGCGAGGAAAAAGGCAAAAACGCCTTCTCCGGCCAAGGGGCCGGCGAAGGTGCCACCGCCTGTCAAATCACCCCCAAAACAAAAGGAGACTACATCAAAAAATACGCCCGCCAAACAGGAGAGGGAAAGGGTTTCCTCCCCCAAAAAGGACGAACCGATGGAGGTAGGGAGAGCGTCGTCTTTGAAGCGCGGGAGAGAGGAAGAAGAGGAGCAGCAGGACAAGCTAAAAAGCAGAAGAAGGGGCAGGAGCTCGGAAAGAAGCATACATGCGGACAAGTGTGCATCATTGCCGGTTTCCCCGGTCAGACACACATATGCTGACAAGGCAAGAAGCCTACCATCTTCCCCGCGCAAAGCTTCCCAGTCCCCAACCTTCAATGTGATCCCCTTGAAAAAACAGACTTCTGCAACACCCACTCCCTCCCCTTCTCCTATTCCCACTCCCTCACGGGCAAAAAAGAAGAAAGCCCTCCCCCAAGGCGACGCTTTGTGTAAAGTAGATGAGGACATTGTGGAGGAGTGGTCTTCGCAGAGGCGAAAACTGCTGAAGCCACTCCTCAAACTGACTGCAGTAAAAGGAATGTCCACGGAAGACCCAACAAACTTTCCCCAGGCCCCAGGAGTCATTACCCTCGTAAGAAATACCGGGGGTAACCTGAGGGTCTGGGACCACATAGAAGATGCCAAGAAGTACTACCCTAAATTAAGGATGGCAACAATGAACACGCCTGAACTTAAAAAAATGGGCAAAAATTGTTCGGGGAGGTTCCCGGTTATCCTCCACCCCTGCTTATATAGGGTGGTAAAGCTAACCTACCCCACGGACGTCGGCGGTATTGTCCTAGACGGACGGATTACGTCCGATATAGGTACAGGGTCCCTAGGACAGTCCGTCGGGGTCCCATCCACCAGAGATTTTTTCCCCGTATGTGACTAGTGCCTTTGTTGCATGTTCTTTGTTTTTTCTTTTTCAGGTTTAAAAGATGTCTATTAAGATAGCCAGCTTGAATGCGAAGGGCCTGAGGGATCGGGGTAAGGCGGCTCGCCTGCTTCGTGACCTCTTGTCCTTCGGCGTGGATGTGGCCGCGATCCAAGAGACTCACTTTGTTTGCGAAGTCGACTCTTGTGTGCTGTCTAACGACTTTGTCGTCTATTCAGCATATGGGAGCCGGCAAGCCAGAGGTGTTTCTTTGCTGGTCAAGCGTACCCTGGACGCGAAGGTTGACCTTGTCCATGTCGGTGCCGAGGGCCGGCTGATCGTGGCCGATATTGCAGTGAAAAGCAAATTGTTCCGGCTGATTGT
>JBBBDQ010002308.1:912500-1031540 GCA_037127315.1 Ascarosepion bandense | reverse complement strand
TATCCAGTACTGATAGTTCACTTCTAAATTGTTCGATTTCTTTTTCTATTCTTTTTCTTTTCCAAGGGTGGATCTTCATGTCTGCGAGACTGCCTTGTTTTTAATTTTGATGTTTAATTTTTTTGTTGCTGCTATTGCTGATGCATATATTGCTTCATTGAGATTTGTATGAGTATCTTCTTCATCCAAGATTAATTTGAGTGCTGCATTGTAGTTCGGAAGTTATGCATTGTTGGTTGTAATTTTGGGAGCTGTTCTCGTTCCTCCATTGTAATATTTTGTATTTGACTTAGATGGTCTTTTATTTCTACCTTGGCTTCTCGTATACTGTTTTTATTTTCCGTCAAATAATTATGTTCGATGTGTTCTGAACTCGTTTTATTTTCGTCTTTTAACTGACTCAGATCACACCTTTCCAGCACTTTTAAACTTACTGCATTATCTTCACAGTGATTTGTGTGTATCACGGTTTCTACATTATGACCTGTGGCTTGTTTGATATGTTATTACTTTTTATTTCTGATTCTGATTCTGGTTCCTTTTCATATTTTGTTGATTCGTCTCTTCTGGTTACAATTCTTTTAATTTCATTAATTTCAGCCTCTGTCAATCGGTTATTACGAATAATGTACCTTCGTACATTGGCTAATTTATTTTCATCAATTTACTTTCTATTTGTTTGACCAACTTTTTCCACGCCAAATGTCATATGTTTGTCGAGTCATGTTTTTTTGAGGTTTGAGTAACGCTTCATGAATTACAGTCATAACGACTTTGTACTCCTCACGAGACCATTTTATTTTTTCTTTCTTTAAATATACGGTTGTAGATCTAGCTGGAGAATTTTCAGGACCATCATTAGGATTATCCTGGTTGTGGGGACCTGAAGATTCATTCTTTGTGTAGGAGTTTGTTCCTATAGCAGATTTTTCGACCTCAGGTAGGTTCCCTCCTGAAGGACGGGCTCCCTGTTTACCCACTGGAAGAGCCATACTGGACTTTTTATTTCTATTTGTATTTCTCATGTTTTTCCCACGAGTGACGCACGGGTCCAAAAGTCCACCTAAAGTTGCCAGGCACGTTGGGTAACGGTCTTTTTACAAACAGGGTCCCGAAGCCTGTAGGGGAATCGTTTGTGACCTCATAACGCAGTAGCCATTCACTCCTCGGCACGATTAACACCTTGAGTTACGGGTTGTTGTTCGGAGTTTTCCTTCTCCTAAATGGGCTGCCAAGCGACAGCTGACATAGAGGCGATTGGAATTCAAGGAGAAATACGCTGGTTTAAAAAAAAAAAAAAAAAAAAAAAAAACAAACTTTGGCGTAGCAACGGCTCAACTAGAGTATTTTGTTAAAGAAAGAAAAAAAAAATTAATGGAAAGAAGTTGACATACGTTTAAGTTTATTTGTGCTGTGAGATTTAAAATTAAAAAAAAATGTAATAATTTGTTCGTCCACTTTATATTCATTTATTTTTTTAATAAAGTCGTTGGTCAAAAATAGGGTTATCAGAATAAGATAAATTAAATAAGTAAATTAAATCAATAAATAAATAAAAATAAATATATAAATAAATACGTAGTCTTTCTATAAAATAGTACTGTAGAAATTGTTTTTCATCGGATTTAATTTATTTTCTTGTTGTTTTGTTTTGTTTTTTGTTTTTAAGTAAATTATAATAGTTAAAAAAAATTTTACGAAATATCGACAGCTAAAGGAAATATAATACGGATTATTTTATTTATTAGGTTCATTTAAAGAACAAACAGAGATTAAAATTAAAACAGAATTTCATTAAAAAAAATCAATAAAATTAAATAATATATGAAGAAAAATTCATGTTTATGTTAAGAAAAAAAAGATTTATGTCTATGTTAAAAAAAAAAAATTTGATAACATCTAAAGAAAAAATTCCTGTTTATATTAAAACAGAATTTCATATTGAGAAAAAGAAAAATTCAAAGAGAGAGACGCTGGTTGAAAAAAACAAACAAACTTGGACGTAACGGCCGTTCAACGGAAAATAAAAAAAACATCACTGCACTTAGAGAGTATTGTTAAAAGAAAAAAAAAATTGTTGGTACCATCAATAGTCCTTGCAATAAAAATAATTAAGATAAAAAAAAAAAATTCAAAATTTAATAGAAAAGAAAAAAAAAAAAAAAAAAAAAAAAAAAAAAAAAAAAAAAAAAAAAAAAAAGTGGACATACCTTTCAGTTTACTTCTTTTTTTTTTTTTTTTTTTTTAATCATATCACCCCAAGCAAGGCGATAACGCCACTGATGCGCAGGGGGCTACGTAAGGGTAAAAAGAATGGAAAAGAGAAAGCCGGAAACCGCATCCTAAACAGGAAACAAGGGATGAGCCTCTTCACATGTTCAATGGATGTGGGTGGAGTGTGAACCGGGCGATAGTTTAGTCTATCTACTCCAATTGGAAAAAAAAAAATAAAAGTGTGAAAAGACTTGAAAAGAGAAAACCGGAAACCGCATCCTAAACAGGAAACAAGGGATGAGCCTCTTCACCTGTTCAATAGATGTGGGTGAAGTGTGAACCGGGCGATAGTTTAGTCTATCTACTCCAATTGGAAAAAAAAAAAGAGTGAAAAGACTTGAAAAGGGAAAACCGGAAACCGCATCCTAAACAGGAAACAAGGGATGAGCCTCTTCACCTGTTCAATAGATGTGGGTGGAGTGTGAAAATTGAAAAATAATAATTTGTTCGCCCACTATATTCTGTTAGTGTTATTCTTTCATTAAATCCAACGAGAATAAGGTTATCGAAAAATAAATAAATATATAAAATGAACGAATAAATATAAATAAATTATTACGTATTTTTTCTAAGAAAGGATATCGTAGAAATTGTATCGAACAGTTTTTTATTGTTTTTCATCGTATTTTTTTCCGTTGTCTTGCTTTAGAAAACTAGTTAATAAATCTATTTAAGGATCATTTAAAAGAAGAAACATACAATTTAAATTATATACGAAGAAAAATTTAATGTTTATGTTTAAAATAGTAAAAAATAGTAAAATTAAAAATTAATGTTTACATTTAAAATAGTAAAAAAAAAAACGTTACGTTTTTCAGGAGACTCAGAAAAACACGTCATTCTCGTTGTAATTCCCAATCGCGTTCTTCTTCTTCTTCTTTTTCTTCTTCTTCTTCTTCTTCTTCTTCTTATTATTATTATTATTATTATTATTATTATTATTATTATTATTATTATTATTATGTCATTTTATTTCATATTTCGATTTCTGCTTTGGTCTCACTACCAACCAAGTCTGCGGTGAGACCTAAGGCAGGTCGTGGCGTGTTGTTATGGCCCCATTTCAAGTTTTTCTATCTTCCCTATCATCCCTAGCATTACATAAAGTTTTCCTTAGTGTGTGGGCTGTACTTAATAAGACAATTTTTTGTATATCTCTTAAGCTGGGGTTTCCAAGGATTCTTTCGATGTGTTGTTTTGTTCCATTTTTTATCATTCCAAGTGCACCTACTATCACTGGCACGACTATTGTTTTCAATTTCCACATTTTTTCTATTTCAATGTCCAGGTCTTTATATTTTGACAGTTTTTCAAATTCCTTGATTGCTATGTTACAATCCGCTGGACAAGCCATATCAATTAATAGACAAGTTTTCTCCTGGTTTTTAACAATAATGTCTGGCCTGTTTGCTTCAATTTTTCTGTCAGTGTAGATGGTGTAATCCCATAGAATGGTTACATCTTCTATTTCTGTAACCAGTGCTGGGTGATGTTCATACCAGTGTTTGTTTACAGCTTTTCCATAATGTTTGCACATTGCCCAATGTAAATATTGCCCAACTCTATCGTGGCGATTTTTATATTCATTTGGGGCAAGCACGGAACAGCCTGAGATTAGGTGGTCTATTGTTTCTTGGTGTTTATCACAAAACCTGCATTTTGGATCCATATTATTATGCATAATATTTGCCTGAAAGTTTCTAGTGAAAAGACTTTGGTCTCGTGCTGCAAGAATAAAGCCTTCAGTTTCAGACTTTAATCCAGATGCACGTAACCATCGATGAGTATTAACTTTGTCAACATTGGATTTATTGGCACGTTCTGGATACTGGCCATGCAGAGGTTTGTCTTGCCAGCGCTGTTTCATCTGTTCAAGAGCTTTATCTTTGGCTTTCATTTTCATATTTTTTGCCGCAATAGTTGGTTTTTGGCTTCTGTTTTGCTTTTCTACAGAATCTACTAACTGTAAATCTTGTTTGTATTTACTGCCTTCTTTTATTATTGAATATTTTTTCTTTCTTTCTTCATGTTGCCTTACTAATTGTATCATCCAATCCTTTGTTGTTTCTATGTATGTTAGTAAGCCAATAGTTGTTGTCTTGTATGACAATTCCAGCTGAATAAGACTCCTTCCACCTTCTTTACGGGGTATGTATAGACGGTCTACATCAACCTTTGGATAATGCATCCTATGCTTAGAAAGAAGCTTTCTTGTTTTAGAATCCATTCGCCTGATGTCGTTTAGAGTCCATTTTAAGATGTTGAAGCTATATTGGACAACTGGGATTGCAAGGCTATTAATGGCCATAACTCTGTTCTGAGAATTCAATCCAGCTTTTAATATCATTCGTAGCCTTTACACACTATTTCTTTCATTTTTTATGGTGAATGTTTTCACTCTCATTTACACCTAGGTATTTATAAGCTTCTTCTGGTTTCAATTCTTTTATTGTTACAGCAGGGTCTAGGCTAATTGAGGATGTTTCTTGTATTGATCCACGTAAAACTGTAGCTTTAGCACATTTATTCAAATTGAATTTTATTCCAATGTCTTCGCTGAAGCATTTTACAGTTTGCAGAAGACCTTCCAGCTCATTATCATTCTTAGCATATAACTTTAAGTCATCCATGTAAAATAGATGGCTTATTTTCTTTATTTATTTTTTTCCTTTTTTCATTCTGTCATATTAAGTTGACTGGTTAGTGCTATTAATGATATGTAGAATAGTAATGAAGACAAAGAATCACCTTGAAATATACCCCTTTTGATGTTTATTTCATCAGACTTATAGGTTCCATTTATATGATTGAGGTAAAGGGTTGTTTTCTATATAGACATGCACTGTTTGCTGAAATTGATGATGAAGGGTGATATCTTGTATATATTTAAAGTCTTTAAAATCCGGGAATGTTATTATTATTATCGTTATTATTATTATTATTATTATTATTATTATTATTATTATTATTATTATCATCATCATCTTGTCTTTATTATTTTTATTTCATTTACTTATTTATTTATTTTATTATTTGTAATTTATTTTTATTATGCTCTCCGGAAAGTTCATATTGATTTCATGCCGAGGAGAATTAAAGCAAAAACCAAAATTATCATTAAATATTTATTAAAGTCAATATGAACCATTTTGCTGTACAGTTGTTGCACACATTTTCCCTTCAACTTGACTCGGTAGGTCGTGCGACCATAGCAGATATCGATTTATAATTAAAAATGACATAATAATAATAATAATAATAATAATAATAATAATAAAGAACTGGAAATTGAAATAGAAAAAATGTGGAAATTGAAAACAAGAATCGCACCAGTGATTGTAGGTGCACTTGGAATGATAAAAAATGGAACAAAACAACACACTGAAAGAATCCCTGGAAACTCCAGCGCGAAAGATATTTAAAAAAATGTCCTATTAAGTACAGCCAACGCACTACGGAGAATCTGTCTGTGTAACGCTAAGGATGTTATGGGAGATAGAAAAACATGAAATGGAGCCATAAAAACACGCCACGACCTGCCTTAGATCTTTCCGCAGAATTGGTAGGTAGTGCGACCATAGCAGAAATTAAATCATGATGAAAATGGCGTAATAATAATAATAATAATAATAATAATAAGAAGAAGAAGAAGAAGAAGAAGAAGAAGAAGAAGAAGAAGAAATTGTTATTATTATTATGTCATTTTTCAGCATATTTCGATTTCTGCTTTGGTCTCACTACCAACCAAGTCTGCGAGGAGACCTAAGGCAGGTAGTGGCGTGTTGTTATGGCTCCATTTCATGTTTTTCTATCTTCCCTATCATCTCCAGCATTACATAGATAAAGTTTTCCTTAGTGTGTGGGCCGTACTTAATAAGACAATTTTTTGTATATCTCTTAAGCTGGGGTTTCCAGAGATTCTTTCAATGTGTTGTTTTGTTCCATTTTTTATCATTCCAAGTGCACCCACTATCACTGGTACGAATCTTGTTTTCAATTTCCACATTTTTTCTATTTCAATTTCCAGGTCTTTATATTTTGACAGTTTTTCAAATTCCTTGATTGCTATGTTACAATCCGCTGGACAAGCCATATCAATTAATAGACAAGTTTTCTCCTGGTTTTTAACAATAATGTCTGGCCTGTTTGCTTCAATTTTTCTGTCTGTGTAGATGGTGTAATCCCATAGAATGGTTACATCTTCTATTTCTGTAACCGGTGCTGGATGATGTTCATACCAGTGTTTGTTTACAGCTTTTCCATAATGTTTGCATATTGCCCAATGTAAATATTGCCCAACTCTATCGTGGCGATTTTATATTCATTTGGGGCAAGCACAGAACAGCCTGAGATTAGGTGGTCTATTGTTTCTTGGTGTTTATCACAAAACCTGCATTTTGGATCCATATTATTATGCATAATATTTGCCTGAAAGTTTCTAGTGAAAAGACTTTGGTCTTGTGCTGCAAGAATAAAGCCTTCAGTTTCAGACTTTAATCCAGATGCACGTAACCATCGATGAGTATTAACTTTGTCAACATTGGATTTATTGGCACGTTCTGGATACTGGCCATGCAGAGGTTTGTCTTGCCAGCGCTGTTTCATCTGTTCAAGAGCTTTATCTTTGGCTTTCATTTTCATATTTTTTGCCGCAATAGTTGGTTTTTGGCTTCTGTTTTGCTTTTCTACAGAATCTACTAACTGTAAATCTTGTTTGTATTTACTGCCTTCTTTTATTATTGAATATTTTTTCTTTCTTTCTTCATGTTGCCTTACTAATTGTATCATCCAATCCTTTGTTGTTTCTATGTATGTTAGTAAGCCAATAGTTGTTGTCTTGTATGACAATTCCAGCTGAATAAGACCTCTTCCACCTTCTTTACCGGGTATGTATAGACGGTCTACATCAACCTTTGGATGATGCATCTTATGCTTAGAAAGAAGCTTTCTTGTTTTAGAATCCATTCGCCTGATGTCGTTTAGAGTCCAGTTTAAGATGTTAAAGCTATATTGGACAACTGGGATTGCAAGGCTATTAATGGCCATAACTCTGTTCTGTGAATTTAATTCAGTTTTTTATATCATTCGTAGCCTTCTATAGTACTCTTTACGCACTATTTCTTTCATTTTTTATGGTATTTATAAGCTTTTAGGTATTTATAAGCTTCTTCTGGTTTCAATTCTTTTATTGTTACAGCGGGGTCTAGGCTAATTGAGGATGTTTCTTGTATTGATCCACGTAAAACTGTAGCTTTAGCACATTTATTCAAATTAAATTTCATTCCAATGTCTTCGCTGAAGCATTTTACAGTTTGCAGAAGATCTTCCAGCTCATTATCATTCTTAGCATATAACTTCAAGTCATCCATGTAAAATAGATGGCTTATTTTCTTTTGTCCTATTTTATAAGCACATTCTGTCTTATTAAGTTGACTGGTTATTGCTATTAATGACATGCAGAATAGTAAGGGAGATAAAGAATCACCTTGAAATATACCTCTTTTGATGTTTATTTTATCAGACTTATAGGTTCCATTTATATGATTGAGGTAAAGGGTTGTTTTCCATATAGACATGCACTGTTTGATGAAATTGATGATGACGGGCGATATCTTGTATATATTTAAAGTTTTTAAAATCCAGTCATGTGGCACACTATCGAATGCCTTTCGATAGTCTATCCAGGCTGTACTAAGATTTTTCTTTGTACTGTAGCAGTTTTCCAGGATCATTTTGTTAATCAGCAATTGGTCTTTACAACCATAACAGCCACGTTTGCACCCTTTTTGTTCAAGCGGTATCATGTCATTTCTTTCTAAGAATAAATATGTCTGTTTTGTTAAAATAGATGTTAATAGTTTATATGTTGTCGGAAGACATGTAATTGGTCTGTAGCTTTTCGGGTTGTTTGTGTCACCATTCTTGGGTAGGAGAAATGTAATTCCTTTGGTCATCCATGCAGGAATTTTAGTGGGATCGTCAACCATTTCTTGAAGTTCTTTGGCTAGTTTTTTATGTGCTGCGTTTAAATAATATAGCCAAAAGTTAGGAAATTTATCTATGCCTGGGAATTTCCACTTGTGTGCTTTTTTTAGTGCATATTTAACATCATCTTCTGTAATTCCAGACCATGTCTGTTCTGGTTTATTTTTCATTCGTTCTATCTCTTGCGTAATCCAATGTACTTCCTTGCTAAGTTCTTTAGGGCAAGCCCATATCTTTACCCAGAACTGTGTGACTTCTTCCATTCTGGGGGGTACTGTCACTTCAATTCTTTTTTTACCTATTTCCCTGTAAAATCTCTTTGTATCAGTCTGAAAAATCTTGTTTTGTCTGTAAAATCTTGCTCTTTTCTCATAGCGTCTTATTCTTTGAGCATTCAGTTGGATTTTTTGCTTTATTTTTTATTTATTTGATAAGACTTCATTTTCATTCCTGATGTTATATTTTCTTTCGGCTCTTCTGCTTTTCCTAGTTCTTACATTTATTCCTCTACTCAGTTCATCCAGTATTGATAATTCACTTCTAAGTTGTTCGATTTCTTTTTCTATTTTTCTTTTCCAAGGTGGATCTTCACGTCTACGAGACTGCCTTGTTTTTATTTTGATATTCATTTTTTTATTATTATTATTATTATTATTATTATTATTATTATTATTATTATTATTATTATTATTTCCTTTAATTTGTGTTGTATACACATTTCCTCCGAGTCCCAACCAGACACCTAAGTTCAGAAATGGCTACATGATATTTTCCACTGATCGTTTTTGTAAAAAAAAAAAAGAAAAACAAAAAAATTATGATCGCGCATTTTACATTGATAAAGTTCTTCGTAATATGTGAGCTGTAAATATTTTTATTTCTTTCAGGCATGAGTTACCAGGAATCTGTTCATTGAGTTTCTCGGAATCTTTTCCAATCAACCAGAGGGCGCCAACTACAACTGGAACCTCTTTTTTGACATTTTCATTTCAAGGTCCTTGTATTATGATAATTTTCTTTATCATTTTTTTTTTTTTTTTTTGAAGATCTTTAAAAATGCATTATAATCTGCAGGGACAGCCAAGTCAATAAGAAAACTCATTCAGTTTTTGTGGTCTTTGATCCCCGATGTCTGGGTGATTAACTTTGATTGTTCTGTGTATACTGTAAAGTCACATAGAATTGTTACAGGTTCGATCTCTGTAATCGGATCTGAGTTATATTCATACCAGTTTCTTACAGTTTCTTTCCGTAAATAAAAAAGATAATTACACTAAATATCAGGAAGAAACAGGACACATGATAAGAAAAGAGGGCTTAGTAATTTTGATACTCACAGGACAGGTTGAATGCAAGATAGACGCAAGAAAACAACGCATAACCTACCAATCGGGTTTGTAAAAATGAATAGAGTTTGGGAGAGTGTCCAAAAAAAAAATATTATAAGGTACCAAGGGAAAGAAATTGTGGACAGACTTGATCCCAAACGTCTCCAAAGGATACGGTGGATAGAGGAAGAATATCAACAACCACCACGTCGAAATTCGCAGAGTTTAAAAAAACACCTGACAAAGGACGGAGAGTACAATCCTCGAAAGGCCATAACTATAACCAAAACGAAGACATTAGTTCAGAATAATCTAAACTTATTTATAAATGGAACTTTGTCTGTGTGTGTGTGTATGTCTGTCTGTGTGTGTCCGTTAACTATAGACTCCGAAACGGCTGAGCCGATTTTCTTGAAAATTTACACAGTTGTACTATAAGCGTCTGCGAGTGTTCTTAGCTACGTTTTGTGTCGAGGTACCCCTGATAAATATCGAAACTCGATAATCGAAAAAAACGGGTTATAGAAGGAGAGGTCCGATTTTAATCAAATTTGATACACTCATAGACAAAGACATAAGAAACGATATGCAGAAGTTTCATGGTTGCAGTTTTTACAATAGTGCAGAAAATCGATAATATATATATAAAAGGTAAGATGTTTGTGTGTGTGTCTGTTTATCTGCCTGTATGTCTGTATTTTTTCAGCCTTTTTATTTTAGTTTTTGCTTCGAGTTTGGCTCTAAGTAGGTATAATTGTAGTTCTTAGTCTCAGCTATGATACCATTTACTCAGAGGACTTACTTAGCCTTCAAAATTCAGTTTACGGTGAAAAACTTATTTGATATCGATAGCAGGAAATCAACATTTGACTTGCATCCATTCATTTTTCTTTCAGTCTACGGTTTCGCTTTAACTGGAAACAACTATTGCTTTTTAGTCTTTCGAGCCAATGTCCAAAGAGTCTGAGCTCCAGGACCATGGATTAGTTTTAAAGCTTTCATCACACCCGAGCAACGCCGGGCTATACTGCTAGTTATTTTATAGATATGTTCTCACGATTTTAGCGTAGTATGAATTAAATTTATGCCAGTGTTTTCATTGTGTTAACCCAGTTACTTGCATTTGCCTTCAAGGCTCGACAATAATTCTAGGTAAGTAAAATACAACGAGTGTATCCAATCGACCTTATCAGCCTGTCATTGAGTTCAAGTCCTCAATTGACCGAAGAACCAAATGGAGACGGCCGGGTTTTAAGTCAGTACAGTTTGCTCTGAGGGAGACGGTGGGTCTGAAACCCACACTGCTTCATCGTACCACACGTGTAGGCTACTTGAGTCACACACTTGTGTTGCCTCGTACAAAAGGCACGCATTTTAGTGTGTTGTGACCAAGCAACGATGAATGGATCAGGGTAGCTTCATTCACGAAAATAAAATCAACAGACAATTAGTGGGAAAAAGGAGAGCCCGTCCGCAGTTTTCCTGTGTCACCTCCCTTAACAATGGCTCCCTTACTACTACTTTTTTGGACTTGCCCTGCCATGTATTCACTCCTTCATTTTCTATGTGCCATATCTGTTCAGAATCTAGGTGATCATGGCTCTCCAAAATATCCAGTTCAGTGTTACCTACAAAATGACCTTTTACCAACACATATCCATTTTTGCAATCTATTCACTTCTTCATCGCTTATTAGCCATGTTTCTTCAAGATATCTTTCGTCATGGCTCTCCACAACATCCTTCTCTGTGTTACAATAACTTGACCATTTTCAGTCTCTCTTTGTCCTTGTTCTATAATCTATTTACTCTTTCTTCTTCTATGGGCAATGTCTCTTCTGGAAAAATATATTTAGAAACTAAGAAATGAGGAAACTAATAATATTAATAAAGACGTAAAAGTATTCACTTTCTAGGTCAGTCAGTTAAGTGCCATACGTGATACACGCTTGGGTGATCATGTCTCGAAAGAGACATGACTGACTGGGCAGAAGATTATTATCCCACAGTAGGTTGCCATTGCTTTCTACGGTAGACTGGTTGCCGACCAAGGCTATAGAACCCAATCTGCCCTGTTACTTGACTCGTAGCTAGAGGGGGAAGAGATGTATTATATTAATAAATAGTCATGAATGGGGGATCAGTTTTCTATTGTTATGAAGTAATAAACTGATCCCCCACTTTATGCCCAGTAGAAGTTTTACTCATGTTTCCAACCATTATATTCAGTCAGTCAGTTAAGTACCATACGTGATACACGCTTGGGTGATCATGTCTCGAAAGAGACATGACTGACTGGGCAGAAGATTATCCCACAGTAGGTTGCCATTGCTTTCTACGGTAGACTGGTTGCCGACCAAGGCTATAGAACCCAATATGTGCTGTTATTTAACCCATAACTGGAAGGAATAGACGGATTAATACCTTTCCCAAGGGTATTTGCACGTAAGTGAATACAATGGATTAAACTGGAATTCGAACTCGGCTCCCCGGTTTCGCGTTCCGAGCCGATATCCACTGTACCACTGTACCACAACGCACATATGGAAAAACGGTATTTGCACGTAAGTGAATTCAACGAATTCAACTGAAATTCGAACCCGGTTCTTTGATTTCTCGTTCGAGCCGATATCCACTGCACCAAAACGATATTGTAGCTTAAAATGTGGATTGATGAATTTCATATTCGCAGTACGTAATTTACATAGATTCAGAAAAAATATTAATCGAAAAGCGTCCTGGTAACATAAACGTATCTATTTCTCGATGTTTTACAGTATAACCCGGATATAAGAGACTCTGATATAAGAGAAATTCGGATATAAGACAATTCTCTTATACCCGGGTTACACTGTATAATCAGGCTACCTGAGGCAAGACAATCAAAATGTTACCTTCTGTGCGGACCGAACTCCTTACACAGCAGATTTCCTAGACCAGGGGTTTTCAAACTTTTTGACTTACGGACCTGTTTATTAAAAATTTATCCATGGGTGACATCTGCACCCTGAAAAAAAAGAGTAAATTTGAACATCAAGCTTTTGCATGTGTAATATAATTTTTTGTATAAATAACGTTGACATGTTATGGGGGATAGTGCAAGCTTTTGTCATTTTTTGTCAGTTCTCTTATATCCGGGTTTATCTTATATCAGTGTTTGGTTTATTTTTATATAGGTTCTAATTTGGGACCAGAGAAAATGTCTCTTATATCAGGGTCTCTTATATCAGAATTATACTGTACTTTGAATTTCTCGTGATGAGTTAATCCACGGACCCTTTATCTTATCAATGCGGATCCCCTGTGGTCCGCCGACCGCAGTTTGAAAAACTCGGTCCTAGACGACCTCGCTGGTCATTGCTCCAGGTGTGTTTCGTTATGCGTCTGAGTGTGTGTGTTGGAGGGACTTTAGTTGTCTGTAAATTATGCAAATGTTTTTGATTCCATCAAACCTTGTGTTCGTTTAGGTGAGTTTGTGTCTACAAATACTTTGTTCTTTTTGTTGAAAACCGTCTTCTTTATCTCCTTATTGATTGTTGTTGGAGAAAACCTAATCAGAAAAACCCTGCTCTATCAATCTTCTATCTTTTAGCCTTATCTACCGTAAGTTTTGCTGGATGTGCGTTATGGGGCCGTAGATATCATCTTGGGACGATAAATCGGGGAACCGATTTCGAATTTCAATTGAATTAGTTGCATTCACTTACGCGCAAATACCCTTGGGAAACGGTATTAATTTATCTCTTTCCTCCAGTTATGGGTTAAATAGCAGGACCGATTGGGTTCTATAGCCTTGGCTGGCAACCAATCTACCGCAAAAAGTAATAGCAGTCTACTGCGAGATAATCTTCTGCCCAGTGAGTCATGTCTCTTTCGAGACATGATCGCCCGAAGCGTGTATCACGTATGGCCTTTAAATGACTGACTGAATATAACATTTGGAGAAATAAGTAAATATTCTACTGGTCATAAAATGGGGGATTGTTTTACTATTGTTATAAAGTAATAAACTGCTCCCCGAACTAATTAATACTTATTAATATAATAATAAAATCCGTCTTTTCTCCCTCCAACCATTGCTTAAATAGCAGGACAGATTGGGTTCTATAGTCTTGGCTGGCAGCCAGTCTACCGCAGAAAGTAATGGCAACCTACTGCGGGATAATCTTCTGCCAGTCAGTCATGTCTCTTTGAAGACATGCTCCCACAAGCGTGTAAAATTAGCAATGCCAATGCCTAACGATTTCAGATATGTCGTTATGTCTTTATTCTTTTTTGTCAATTGCTATTTTTTTTTCTTTTTTTACCAATTTACCAGTTTTTTTTTCACCTCAATTGAGGCAGTAAAGCTACCAACATACAAGAGGTTACTGGGTATGAACAGTAACAATATTAAATGTTATATACTGCCACGGCTCCTGGGAACAGCAGTTGTCTTGACCGACAAACGATGAACACGAACATGTATATATAAAAATATAAACTTGTATTTTTATTCTTCATCGGTGGCAGTTGTGTGGAGTGGAGTGCAATCAGAGAGAATCTGGCACATACGAGGGAGTTGTTGGGAGTCGTTGACCAGCAGGAGTTATCTTCTCTTCTTCTCTCCACTCTACGTTCTTTTTGCGTTCTGTTTTTTTGCCAGAAAACGCCAAACATATATAATCCGAAATTTCCACGCATTGTTCCCTTCTTGGGCTTTCGCTTAATTGTATCATCGACGGCCAGTCATATTTGTCAGTCATCTTCGCTGGCTATTGCCATCGATGGCGATCATAGCCCAGTCGGCTATTACCCGCGTTTTCCACCTTTGATATCATTCACACTATTATCGGCCACTGCTTGTCTTCTGCCTTTGATGTCAATAACACTTTTGTCAGGTCACGGTAATATATTATATAAGGAGCGAGAACAACAAAAAAGTAATCAAAAAGACAGTAAATTATGAATGACATTGCGTATAAAGAAAACAAGAAAGCATGGAGCCGGAAGAGAGTTCCACAATATTACCAGCATTACATTTTTGTAAAAAAAAAAAAAATATTGCCAGCAACACATTTTTGTAAAAAAACAAAAATTCTACCAGCCATACATTTTTAAATAAAAACAAAAATATCACCAACAATACATTTTTCATTTTTGTAAATAATACAAAGATTTTACCAGCAATAGGGTTTTGTAAATAATATTGATAAAAATACATTTTTGTAAATAAACAAAAATATTATAAGTAATACATTTTTCAAATAACAAAAATATTAATAGCAATACATTTTTGTAAATAAACATATTACCAGCAATACGTTTTTGCAAATAATTAAAAATACAAGCTGCAATTCACTTTTGTAAAAAAAAAAAAAAATTATGTTACCTGCAATACATTTTGTAAATAACAAAAATATTAACAGTAATACATTTTTGTAAATAAGAGAAATATTACCAGGAACACATCATTTAAATAACAAAATATCGCCCGGTTCACACTCCACCCACGTCTATTGAACAGGTGAAGAGGCTCATCCCTGGTTCCCTGTTTAGTATGTGGTTTCCGGTTTTCTCTTTTCCAATCTTTTCACTCTTTTCTTTTTTTCTTTTTTTCAATTGGAGTAGATAGACTAAACTATCGTCCGGTTCACACTCCACCCATGTCTATTGAACAGGTGAAGAGGCTCATCCCTTGTTCCCTGTTTAGGATGTGGTTTCTCTTTTCCAATATTTTCACTCTTACGTAGCCCCCCGCATATGTGGCATTACCGTCTTCCTCGGAGTGATATGATTAAAAAATAAATTACTAGCAATATACTGTTGTAAATATTTAAAAATCCTGGCTGCAAGACATTTTTGTAAAAAAAACAAAACAAATATGTTACCTGCAATACATTTTGTAAATAGCAAAAATATTCCCAGCAATATATTTTTGTAAATAAAGAAAAATATTTCCATCAATACATTTTTGCAAAGAAAAAAGTTCCCAGCAATACATTTTTCTGAATGAAATTGATAATGTTCCCGAGAAAATTCACTTTCGGTTATATGAGGTTGATATGTCACTATACAAACAAAGAAATTATAATTTTAAATGCAATGACTATCCTGAGAGACTCTCGAGACTTGAATAGCGTTAAGCCTAAAAACGCGTGTGTTTTATTATACTTTTTCTTTATTTTCTTTGGCTGAAGAATTCCGTAAATAGTAATTGCACTCAGATGACCTGTTAAAGTTATTCGCCTCATTAGCAAAAAGACGGAATAGACCCGCCAGTAAAGCGTTATCAGTGAAAGTCGCCATGAGTGGGACTTTTGTCTTAGAGGCCTTCCAACCTTCCTAATACCTATGACGTCAGAACTGAGTTTGGAATTTGGTCAAGACGAAAAATAAGGAAGTCACTGTGTCGAATTTGGTTTTTTGTTTTTATTTATCTATTGATTAATTTATTTACTTATCCCTACATGAAATGGTGTCTGTGGCGAGACATTTTGAATGTATGGTTACAGAGATTGGAAGGAAAACAAGCAATTATATATATATATATATGTTTGTCTGGAAGTCAATGAAGCAGATTGCAACAACCAATTCCTTTGGAAGCAAATCCACACGTACACATCTGCGGGTGTAAGAGAGTTTACCATAAAGCCGCAGTTAGCAACAACATTTCGCCGGATAGCTTCTCCTTCTTTATGGTCTTGTAAGTGCCCTGATGTGCGTCTTGGTGCAGTGGAACAAGACATCGGGCAGCCGAGTTCGAATTCCAGTTGGATTTCTTGCATTCACTTACGCGCAAATACTCTTAGGAAAAGTACTAATCCGTCTCTTTCCTCCAGTTATGGGTTAAATAACAGGACAGATTGGGTTCTATAGCTTTGGCTGGTAACCAGTCTACCGCAGAAACTAAATGGCAACCTACTGCGGGATAATCATCTGCTCAGTCAGTCATGACTCTTTCGAGACATGATCGTCCATTCGTGTATAACGTATGGCACGAAACTGACTGACTGAAGTGCCCTGATATGCGTTGTGGTGCAGTGGATAACAAGAAATTGGAGAGCCGAGTTCGAATTCCATTTGTTTTCGCTGCATTCACTTACGCACAAATAACCTTGGGAAAGGTATTAATTCGTTTCTTCTCCCTCTAGCTATGGGTCAAATAACAGGACAGATTGGGTTCTATTGGCAACCAGTCTACTGCAGAAAGTAATAGCAACCTACTGAGGGAAAATCTTCTGCTCAGTCAATAATGTCTCTTTCGAGACATGATCGCCCAAGCGTGTACCACGTCCGGTACTTAAATGACTGATGTGACGTGAATTTTTTTTTAGTGTCTTATGTTTCCTACTTCTTTCCTTAAAGCTAAGCAGAGTATTAAGAAACGGGAATAATTCGTTAGAAACAAAGAAAATAGTACTAAAAAGAGTATTAAAAAGAGTATTAACAAAGAAAGGAGTACTAAAAAGAGTATTAACAAAGAAATGAGTACTAAAAAGAGTATTAACAAAGAAATGAGTACTAAAAAGCTATGCAATATCGGCCCTACTATGCTGCAGTGAATTCGCCAAGATCTCCTCACAGGTGAGTTGATTTTCTAAGCGGCGCTTAAATGCGTCATAAAGCCGAAAGCATGTGGTATCCAACGAGGATTGAACTCACTACTCAGTTGTAACAGGCTCTTACGAGGCAGGCTTGCTAACCATCACACCACTTCGAAGTGGTATCTCCTCGCAGATTAGGAAGATTTTTTGAAGCAACAGAAATGTGTTGCAACAGAAGGATGGTGAGAATGTCATGCACCGAACATGTAAGCAACGACGAAGTTTTCAAGGAATGACAGACCTGTGTGATGTCTAAGGTAGTTCTAAAACCGGACTTATAGTCAGTAGGTCAAGCTCTTGCGAAAATCAGAATTGCAAATATCGATTTTTATGCCTTTTATAAACTAAGCAAAGTATTGAGAGATAGGAAAATGTCGTTAGAAACAAATAGAAGAGTGCTGAACTGCTATGTATTATCTAATTTTTATATGGCTGTGAATATTGAACAATCTCATGCTGCCTTTCATAAACTAAGCAAAGTATTAAGAGAATTGATAATGTCGTTAGAAACAAATAAAAGAGTGCTGAAATGCTATGTAATATTTAATCTTGTATATTGCTGCGAAAGCTGGACAGTCTCTTCATGCCTTTAATAAAATAAGCAAACTATTAAGAGATAGGAAAATGTTCTTCGAAGCCATATCATCGTTATATTAGTGGAGAATTAAGGAAATTGGGAACCGTTAGGAAATGGCTGCATACAAACAGAAGTAATCTGTGGGGTTCATAATGTGGAAGGAAGGTTTAGAGAATCTAGCACTCACAGGAAGTAGAAGAGAAGCAAGATAGAAAATGAATCTGTGCAAGATGAATGTAGAACATGGTTAAAGGAGGATAGTAAAGAGCTACATGCGACTTGGAGCAAAAAATAGCAGGAAGTTTTGAAGAGTCGTGTTCTCCCAAATATAGTATGTTACGTGTTAAGTGTAACAAAAGGGGAAAAAAATGATCGACCAAAATTCAGAGATAAATCACAGACAAATTTTAAATTTACAAAAAACACAAAATAAAATATTTACAAATATACAATTTTTGTTGCATTCAAAACAAGAAACATAGAGTTTACTACTGGCAAGTGTTACGAGGAGAGAAGGGGAAGGTAAGGAGTCAAATATCTTTACCCAGTTAAGTTGGCGAGGAAGTTAAGTGCTATACTTTTTGGAAATCCTTAAATGAGTATATAAAGAATAATTTTAAGTATGGTCAATGAAAGAGTCAAAAATATGTATTTACCCTTTTAGTTCCATGAGGTTCTCTTTCAGGTTTTAGTTGGTCGGCAACTTTTCTTACTGATTCTTTCAGCTGGATATAAGTCCTTGAATCACAACCGGAGTTCATAACAAGTAAAAAAAATGACCTAAAAATGCGTTCATTCTTCATATTTTATTGAAATCGCGTTTATAAGAAGTTAACATTTTCATCAAATCAAACCGTCGATTCAAAGCCGGAAAGATTTTATAAGTTCACCGAACAGGACAAAAAAGTTTGAAAGAAAATTGTCTGCTTTCTTAATTCTTGTTCTTTTATTTATTAATTTATTAATTTATTGATCTGTTTGTCTCTCAGTTCCTGCTTTTTATATTCTTTTACACTCAGTAACCGTCGTTGTGTCTTACTGGCTTTATTGTCCTGCTTGGTGAAATGAGCGAAAGAACAGAAAAAATATATGGCAGTGAATTCTAGGCAATCTCATCACAGATGAAGAACTGATATTCACTGAACCCCAAGACACATCCACACGCCACAACCCACATCGATGCACCACAATTAACAAAGATGCACCACAGCTGACATCGATGCAGCATAAAACGCATCCATGTACCACACTGCACATCCATACACCACAACACACATACATGCAGTACAACTCACATATATGTACCACAATGCCCATCCATGAAACGCAGCACATATCCCTGCTCCACAACGTACATCCATAATTGCAAAAAGCTTTTATTGATTTACTAGCAGTATAGCCCGTCGTTGCTCGGGTGTAATAAAAGGGCTGAAAAAAATACAGAAATACAGACATACAGACAGATAAACAAACACGCACACAAACATCTTACCTTATATATATATATATATATATATTATCGATTTTCTGCACTATTGTAAAAACTGAAACCTTAAAACTTCTGAATATCATTTCTTATGTCTTTGTCTATGAGTGTATCAAATTTGATTAAAATCGGACCACTCCTTCTATAACCAGATTTTTTCGATTATCGATTTTCGATATTTATCGGGGTTACCCCGACACAAAACCTAGCTAAGAAGACTCGCTGATGCTTATAGTACAACTGTGTAAATTTTCAAGAAAATCGGTTCAGCCGTTTCGGAGTCTATATAGGTAACGGACACACACAGACAAAGTTCCATTTAAAATAAGTTTAGATTTAGATTGATTTGCTCTTTTGAAGTTTATCAAGAAAATACCCTTGGGGAAGGTATTAATCTGTCTCTTCCTTCCAGTTATGGGTTAAATAACAGGACAGATTGGGTTCTATAGCCTTGGTCGGCAACCAGTCTACCGCAGAAAGCAATGGCAACCTACTGCGGGATAATCTTCTGCCCAGTCAGTCATATCTCTTTCGAGACATGATCGCCCAAGCGTGTTTCACGCATGGCACTAAACTGACTGACTGAATATAATAGTTGAACATATGATTAAGGCTTCTTACTGGGCATAAAGTGGGGGATCTTTTTTATATTGTTATGAAGTAACAAACTGATCCCCCACTTATTACTACATAATAATATAATTCATATCTTCCCTTTCTAGCTATGAGTCAAATAACAGGACAGATTGGGTTCTATAGTCTTGGTCGGCAACCAGTCTACCGCAGATAGCAATGGCAACCTACTGCGGGATAATCTTCTGCCCAGTCAGTCATGTCTCTTTCGAGACATGATCACCCAAGCGTGTTTCACGTATGGCACTTAACTGACTGACTACTAATTAACCCATAGCTGGAGAGAGAATAGAAGAATTCATAAGCCTATTTGCATATAAGTAATTATACCGGACCCGACTTTAAATTGGAATACAGCTCTCCTATTTTCTATACATAATCGCTATCCATTACTCTCCCATCCAAGCTTACAGCCCCTGTTATTACCAAGTGGTCCCCCTTATAAACACGGTTCAACATTGCTTAATTTCCGTGATCGAAGAAAAAGGCAGTTCACATTTCAGAAACATGTAATAAGGAAAGACCGCTTGGAAAATTAGACAAGCACAGGACATATGGAACGTATGGGCAATAAACAAGAATCACTACCCAGCTTATTTACATAGATGGGAGCGATAACAAGGAGATAAACATTACTTCTAGCTGTAAAGGAAAGGAAGCTGTGGAGAGTCATATTTTATGGCGTTTTGTAAATACACATCGCAGTAAACTTTCGCTGTTATCCTCTCGCAAATATCCATATACTATTCTTTACGTTCATGAGACCAGAGTCGACATTTTCCTGAAAAGCAAATCGTTATTAGAAAGACGTGATCGTTGTTTGAATTAACGTACCAAATGAAAATTTCACGAGGTAGGGCGGTTAATTTGATCTCGTCCGAAAGAGCGAGATGATATTTTAAATTCACTGCGACACTTACCAGTTAATACCACCATCAAAGAAGTACTTTTTTTTTTTAATGTTTTTTTGTAAAACTACCTCTCGGAATGTTTCCTTGATTCGGGATTTTTCCTTTGTAAAGGCGTGTCAAGTGAAATGCATATGTAGTCACATTTGTATACATCTATACCTACATTCGTGTCAATGTATAAAGTATCATGCAGAAGTTTTCTCCATTTTTAAACCCTTGAAAGTTTATTCACAATATCCTCATCGTTGTCGTTACTATTAGGATCTTGAATAAACTCTCGCTAATTTTTCATGAAAAGTAATGTTTTTACGCACAAATACCCCTGGGAAAGGTATTAATCCGTCTCTTCCCCCCAGTTATGGGTTAAATAACAGAACGAATTGGGTTCAAAATTAAATTTTGATTTAAAAAGTTTTTCGAATTGTAAGTCAATTAACCCCAATATGTGCGCTTTGGTGCAGTGGATATCGACTCGGAAAGACAAATAGGGGTGCTGAGTTCGAATTCCAGTTGAATTCATTGCATTCACTTACGCACAAATACCCTTGCGAAAGGTATTAATCCGTCTCTTCCCTCCAATTATGGGTTAAATAACAGGACAGATTGGGTTCTATAGCCTTGGCTGGCAACCAGTCCACCGCAGAAAGCAACCTACTGCAGGATAATCTTCTGCCCAGTCAGTCATGTCTCTTTCGAGATATGATCGCCCAAGTGTGTATCATGTATGCACTTAACTGTCTGATTGAATATAATAGTTGAAAACATGATTAAGGCTTTTACTGGTCATACATTAGGGGATCAGTTTTATATTGTTATGTAGTAATAAACTGATCCCCCACTAATTACTACTTAATAATATAATACATCTTTTCTCCCTCTAGCTATAAGTCAAATAACAGGACAGATTGGGTTCTATAGCCTTGGTTGGCAACCAGTCTACCGCAGAAAGCAAAGGCAACCTACCGCGGGATAATCTTCTGTTTCACGTATGGCACTTAACTGACTGACTGAATGATTTATTTTAAAAAAATTAGTAAGAAAACATGTCACTGAATGTATTGTCCATAGCCAACCACTACTTTTTCCCATCTTTCTTCAAGAATTTGGACACCACGTTGAAAAAACGACACTTAACCACGAGACGACCCATTTTTGACATCGTCATAAGAATAAAACTGCTGCTCAACCAGGCCATGTGCTATCGACCGGAACGAATAATAATCGGACGATTCAGTGTCTGGTGAATACGGCGGGTGGGGTAAGACTTCACATTTAAGCGTTTCCAAGTAGGTTTTCACCCGTTTTGCAATATGCAGCCAAGAGTTTTCATGTTGCAAAATCACTTTTTCTTGTCTTTGCTCAGATAGTGGCTGTTTTTTTTTTTTTTCAATGCTCGTATTACACGCATCAATTGCAGTCGATAGTAATGTCCTGTTATGGTTTCCGTCGTTTTTGTTTTTTTTAAATCATTTCACCGCGAGCAAGGCGGAAACGCCACTGATGTGCAGGGGGTTACATAAATGTAAAAAGATTAATTAGAAAAGAGTGAGGAGTACAAACTAGTTAGAAAGGAACAATAGAAAGCAGGTGCGATGACAGATACATAGGTGGAGAGAAAGGGAAGGTTATACAGGGGAGGGGAGAGAGCTAGAGTCCAGTGGTTAGTAGATGAGTATTGACTTTGCATTTAAATTTCTGGAGGTTGTAGCTGTCAGGAAAGCAAGAATACGGGAGCGAGTTCCACAGGCGGGAAGTGCGAGAGAAGAAGCTGCAGGAGTAGAATTGTCGTCTGCATTTGGCTAACCTGACTGTGGGACCCAGTTGCCAGTCTGGTTGCACGAGTAAACACCTGTTGAGGAGGCACCAGTGACTTAAGCTCGTCCGAGCAGAAGCCATGAAAGTATTTATAGAAGAGACAAAGAGAGGCCACATTTCGACGATGGGGAAGTGGCTGCAGTCGAGTCGCCAGATCAGTACCTATCACATTACAGACTCTCCTTTTGAGCTTGTCAAGAACACTGAGGAGAACGGCAGGGGCACCTGACCATAAATGGCAGCAGTAAATAAACTACACCCCACTGATCCCAGCAAATGCAGATTAGAAGCCTCGAACCATAGATATTCGGTTTTGCCCCCGATTTTGATGATGGTTGGGTTTAACCCACGATCTTCTACGCGTTATCGAAGCGTATCTACTTTTCATCACCAGTCGGGATACAATGCAAAAAACTTTCTCTTTCTACCGTTGAAGCAGCTGTACCGTGAGAACACCGTTCGACCTCTCTCGGCTTCAATTCTTCATGCTTTCGAACGTTTCGAAATTGTTGATCAACTTTTAAAGATTCTGCAAGTTCAGCTTGCACCTGACGTGAGTCTTTCATGAAATCTTTCATCTTCAAAATTTTTCAGTGCGCCAGAACGATCTGTATCTTCAACATCAAAATAATTATTTTTGAAGCGTTTAAACCAATCTCTGCATGCTGTTTCCAACAGAGCATAGTTGTCGTAAGTCTCAACAAGAATTCTCTATGCTTCAGCTGCAGATTTATATTGAATAAAGGAGTGCTGTAAAATTCCCCGCAAATACACTTTTTTTTGGCACGAAATCCAGTATGTCTATATCAATAAAAAACAAAGTTGTTTGCCCTTCGGTGAAATGACATACCTCGAATTTCAAGCTCGCTTATAGTACTTTCTTCGTTGTGGTACGGTGAATATCGGCTTGGGACGAGAAATCGGGGAGCCGAGTTCGAATTCCAGTTGAATTCGTTGCATTCACTTACGCACAAATATCCTTGGGAAAGGTATTAATCCGTCTCTTCCTTCCAATTATGGGTTAAATAATAGAACAGATCGGGTTTTATAGCCTTGGCTGGCAAGCAGTCTACTGCAGAAAGCAATGGCAACCTACTGCGGGATACTCCTCTGCCCTGTCAATCATGTCTCGAAAGAGACATGATCGCCCAAGCGTGTATCACGCATGGCACTTAACTGACTGACTGAATATCATATTTGAAGAAATAAGTAAACCTTCTACTGGTCATAAAGTGGGGGATTGGTTTTCTAATCTTAGGAAGTAATAAACTGACCCCCCACTAATTAATACTTATTAATATAATAATAAAATATGGCTCTTCACTGACCATCTGAACCTACATGCATGCAGTTCTGGAAGAGCCATTTGGTGGGAAAACGAGAACTTAAGGTCTTAACATAATAATGTTCAGGCCACTGTACACCCTGGCTTTCTATCGATCCAGTTAAGCCTTAAGAAGTTTCGAACTTAAACCTTTATTTAATAAAGGGGAGAATGCTTTCGTTCTGCATATCCCATCTTATTTTTCTTTACCGTAAGTCATTTAAGTGCCATGCGAGATACACACCTAGACGATCAATGTCTCTTTCGCTTCATGACTGATGAGGCAGAAGGTTTTTTTCATAGTAGGCTCCTATTGCTTTCTATTGTAGACTGGTTGCCAATCAAGCCCATAGAACATAATCAATCCTGCTATTCAACCTCTCACTCAGGTAAGTGCCATACGTGATAATACACATTTAGGCGATCATATCTTTTTCGATTCATGACTGATGAGGCAGAAAGTTTTTTTCATAGTAGGCTCCTATTGCTTTCTATTGTAGACTGGTTGCCAATCAAGCCCATAGAACATAATCAATCCTGCTATTCAACCTCTCACTCAGGTAAGTGCCATACGTGATAATACACGTTTAGGCGATCATATCTTTTTCGATTCATGACTGACAAGGCAGAAAATATTCCCGTTGTAGGTTGCCATTTCTTTCTGCGGCAGACTGGCTGCCAACCAAGGCCTAAGATGTCCTGCTATTTAGTCTTAAATTGATAATGATGCTTAGTGCGTAAATTGCTGTTTTTCAGTAGTTTGCTTGTAGAAAGGCATTTTGGGCAAGCTGGTGTTATTTTTTTATTTTTTTTTTATTTTTTTATTTTTTTATTTTTATTTATTTATTTATTTATTTATTTTGTCATGAAGGGCTCAATATCAAGATACAGCTATAGGTTTAATAGAATTAATATGAAGAGCTTTTCCATTTAACAGGGCAATGTTGTTTCGGCCATGCCTACTTCGAGGTTTCGTAAAGGGATTATTGTGAAATCTTCACTCGTCAGGGTTTTTACTTTCTGCTGTCTTTTTTTTCAGTAGAATATTAAAAAAAAATACCTGAAATTCTTTGACTTGTTTTTTTCCGCATTTATTTCCGGGGAAATAATTATTCTTACTAAATAGTAATTCAAGTGATTCTAGATTTGCTAATCGATCATCAGGATTCGAACGATGAATGAAGGATGCCATAAATCCAATGTTGGAAATAAGAGCAACAGAAAAAAAAAACCTGAAGATTGAAATTGAAGTCATCACAAAGAATTGCCGACTCACGCGAATTCGGTCGGGTTTCAATCCTGGGTAAAAAAGCAATCGGAGTCTAACTGTACTGATGAGCTGAGATACAGCAAAACAGATCTGTCTGCGGATGACTATATATAAGTTTATTGAAATCAACAATCAAGACTATTTAAAAAATTTTAGTGAACAACCTCGTCCGATAGCTCAGGAAATCTTTCTGGAGGAAAATGCCATCTTTCAGAATAATAATGCACCCCATTCATACTGCTAAATTTGTAGCTGCATTGCACGAGGAACATTCTAGTGAAATAGAACATCTTATCTGGCCAGTGCAGTCCCCAGATTTATGGCTCATTTTAGATAAACAAGTGAGTCGTCGATATTCTTTATCATCATCACTGAAAGAATTGGAGACTGTTTTAGCTGAAGGTAAAAATGTTTCTGAAAACAATTCAAACTTTGTACGAGTCGACATCACGTAGAATTCAAGCTGTAATTACTGCCAAAGGAGGTTCTCTCCCATATTGAATTAGATTGGCTTGAAATTTCAAGGTGTTTTCAATATTTTATCCAACATCTATTTATATATCTCTCTCTCTATCTCTCTCTCTTTCTCTCTCTCTCTCTCTCTCTCTATATATATATATATAGTCATCCGTAGATAGATCTGTTTCACTGTATCACAGATCATCAGTACGGTTAGACATCTGGTTGCTTCTAGCCGACCTAGAATTGACATCAGTTGGCAATTCTAACTCTGAGCTATGGGAGCTCGGTAGAGGAAATCGGACTTTAGCGTCTTTTATACAATGTAATAGATAGATAGATAGATAGATAGATAGATAGATAGATAGATAGATAGATAATGAATAGAATGAGATAGATAGATAGATAGATAGATAGATAGATATGATAGATAGAGATAGATAGATAATGAATAGAATGAGATAGATAGATAGATAGATAGATAGATAGATAGATAATGAATAGAATGAGATAGATAGATAGATAGATAGATAGATAGATAGATAGATAGATAGATAATGAATAGAATGAGATAGATAGATAGATAGATAGATAGATAGATAGATAGATAGATAGATAGATAATGAATAGAATGAGATAGATAGATAGATAGATAGATAGATAGATAGATAGATAGATAGATAGATAGATAGATATGAATAGAATGAGATAGATAGATAGATAGATAGATAGATAGATAGATAGATAGATAAGAATAGAATGAGATAGATAGATAGATAGATAGATAATGAATAGAATGAGATAGATAGATAGATAGATAGATAGATAGATAGATAGATGAGATAGATAGAATAGATAGATAGATAGATAGATAGATAGATAGATAGATAGATGATAGATAGATAAGATAGAATAGATAGATAGATAGATAGATAGATAGATAGATAGATATAGATAGATAGATAGATAGATAGATAGATAGATAGGTAGATAGATAGATAGATAAGAATAGAATGAGATAGATGATAGATAGATAGATAGATAGATAGATAGATAGATAGATAGATAGATAGATAGGGTGGTCCAAGTATAGGTGGACAGTAAATGTTAACATATGATCGGATAATTCCAAAGAAGCTTCATCGGTTTACACAATGTTATATTTAAAATGATACTAGCATCATAACCCGGCGTTGCCCGTGGAACTCAGAACATTTTAGTAGTAAGAGAAGATGCCAATGAGAGGAGTAGATGGAAATATTTATTGAAAGTTGGAAAGGAGAGCTGAGGCTGTTAGTAACCATTTTCAGCACTAAGAAGAAGGCACTGAATGCATGTTGCTGTAGTATTCGAACGGAGTATAAAGTTTTGTTTTACTGAAATTAGAAATATGAAAGCTATTACTCTCTCAGTTCAGAACTTTTCGAATAATATTTTAAAATGTAGACATTTAATTTTAGATGAAAAAGTTACATTAATGCCACATGAATTACAGACAGTTGATTTTCTGCATGAAATATTTAGCAAGAAAAAAGTTTTATTTTTTTATAATTTTATTTTCTGAAGTATGAAATATTAAATCTGAAAAAAAAAAAACTTAAATAATTAAATTAACCATTGGCACTTTTTTTACATATCTTGCTTTTGTTTGAAAAAACATGTTTTCTTTAAGATATTTTTTTTTAGAAATAATGGGGAAAAATTCACATTTTTTTGTTGACCATATTTATTTTTAATAAAAAAATATTTTAGTCGCGTTTGACACGTGTGATTTGATTTCTGTGACGTAATTTAGCAACCATCTTAGATCTTAGATGTTTTACGGAGCAAATGTAAACAATCGGCTCTATTGGTCAAAAAGTGTGAAATGGAAAATTGCTGAACTTAAACTGAAAAAATATGTGTCGACCTGGTTTCTCTGTAGATATGTGCCCCTAGAAAGTTTGAATGGCGTAACTCAAAATTGTAGGCGTGCATAGGGAACAGTCACACACAGACTCACAGACTGCCTTTTATACATATGTCAGTCAGTTAAGTGCCATACGTGGTAAACGCTTGGGTGATCATGTCTCGAAAGAAAACTGACTGACTAGGCAGAAGATTATCCCGCAGTAGGTTGCCATTGCTTTCTGCGGTAGATTGGTTGCCAGCCAAGGCTATAGAACCCAATGTGTCCTGTTATTTAACCCATAACGGGAAGGAAGAAACGGATTAATACCTTTCCCAAGGATATTTGTGCGTAACTGAATGCAATGAATTCAACTGGAATTTGAACTTGGCTCCCCGATTTCTCGTTCCGAGCCGATATCCACTGCACCACAACGCACGTAAATACCATAGTTATAATGAACAGCAGTGGAAAATTTCAATTGATGCATAAACCTGTCTACTTACTTTTTGACCACTATATATATATACAGTTTTTTTTCTATATTAAAAGCAAAAGGGACAGAGAAAAATGATGCGAAGTTGAGTAAATGGATGGTGGTACAAGGTTTAGAAGTGATGACAAAAAGACAAAATTAGGATGCGGTTTCCGGTTTTCTCTTTTTCTCCTTTCCAATATTTTTACTCTTTTTTTATTTTATTTTATTTTTTTTTTCAATTGGAGTAGCTAGACTAAACTATCGTCCGGTTCACACTCCACCCTAGTCTATTGAACAGGTGAAGAGGCTCATCCCTTGTTTCCTGTTTAGGATGTGGTTTCCGGTTTTCTCTTTTCTAATCTTTTCACTCTTACGTAGCCTCTTGCGCATCAGTGGCGTTTTCGCCTTGCTTGGCGTGATATGATTAAAAAAAATATATATATATATATTAAGTGCTACAGTTGTGGAGGACATGCTCACCAACTACCTGAAGGGACACGACACAGAGAAGAAGATGAATTTGTGAGTGCGTGTGACTTTCTTTCTGTCTATCTCTCTGAAAAAGAAATGAGAAAACCCTAAATTTGATAAAATCAGTTTCTGGACGAGATTGCAAGAATGAACTAGTTAAAGATGGCCGCAAAGTATAGACTATTCTCTTTGAGGAAAAAATAAAATAAAATAAAGAAAGAAGCAGAGGATTCTTTTTTTCATTTTAAGATTCCGATGGATCAGATTGTTTTGTGTTTTGACATCCGTTCAAGTCTGAAAATTGTTCATCCAAACGGAATCTCTCGCAGACTCTCCACTGTTGTCAAATGATACGGGAAAACGGATAGATCGGCATCTTCCATTTTTACTTTATTCATTTATTTATTTATTTATTTATTTACTAATTTGGTGATCCCATCTCTTCACTGAAGACAAGATGATCAAATTTCAAATTTAAATTGCGGCACATTTTATATGGTCAAATATTTATTAGAAAAATATATTTAATTTGAATATGAGAATCTGGAGTAGATAGATCTATCTATCGCCCGGTCAACACTCCACCCAAGTCTATTGAACAGGTTAAGAGGCTCCTCCCTTGTTCCCTGTTTAGGATGTGGTTTCCGGCTTTCTCTTTTCCAATCTTTTCACTATTACGTAGCCCCCTGCACATCAGTGGCGTTACCGCCTTTTTTTTACCGCCTATCTATCTATCTATCTATCTATCTATCTATCTATCTATCTACGACTGTTCATTATCTATCTATCTATCTATCTATCTATCTATCTATCTATCTATCTATCTCAGTCCCAAACGTATCTATCTATCTATCTATCTATCTATCTATCTATCTATCTATCTAGTTCCAAACGTATCTATCTATCTATCTATCTATCTATCTATCTATCTATCTATCTATCTATCTATCTATCTCAGAATGTTCATTATCTATCTATCTATCTATCTATCTATCTATCTATCTATCTATCTATCTATCTATCTATCTATTCCAGCCTGTTCATTATCTATCTATCTATCTATCTATCTATCTATCTATCTATCTATCTATCAGTCCCAAACGTATCTATCTATCTATCTATCTATCTATCTATCTATCTATCTATCTATCTATCTATCTATCTATCTAATTATCTATCTATCTATCTATCTATCTATCTATCTATCTATCTATCTATCTATCTATCAGTCCCAAACGTATCTATCTATCTATCTATCTATCTATCTATCTATCTATCTATCTATCTATCTATCTATCTCAGAATGTTCATTATCTATCTATCTATCTATCTATCTATCTATCTATCTATCTATCTATCTCAGTGCCAAAAAATAAATAAATAAATAAATAAATAAAAATGACTTGAAAGGGCGACACATTTTGGCTGAATTTTTTTTCCTCTTACTCGGAGGTTGTTGCCAGAGCGAAATAGAAAGTACGAATCGCGACACAGATGTGCATTTCAATTAAATTTAAATTGTTTGTAATTACATGAACGTGTACGCGTGTATATTTTGTTTCATTGACAAACCTAAAGTTATTTCTGCAAAATTAAAAACCTTATTACCTCCTTGTGCAAATTAATTGAAAAAAACAAATAATGTCCTTCTAGGATCTTTCACACTTTCCTTGATCACGTATACGTCGTCTCTTGACGTTGTTTTCCTCTTCCGACCGCATTTTACTTTACGTTTTGAACTGACATAGATAGATAGATAGATAGATAGATAGATAGATAGATAGATAGATAGATAGATAGATAGATAGATCCTTGTGCTAATTAACTGAAACAAAACGAATAATGTCTTACTGGGATCTTTCACACTTTCCCTGATCACGTATACGTCGTCTCTTGACGTTGTTTTCCTCTTCCGACCGCATTTTACTTTACGTTTTGAACTGACATAGATAGATAGATAGATAGATAGATAGATAGATAGATAGATAGATAGATAGATAGATAGATAGATCCTTGTGCTAATTAACTGAAACAAAACGAATAATGTCTTACTGGGATCTTTCACACTTTCCCTGATCACGTATACGTCGTCTCTTGACGTTGTTTTCCTCTTCCGACCGCATTTTGCTTTACGTTTTGAACTGACATAGATAGATAGATAGATAGATAGATAGATAGATAGATAGATAGATAGATAGATCCTTGTGCTAATTAACTGAAACAATACGAATAATGTCTTACTGGGATCTTTCACACTTTCCCTGATCACGTATACGTCGTCTCTTGACATTGTTTTCCTCTTCCGACCGCATTTTACTTTACGTTTTGAACTGACATAGATAGATAGATAGATAGATAGATAGATAGATAGATAGATAGATAGATAGATAGATAGATAGATAGATAGATCCTTGTTCTAATTAACTGAAACAAAACGAATAATGTTTTCCTGGGATCTTTCACACTTTCCCTGATCACGTATACGTCGTCTCTTGATGTTGCTTTTTCTCTTCCGAACCTATTTTCCTTTACGTTTGGGACTGAGATAGATTCATGACGAGATTTAATGACGAGATAGAAATCTCGAAATATAGAAATTTCCGTCTTGCAATGTACTTTTAATTTCTATTTTTATAACAAATTTAATTATTAAATTATATTAAGCTCTACAATATTTATTGTACTGAGTACTTTAAAAAAAAGGTGGGTAAATGCCAGAGAAATCAAAATCGTAAAACCTTGGGCCCTCTTTACCTGGATATATATATATATATTAAAGAAATGTACATCCGACACCTTTGAATTTTGAAAATTTTCTCTAATTTATATTGGCTCTGTATTCTTAATACATTGAGCTCTCTGCCTGCATCACTTTTTAATGTTAAAATTTTTAAATATTGATTAGGATCAGGTTCTTGGAATTTACTTTCCTACTTTTCCACTTCGGATTAAAGAAAAACAAAATATATATATATATATATATATATATATGTGTGTGTGTGTGTGTGTGTGTGTGTGTGTGTGTGTGTGTGTGTGTGTGTGTGTGTGTATGTGTGTGTGTGTGTGTGTTTAAACATTACTTTTTTTAATGGATACTCGCATTTGAGTGGATCGTTTGCTTTTTAATAATTATACTGTGTATTTATCCCGTCAGGATTCGAAGCTACCGGAAGAGAGATATTTTCCAAAATTTCTGTAACATTTAGGCCGGTGAATATTTAAATATACTGTTTAATTCTAGAAAAAAAAACACAGACTATCCACCCAAATACGAATATCTATTAAAAAATAATTTTCAAGTAGATTTTAAAATAAATATGTCGACTAATGCTAATCTCGCATATATATAGATTGATTAATTGATTGATTATTTGATTGTTTAATTACTTAGTTTTTGATCATAGTAAAATCAGACCAGTACACATCTGTATTAAAAAGTGTTCAACACAATTATATTGTAGGTCTCTTGAATATTCTTCATTTGTAAACGAGTTATTACGCGACCTAGGTTTCTACCATGTGGTGTCGTCAGGCGATTTGCAATATCTGTTTTTACCGTTTACCGTCTTTTTTTTACCGTCTCTTTTGGGCGCTCAGCTAACGGGGAAGTTTGAACGCGCAATTTTTAAAATTACAAGAAATTATGACGTTTTCATCCATGGTTAAATAAACCTAATCGGTATTTTTTGGTATGGTTACACTTAGTCATTATTGCTGTCCTTTCATTCAATTTCTGTTTGGGAATAGCATAATCTCTAACTTTTCTTCTTGGCACAGTCTACATATTTTGCCACCGTTGTAAGGCTTGGCTGTTTTTACAATGCTCCACGTTATGTCTGGGTCTTTTCCATATTTTGGTCTTAATTTCCACATGTGGCTAGCCAATTTTGTACAGTTTTTTAAGTTTTCTATTTTAAATGGAGACTTGTAATTGAACCATCTGTTCTTAAAGGGATCTTTGGTTGATCCCAAATATATTTTGTTTTGACCATTTAAGTCATGTACTTTTACTTTGTAAATGACTTTTTTGTATTACAAAGTTCTTGAAGTTGGCATTGATTTATTTTGAAATATATATATAATTTGAAATGTGTGTATTTAGGCAGCAAATTTTCTTTTAAGCATGTCAGATTAAATAAATTGCAAACATTATGTTTGCTTATTTTTAATAAAATCCGTTCATACTCACGGATAATCTTTCGCGTATTACAATCAAAAGATGTCAAAAATGAGCTGTAACGTTGACAGATGTTATTTTCCTTCATTTCTCAAGGTACCCAAGTACTTTCAACCTCTTTCCGAGATCATCTTCAGGGGTGTGAGTTATGGTAACAAATGTAACCGGAAAACTGTGTTGCTAAAAATTAATGTACATTTTTTCTTGCTTCAAATATAACGGTTGATAAATTGTTAGCGTTCATTAGAACGTGAAAATTATTCAAAATGAAATTTTTTTATATGTTGTAATGTCATGGTCATGCATGTGTTAAAGCATAAAAAAACTTATTTTTACAAACATTTTAGAACATTACTACAGTATTCATAGCTGATTCTATTGATTGACGGCTTAAGTTATATTTGAAGCAGAAAAAAAATGCCCTGTCTAAATCTTTAACTCTTTTATGTAGCCCCCTGCACATCAGTGGCGGTACCGCCTTGCTTAGGGTGAAATAAAAAAACATTACATCTAAATCTTTGAATATTAAAGAGTAATGAATATCCAGAAGTAGCAAGAGAGTTCTACAGTGATATCTAGTCATTTTAACTTTAAAACGACGATATAGTCATTCAGGTTAGTGCCATACGTGAAACAGGCGTGGACATGTCTCGAAAGAGATATGACTAACTAGACAGAAGATTTTCCCACAGTAGGTTGCCATTACTACAGATAGACTAGTTGCCAACCATGTCTACAAAATTCAATCTGTCGTGTTAATTAACCGATAGCTTGAAGGAAGAGATGAAGTAATATCTTTTCCAAGGATATTTGCACGTAAGTGGATGCAACGAACTTAACTGGAATTCGAACTCAGTTCTCCGATTTCTCATTCCGAGCCGTTACCCACTGCACCACAACATACATCATGTCTTTTTCTATGTGCCTTGTCCTTTCCCCATCTTTCTATTCCTGGTGGCTCTTAGCACGCTTTCTCCTGTTACACCACCCAAACCCCGCTCTGCCATCCACTAGCTCAAGCCCATAAATCTAGAATATAAATGTATAGAAACTAGCATGGCCATAAAATGAGGGATCATTTTATATATTGATTATAATATAAAATTGATCCCCAATTTTATATCCACATTATAATTTCTTATAAACAGTTGGCATATATATTCTTCGTTTATGTGCCCGGTCCTTTCAGGACGTAGGCGATCATGGTTTTCCCCATCTCCCTTTCACTGGTGGCTCTTAGCACGCTTTCTCCTGTTGCACCACGCAACACCTGTTTTGACATCCACCTGCTCAGGCCTTTCAAATATGTTATCCGCTGCTTTCCCCTGTCTCTTTTCCCCTCTATCTGGCCTGTTAGTATCAGGTTCTCCAAGCCCACCTTCCTTATTGCATGTCCCAGGAACTTTAGCTGTCTTTTCCTGATGCTCAGTGTCTTCTTCTATGTGCCTTGTCCCTTCAGGACGTAAGCGATCATGGCCTTCCGCTCTTACTTATCTCTGGTGGCTGTGAGCCCGCCTTCTCCTATTGCACCACCCAAACCCCGCTCTGCCATCCACTAGCTCAAGCCCATAAATCTAGAATATAAACATATAGAAACTAGCGTGGCCACAAAATGAGGGATCAGTTTATATATTGATATTAATATTGATTTTATCCCCCACTTTATATCCACATTATAATTTCTTATTAACAGTTGGCATATACATTCTTCTTCTATGTGCCCTGTCCCTTCAGGACGTAAGCGATCATGGCTTTCCACGTTTCCCTATCCCTGGTGGCTCTGAGCACGCCTTCTCCTGTTACACTATGCAATCCTCATTCCGTCATCTACCTGATTAGGTGTTTAGAGAAAAGTCTATCCGGACAATTACCATAAAACTATTTATATAAAAGGCATGTGGCGGTTGGAAAGCGACTGAAACTGAGATGCCATGTCAAGACCAGTAACATTGCACTTTCTTCTTTAGTTTTTATCAAGGAACTCTAAATATATAACAGGAACCCCAGCCCATATGTAGCAGCAATATTTAAAACATGGACAAATTAGCCAGTTAAGTGCCATACTTGATACACGCTTAGGCGATCATGTCTCGAATTTGTTCTGTTATTTAACCCATAGCTGGAGGGAAGAGACGGATTAATACTTTTCCCAAGTAAGTGTAATGCAAGGAACTCAACTGGAATTCGAACCCCGATTTCTCGTACCGAGCCGACTTCCACTGCACTACAACGCACATCCTGAAGGTGATATGCTAAAATAAATGGTGATCAGCAGAAGAGGAACAGTTTTGTAATGAAACATGAACATTTTTATGTAGTGATGTTATGTTTTTATAAACCATTGTAATAACAAAATTACAATATTAAGCTCTACTCTGTATTGAGCACTCTTTGTAAAAGTAAATACTTGAACAGTGGGTTTTTAATCTACGTGTTATTTCACTTTTCTGTAATATATATATATATATATATATATATATAGTGTATCGAGGCAGCAAATAATTTTCTAAACATATACTGTTAAATATAAGAGACAATGAATGTCTATTATGCTTAATCGTTCTAAACGTCGTATTTTAGCTTTAATTTCAGTTGAAAATAAAGACAAAAATTCTTCAACATTTGGATAATTTTTTATTAATTTGGTTCATGTGAAATTAATTACTACCTAATGAGACATTGTTTTTTCAATGTCAAAACAAAATGTACAATTTTGTTGTAGTTTATAGTTCTCACATGTTGTAACGTAATAATTAATAATAATTAATAATAAATATTCATTGCTTCATTTTTATATTGAGCACTGTTTTAAATTAATGTTTTGAGCTTTGCAATTATTTTCTTCGTTCTTATCCATATAATCCTGGCTAAAAGCAATCGGATGTCTAACCGTACTGATGAGCTGTGAAATAGCGAAACGGATCTGTCTGCGGATGACTATTTACGCTCTCACACTCTGATTGAGCACTCTGGAAGAATGGTAGACTTTGAAATAACAGTAGCTACTCTAGCATCTACGCATTTTTCATTCAGTAATGAATTAGAAGACTCTTAGCTACTGGCTTATGCTTACATGGTATATTACACGGTAAGAGTCTGTCTTCTACCAAGCGCCCATAGATCAGAGGTAGAATCGCCGACTGATGTCAGATCGGATGTCTAACCGTACTGATGAGCTGTGATACAGCAAAACAGATCTATCTGCGGATTACTATATATATATATAGTGTTCAATTGTAGTAGTGTTTAGTGTTAAAATTCATATATTTTACAGCAGTTTACTGGTGGAAAAGCAATTTAGGCAAGCAAACTTATTGGTAATCGTAATATGGGGTCGGTTAGAAGTAATGCTTTTTTTTAATTAAAAAGGTTTTACAGTATTTACATTATTCGGACTATTGTCCTCATCTTTGTTGCTATTTGTACGACGTTTCGACCTTTGTAGTCTCCGGCCTTCTTCAGGTGCTAGGAATTTCGAACCGAACACTTCATTACAATCATTGGGGTATATAAACTCCATTCCTTGTGTAGTAATGTCTCTTTTGGTAATCATGAGTTATTCCTAGTACCTGAAGAAGGCCGGAGCGTACAACGGCTGAAACGTCGTACAAATAGCAACAAAGATAAGGACAATAGTCAGAATAATGTAAATACTGAAAATATTAACTCATCTTAGAAATATAGAGAAATTAAAAAGTTTTAATAGTAGAAGCACCCGAAGCATGCCAACGTGAACACAAAAAAACATTTCGGGTTCCAAATCATATTAGCAGAAGTAGGTTGTGGGTCACACAATGAGGAAAGAGTGATTAGAAAATTTAAGACTCACAGGATATATTGGAGGTAAGTGTAACAGAGAGTAACCTGCATAAGACGCTTTTGTAAATGGATAACATGACATGAACTGGGAGGGAGAGTAAGCGGACAAAAGATAGGAAGTTGTGGTGAGCTATGGCCGTCCATGAAGGGGTACGACATATAAAAGAAACGCTGTTTCTGATGTTTGTATTGATGAATGAGCAGTGCCTATAATTAAGTGCATCTCAGTGAATTCGGTAATCGCAAAAATGACTCGATATTTCAGAATTTAATGGCTCTTCAAAGGAAGAAAAACAGTGGACATTAGAAAGTTGTTTTGTTTTGTTTTCTCTCTTTGAATGAACATTTTCTTTCGGCCGCTGCCCTCAGTCCCCCGTTCGCTCTCCTGTTTTCAGAGAGCACAAAAAGTACTTAGTGAGGAATGTACTTGTCGCTGTGTAAGTGGATTTCGGAGGAAGAGTTCCTTTGGAATCCAGTTAAATGATGTGGAAGAGGAAGCGAGGAGAGACAGGAAGAGCGAGTCAGCAAAATGGAAAAGAATCGTGAAATGCTAAACAACAAGGCTGCAGAGTAAAGCGGTTGGGGAGACATTCCTTCAAAATTAAATAAACAATTCTGTCCCAGTAAACTCTTCAATCTTTTGTCCATTTTTAACCTTCATTTCAAAAACCCCGTTTATTTCTTTTTGTTTTATTTGTAATCATCATTTATTTCGTTTACTCGTGTGTTATTTTCATTCATTCATTCATTCATTCATTCATTCACTAATTCATTTATTCTATCTTATATTCATATTGTTTCTGTTTTTCTTTTAACTTGTTTCCTTCATACAGTTTCTTTTTTACTATCTTTATTTTTTTCTGTTTTTATCTTTTAATTTTCTTTCGTTTTTTTTTTCATTCTCAAATCTTATTTTCCTTCTTTCATTCCTTTGCGTCGATTTCTTTGTTATTTTTCTATTCCTATCATCTTTCTTTCTTTCTTTCTTTCTTTCTTTCTTTCTTTGCGTTCTTTATTTCTTCTTTCTTTCTTTTCATTTAGTTTTCCACTTTTTCATTCATTCATTCATACTTCAGCTACCTTTCTTTCTTTCTTTCTTTCTTTCTTTCACACTTTTATATCCTTATTGTTTGCGTTCTCTTTCTTTCTTTCATTCATTTTTCTTTCTTTTACAGTTTTCATGCATACTTCTTCCTTTTACACTTTTTCATTCATTCCTTCATTCATGCTTCTTCCGTTTACACTTTTTTCATTCATTTATTCATGCTTTTTTTCTGTTTTTCTCTTTCAATTTTTCTTTCTTTTTTCTTTCATTCCTTTGCGTCGATTTCTTTATTCTGTTTCTGTTTCTATCATCTTTCTTTCTTTCTTTCTTTCTTTTTTTTTCTTTCTTTCTTTCTTTGCGTTATTTCTTTGCGTTCTTTGTTTCTTCTTTGTTTCTTTTCATTTAGTTTTCCACTTTTTCATTCATTCATTTATTCATGCATCGACTACTTTTCTTTCTTTCTTTCTTTCTTTCTTTTGTCTTCCTTTCTTTCTTTCATACTTTTATATTCTTATTGTCTGCGTTCTCGTTCTTTCCTTTATTGATCCTTGCATTTTTTTCTTTCTTTCTTTCATTCTTCTCATTCATTCATTCATGTTTCAGCTACTCTTTCGTTCTTTTACAATTTTATATCCTTATTGTTTGCGTTCTCTTTCTTTCTTTCTTTCTTTCTTCCTTTTACACTTTTTCATTCTTTCATTCATTCATGCTTCTTTCTTTTACACTTTTCTATCCTTATTAATCATTCCACTTGGGACGGTCGCCAGATATTTTTGCTCTTTGTGAAACTAACGTAAATTTTTTCATTGCTACCATGAATTCTTGGTTCCAGGCCATCTTCTCCTTGGCCAAAAGGATTCCAGTATTCTTATGCATGGTTTTCGTAATATAAATCTGGGATAATCTTCCAATGTCCAGGGAATTGATTCACGAGGCCCCTGGCTACTCTTCCACGTGCTTCCTGTCTATTGTTTCTAAACTCTATTAGTTGCCTAGCTTTGAAATACTCTTGCCTAGCTTTGAAATACTGCCCTCTTGGTAGCTAACCACTTTGTAGCAATTATTGATATTTTGTTCCAGTCATCTATTAAACAGAACCCCCTATCCATAAGAACTTTTTCCGTTATCAACATGCCGATTGGAACTCACTCTGTGATTTTCTTCGTGACACCTCATGGAGTGACATTCATTCATTCATGCTTCTTTTAGTAATATAAATCTATATATATATATATATATATATATATATATATATATATAAAGCAAGATGTGTGTGTGTGTGTGTGTGTGTGTGTGTGTGTGTGTGTGTGTGTGTGTGTGTGTGTCCTTTACACAAATCCACAATTTTTATCCGATTCTCACCAAACTTTACACAATATTCTTTTGACTTCCGGTCAGGTCATGGGCTATGTATTTTTTTTCCGATTTCCTCCCGATATCGGAAATCGATACCCCGATATCAGATCAGGTCTGATCAAGATTAGGATTTCAGCACGTTTATCGTAGTTCTTGCTGCAGAATTTGCTCTAACTTGGTAAAATTATAGTTTTTAGTCTCAAACATTAGTAGATCTTATCAGACGACTCATTTTCCCCGATATCGGAAATCGATACCCTCGATATTCTATCGAATCTGATCAAAAACCGATATTCAGCCATTAATATGGCTCATTTTCTCCAATTTTATTCCTGATGGGTACAATGAGTTTCCATGGACTTACTTAGGTTAGTTTATCCTTGGATAACTTTTTTGAGTCCGATATTGGAAATCGATACCCCGATATCCTATCGGGCCTTATCAAAATCAGGTTTTCAGCTCTTATTTTAGTTTTGCTTCGGGTTTTGCTTTAAGTAGGTATAATGCAGTTCTTAATCTCAGCCATGATACCATTTACTCAGAGGACTTATTTAGCCTTCAAAATTCAGTTTGCGACGGATAACTTATTTGACATCGATATCGGAAATCAAAATGTGACTTACATCCATTAATTTTTCTTTCAATCGTTCGCTTTGACTGGAAACAACTATTGCTTTTTAGTCTTTCGTGCCAACGTCCAAAGAGTCTGAGCTCCAGGAGCATGGATTAGATTTAAAGCTTTCATTACACCCGAGCAACACCGGGCTATACTGCTAGTCTGGGATAATCATTCTTTTCTGCATAGCATCGAACAACTTTGGCTCTAGTGCAAGGATGTGCGTTGTGGTACAGTGGATATCGGCTCGGAACAAGAAACCGGGAAGCCGAGTTCGAATTCCAGTTGAATCCATTGTATTAACTTACGCGCAAATACCCTTGGGAAAGGTATTAATCCGTCTCTTCCTTCCAGTTATGGGTTGACTAACAGGACAGATTGGGTTCTATAGCTTTGGTCGGCAACCAGTCTACCGCAGAAAGCAATGGCAACCTACTGCGGGATAATCTTCTTCCCAGTCAGTCATGTCTCTTTCGAGACATGATCGCCCAAGCGTATGGCACTTAACTGACTGATTACTAGCGGTTCTGTAATAGGGCATTAAGTAAGTGCAAAGTCTCTATTCCCCCCACTCTTTAATCAATTTTGAAGTGTTAACATCCTCGACTGATAATCTAAATAGTTTGCCGATAAATTCTCCTCAAACTCTACTCTTGACATCCGGCATATCCCTACCTAACTTCCCACTTAGAACTGTGTCGCTGTTGAGTGATTTGCATACAACTCCTGCTATCATCTCTAACCTAGATCCCCCAAAAGCATGTAGGCCCGATGTCTTCCTTGTAATAATAGTTAAGAAGTGTTCTACAGAACTGGCTTCTAAACTGTATAATAAATGCTCCAGCTTTTCTGTCCCCTGATTTGCTTGAAGCCAGTATCTGTTGTTCCAGCCTTAAAGAACTCTGGTGAGCCGTTCGACCCTTACAACTATCAATCTATTAACATTCTACTGCTTTATGTGAATCTCCTAGAAGACCTAATCAATGCAGAACTGGTTTATCATCAGTCATTTAGTTAATTTTCTCAGACAAGCAATACGGCTTGCTTACGGCTATATCACGTTGAATACACCGGTTCTCGCTCGATCACCGAAGTTAAGCAACGTTGAGCCTGGTCAGTACTTAGATGGGTGACCGCTTGGGAATACCAGGTGCTGTAAGCGTATAGTGACGGATGTGCGTTGTGGTGCAGTGGTTATCGGCTCGGAAAGAGAAATCGGTGAGCCGAGTTCGAATTCCAGTTGAATGCCCTGCAGTCACTTGCGCGCTGGTACCCTTGGGAAAGGTATTAATCCGTCCTTTCCCTCCAGTTATGGGTTAAATAACAGGGCAGGACTTGGGACCCTGCCCTTAAACAAATCCCAATGAGACTTGCTCCGTCAGGGAGGAAGCCGGCTCAACCCGACTAGGGTGAATGCGGCATACATACAAGCAATACGGCTTTCGTTTCTCCAGGTCATCTGCTGATTTGCTGACGATAATTCTCGAGATAAAAACTGTGAAGCCGGGCCTGTAGCATTCATCGTCGTCATCATCATCATTTATCCATCGCACCGAGATGGTGCATAGGGCAGCAACTTTTTGTTGCTGTAACAAACTGCTTTTTTTTACGGGGCAGGGTTGTTAGCCCTGCACCCACCCTCAAACCTGGAGGACCGGTGGACCATTCTTCATCCTTACGTTTACAGCACCTGGTATTCCCAAATAGTCACCCATTTAAGTACTGACCAGGCTCGATATTGCTTAACTTCGGTGATCGGACGGGAACCGGTGTATTCAACACGATATAGCCGTAGATCTGTAGGATTAGACATCTCAAAAACCTTTGACGGAGTATTGCATATAGGTCTTCCACACAAGCTGAAAAGTTACGGTGTCCCCGGACACATTTTTGAGATTATCCAGTTGATTGACATCTACTCATTTTTCTTTCAATCTACGGTTTCGCTTTAACTGGAAACAACTATTGCTTTTTAGTTTTTCGTGGCAACGTCCAAAGTGTCTGAGTTCCAGGACCATGGATTAGTTTTAAAGCTTTCATTACACCTGAGCAACGCCGGGCTATACTGCTAGTATATATATATATATATATATAAAAGGCAAAATGTTTGTGTGTGTTTCTGTTTATCTCCTTGTATGTCTGTATTTTTTTCAGCCCTTTTATTTTAGTTTTTGCCTTGGCTTTGGCCAAGCCCGAAGCAAAAACTAAAATAAAAGTGCTGAAAAAAATACAGACATACAGGCAGATAAACAGACACACACACAAACATCTTGCCTTTTATATATTATCGATTTTCTGCACTATTGTATAATTGCAAACTTGAAAATTATGAATATCGTTTCTTATGTCTTTGTCTATGAGTGTATCAAATTTAATTAAAATCGGACTACTACTTCTATAACCCGATTTTTTCGATTATCAATTTTCGATATTTATCGGGGGTACCTCGACACAAAACCTAGCTAAGAACACTCGCAGACGCTTATAGTAGAACTGTGGAAATTGTTAAGAAAATTGGTTCAGCCGTTTCGGAGTCTATAGGTAACGGATACACACACAGACATACACGTACACACACACAGACAAAATTCCATTAATAAATAAGTTTAGATTTAGATTTATATCTGACAGATTCCATCATCATGACTGATGCTAACCCCCAAGAAAATGAGTCGTTTTGCCTTCCCGGGCTAAAGTTCTCAGCTGACATGAAGCGAAAAGACTATATTAAATCCATTGATAGGTTAGCTAATAAAAATGCCGGTTCACTGTGTCGGACGCGACAATTTTTCTTTCCGTAATCTATCATTATAAGTCTATCATTCGTCCATGTATAGAATATTGCGGCTACATAGTCGAGTGCCCCTGCTATTTAACTTGAGATCCTTGATATGAATCAAAGAAGAATCAGCAATATTGTTGGTCGTGATCTGGTGGCTCTGCTTCAGTCACTTATACACCGCGTAAAGTTGACTCTCTGTGCATTTTTTTTTTAAATACTTTCATTGTTCGGGTGAGCTCTTCGCTTGAGCATCTTTATGAATTTAAGGACTGGCGTTGAGATTAAATCGATTTACAGTTAAGGTGGCTAGATGTAACCGTAAGTTCTATGCTAACAGTTTCTTTTCTTGCATTTTTCGCTTTTGGAACTCCCTTCCAGCTTCATGCTTCCCAGCAAATTTTAATCTACAAAAAATTATATGCAATGTCAATCGCTAACTACTGTCCTCATGTTTACTCTTTTCTCTTCCTGCTCATATTAATGTTTCTATTTCTAATTCTTCCACATCCTGTAACCACTCCTGTCTTAGTGACTTTATTGCCTTGCTTGGGGGGGATCTTCTTCTATGTACACAGTCCTTTCAGAATGTAGGCGATCATGGTTTTCCACGTCTCCCTATCCCTGGTGGCTATTAGCACGCCTTCTCCTGTTACACCAAGCAACCCTCGTTCAATCATCCACCTGATTAGGTCCTTCAAATATGTTATCCGCTGCCTTCATCTGTCTCTTTTTCCCTCTATCTGACCTGTTAGTATCAGGTTCTCCAAGTCCTCCTTCCTCATTGCATGTCCCAGGAACTTCAGCTGTCTCTTCCTGATGCTCAATATTAATTTCTTTTTTGTTACCACCTTTACCACCACGCCATTGCTCACATGCTCGGTTCATGATATCCGCAGCATCCTTCTGTAGAACCACATTTCAGCTGCTTCAATTTTTTTCCTTTATCTTTGATGATATTGTCCAGTATTCCCTGTCATATTGAAGAACTGACATCACATAATAATGTAGTACTCTCTTCTTTGCTTCTAATGAAAATGTCTTGTCTTAATACTTTACTTAGCTTCTGGAACGTGTCCTTCGCCATGCCAGTACGCCTTCGGATATAAGTGTCACACTTTCCGTCTTCTGTTCGAATACTTGCCAGGTATTTAACTATTTGTACCTGCTTGATTTTAGTATCCCCTACCTAGTCACCTACCAAATAAACGTTTGTGAATCAAAATATAAACGACTAATTAACTCAAATATTAACAATACGAATAAATGGATTTTTATAGTACATTTACCCAATACAAAGCCCAAGATGCTCTCAAAAGTAAAGTGTTACTGAATGCGGTGATTGCGATGGCACAAAGAGGTTAATAAGTGCACGAGGATATGTTACAATGATGTTCACCCTGAACCAATTAAGGTAGAGGGTTACAGAGTAAGAAGTATCATCACAAGGAAGGCGATAAAGCCGCTAAAACGCAAATCACCACCGTAATTTGAAGATAAGAGAAAGGTTTTAGTAGGAACCGAAAACACAATCCTAAACAGGAAACAAGGAATAAACCTTCCACACATAACAGTTGATCCTAGGGCACCTCGCGGTGGTGTAATGGTTAGCAAGGGTGTCTCGCTAAAATAATTACAGTTGGGTAGTGAGTTCGATCCTCACTGAGTGTCCCTTTCGGCCTTGTGCCACACCTAAGCTATTCTTAGACAATCACCATAACAATTGATCCTAGATGAAAGCAGCCTTATGGGAACACGTTCCGCAAAGTAACAGCTCTGGGAAATAATCATTCTGAGAGGAACGTCTTCCTTACTAATGGAAGATGAACGAAACGATAATGATTCGACCTTGTGTACTTGGAATGACAGGTTCTACTTAAGTTCGCCTTTTTACACTTTTCTTTATTTTCTTCTTTCTTTTTTTCTTCTTTCTTTTTTTCTTTTCTTTTTTCTTTTTTCCCTTCTTTATTGCGTTCTCTCTTTTTTTATTTATTTCCTTCTTACGTTTTTTAATTTTTCTTTCCTTCTTTCTTTCACTATTTCATTCCTGCTTTTGCTCTATCTTTCTTTATTTCTTTATGCATTTCCGTCTTTCGTTCTTTCTTTCGTTTTTCCTTCTTTCTTTCCTTCTTTCTTTTTTCCTTCTTCCTTTCTTTCTTTCTTTCTTTCTTTCTTTTATTTGTTCTTTATGCATTCCTTTCTTTCTTTCTTTTTTGGGCACCTCGATATGGTGTAATGGTCAGCAATTGTGTCTCTAAAGAATAATTACAAATGAGTAGCGAGTTCGATCCTCACTGGAAGCGCCTTACCTTCATCCTTTTCCCACATCTAAGCCTCGCTTAGAAAGCTCCTATTCTTTATTTCATTGTTTCCAATGAAATTCTTTTCTTTTTCTTTATTTTGTTTTTTTTTTCTTTTGTTCTTTCGTCTTTTTATTCATTGTTTACTTTTCTTGTCCGATGCCTCTATTTCCTTTCTTTCCTCATATTACTCTACGCTTCTCAAATATCGTCTGCCGCATCAGTAGATACTGATTGTTTTTCTTGCGAGGCAGGTTAAGCAAAGACAACATTTGTCAAATGTCAACCACTCGGGGATTTGCGTGAATTTTGCCGAAAAAATGTAAAATAGCACATCACTACGGATAATAACGCGGGCGAAACAAAGAACACACTTCCGAATGCCTGAGATGAGAATAATTCATTTATTTAAACTAAATTTCTAATCTTGTCTGTCATAGTCCCAACCTTTCGGAAGTTATATTGTAACACTAGCAGTATAGCCCGGCGTTGCTCGGGTGTAATGAAAGCTTTAAAACTAATCCAGGGTTCTGGAGCTCAGACTCTTTGGACGACACAAAACCTAGCTAAGAACACTCGCAGATGCTTATAGTACAACTGTGTAAATTTTCAAGAAAATCGGTTCAGCCGTTTCGGAGTCTAGAGGTAAGGGATACACACACACACACACACACACACACACACACACACACACACACACACAAACAAAGTTCAATTTATAAATAAGTTTAGATTAGATTAGATTTAGATTATCGTATAGGAGGGTAGGCGGGAAATTCCATAGGCTGACTATGAAGCGGTTATGTCAAAGCTGTGAAATTTTGCAAGTATTAATTTCATCTCTTATTAATAATTGCATTGTTTATTTCTAGGATGGTGCAGTGGATATCGGTTTGGAACGGGAAATCGGAGAGCCGAGTTCGAATTCCAGTTGAAATCGTTGCATTCATATATACCCGCAAATAACGTTGAGAAAGATACTGATATGAAGCCATCTCTTCCCTCCAGCTATGGTTAAAAAGACAGAACGGATTATGTTCTGTAGCCTTGGTTGGCATCCAGTCTACCACAGAAAGTAGCGGCAACACACTGTGCAAAAACCATCTGTCCAGTCAGCCATGTCACTTCCGAGACGTGATCGCATAGCCGTGTATGGGACCTAACTGATTTCCAGCTAAACTGATATTTCACTGTCCAAAGAAGACTGCTGCTCAAAATAGGACTTTATCATCACTGTGCCAATGGTTCCTAATGTTTGGGGAAATGATAATAGTCAAACCAGGAAAATAGCAGCCATTGAAATCAAGGACTTGTTGTAGCATTATCCTGTTGAAACAAAAGCCCTTTCACTAGTTTTCCTGGGTACTGATTTTGCTAGCCTTACGAAACTGCGTCAGCATGTCGATATTGTACTCTCCATTGACGGTGTGACCCTGTTGAAGATAGTCAATAAACACAATAACTTTTACGTCCCAAACAGCTTACGGCCATATCACGCTGAATACACCGGTTCTCGCTCGATCACCGAAGTTAAGCAACGTTGAGCCTGGTCAGTACTTAGATGGGTGACCGCTTGGGAATACCAGATGCAGTAAGCGTTTAGTGACGGATGTGCATTGTGCATTGTGGTGCAGTGGATATCGGCTCGGAAAGAGAAATCGGTGAGCCGAGTTCGAATTCCAGTTGAATAACCTGCATTCAATTAAGCACTGGTACCCTTGGGAAAGGTATTAATCCGTCCTTTCCCTCCAGTTATGGGTTAAAAAACAAGGGTAGGACTTAGTGAACCTGCCCTTAAAAACAAATCCCCATGAATCTTGATACTCGAAAAGAAAAATGTATTACTAGACACAAAACTTATATAAAAACAGCAATAAATTGTAGAAAGACAAAGGTATTACTGGCAATAAATACAATTTAGTTGGTAATAAATGACCCGTCGAGGTTGATTTGCCGTAAAAACAAAACATCCCAAACATTGATGTCATTCCTTCCTCTCTTGCGGAGGAAACACCTTAGCATTCTTTGGAGCAGGTGAAGAAAGATGTTTACACTTTATGGTTTGTCTATTTTTAATGAAACACTTATCCTGGGTTAGCGAACATCTAAGAAAACCGGTTGGATCTGCCTCAAACAATGTCAGATTTTCCCTTGGTGCAATCAGCCTGTATTTGCTTATCGTCTAATGTCAGAAGATGTGGTACCCATCACTCAGAAACCTTCGGCATGCCAAGTTCATTATGCAGAATATTCTCAACTCTTTTATGAGATATGCTAACAGTATTGGCTATTTGACTTTATAGTCAACGGTCTGTAATCCTTCATGATGTGATTAACATGGTCACAGTTTTCGCCGGTGGTGCCAGTTACAGGTCGTCCGGACCATGCGTCCTCTTTAAGACTCTCCTTTCTCCTCCTAAATTCAGCTGCCTCTTTTTGCACTGTTGATGAAGGTGGGGCGTCATCTCCTAATATAGCAACGATGACTGCATGTAAACACTTTTTCTCCAGGTAATTGTGCGTTGTGGTACAGTGGATATCGGCTCGGAACGAGAAATCGGGGAGCCGAGTTCGAATTCCAGTTGAATCCATTGTATTCACTGACGCGCAAATACCCTTGAGAAAAGTATTAATCCGTCTCTTTCTTCCAGTTATGGGTTAAATAGCAGGACAGATTGGGTTCTATAGTCTTGGTCGGCAACCAGTCTACCGCAGAAAGCAATGGCAACCTACTGCGGGATAATCTCTTTCGAGACATGATCGCCCAAGCGTGTATCACGTATGGCACTAAACTGACTGACTGAATTGGTAAAACAATGATGCCAAATTTTTTCCATTTTCAAGAGTAGTTACTACTAGTTACTTATGAAGTTTTTTTTTTTGAACAGTCAGATGTTATTTTACCTAAAAAAAAAAAATAACAATGCAATTATTAATTAGAACAGTTAAATTTAATGCATACAAAAACATCACTGTTTTAGCATTAATCTTTTATAGACAGCCTATGAGTTTTTCAGCCAAAACCATCGTACCCAGAGAAATCTGATGAGCTTAGCTCCCTGGTGGCCCCACAGTATGAATTTACTCGTGCTTCTAGATTGGCAACTAGGTCCCACCCTTTTACAGTGAAACCAATCAAATGTAACTTCTACACTAACAGCTTCTTTGCTAGCACTTCCCGCCTGTGGAATTACCTTCCCTTAAAGCTACAATCTCCAAGAATTTAAAGGTAAAGTCAATTACCATCTCTTATCTTCTTGATTCACATTTTTTTCCATGACAACCCTTGTATCATGTTTTTTTTCTTCCCACTCCACTCTCTTGAAACTCTCTTCACACCTCATCCTTTTCTTACTCATTCTCTGACTTCCCTGTAACTTGTTCTTTTTTCTCATCACTCACCTCTTCTGTAACCCCCTGTGCACCAGTGGCAGTACTGTCTTGCTTGGGGTGAAATGATTTTTTTTAAAATCAGATTGCGTGACTTAATCTCGCAAACGTAATATCTAAACTTATTTATAAATGGAACTTTGTCTGTGTGTGTATGTGTCTGTGTGTGTGTGTGTGTGTGTGTGTGTGTGTGTGTGTGTGTGTGTGTGTGTGTGTAAGTTACCTATAGACTCCAATAAGGCTGAACCGATTTTCTTGAAAATTTACACAGTTGGACTATAAGCGTCTGCGAGTGTTCTTAGCTAGGTTTTGTGTCGAGGTACCCCCGATAAATATCGAAAATCGATAATCGAAAAAATCGGGTTATAGAAGGAGTAGGTCCGATTTTAATCAAATTTGATGCACTCATAGATAAAGACATAAGAAACGATATTCAGAAGTTTCAAGGTCGAAGTTCTTTAAATATTGCAGAAAATCGATAATATATATATATATATATATATATATATATATATATATAAAAGGCAAGATGTTTGTGCGCGTGTCTTTATCTGCCTGTATTTTTTCAGCACTTTTATTTTAGTTTTTGCTTCAGGTTTGGCTCTAAGTAGGTATAATTGTAGTTCTTAGTTTCAGCCATGATACGATTTTCTCAGAGGACTTAGGTAGCCTTCAAAATTCAGTTTACGACGAAAAAAACTTATTCGATATCGATACCAGGAAATCAAAATTTCTCTTACATCCATTGATTTTTCTTTCAGTCTACGGTTTCGCTTTAACTGGAAACAACTATTGCTTTTTAGTCTTTCGTGCCAACGTCCAAAGACTCTGAGCTCCAGGACCATGGATTAATTTTAGAGCTTTCATTACACCAGAGCAACGCCGGGCTATACTGCTAGTTGTATCATAATTCTGCTTGTTCTCTCCGTTAATTGGTTAATTCGAATTTCCTTATACCTTCCTATTAACAAGTCCTTTAATAGTGATTTAATATTATTAAAGTTTCTTCCTCCACACGGTTATTTTTTCAACTGGAGATCTTACTTTATAGATGCTTTCTATCGGGTCGGGGGACCTCATAGAGAAAGCACCTTTTGCAAACTATTTGCCGACTTCTGAAGCGATGGGATACTAGGCTTTATTCCCATTTAGAACTTTAATATCACTGGTATGGACCCCATCGCCCCATAATAACGAGAACAATACTTCTGGTTGCTATAATTTTGATTAGTAATAATTGGATGCGCTTTGTTCTGCAGTGGATATCGACTCGGAATGACAAATTGGCAGCCGATTTCGAATTCTAGTTAAATTTCTTGCTGTCACTTGAACGCAAACACCCTTGAGAAAGCTATTAATCCGTCTCTCCCTTCTAGTTATGAATTACATAACAGGACAGATTGGGTTCTGTAGCCTTGGCTGGCAACCAGACTACTGCAGAAAATAATGGCAACCTAGTGTGGGATAATCTTCTGCTCAGTCAGTTATGTCTCTTTCCAGACATGATCGCCCAAGCGTGCATCACGTATGGCATTTGACTGACTGACTGAATATTATAGTTGGAGAAATAAGTAAATCTGCTACTGGTCATAAAGTTGGGGATTGGTTTTCTATTGTTATGAAGTAATAAACTGATCCCCTACTAATTAATACTTATGAATATAATAATAAAATCCGTCTCTTCTCTCTCTAACCATTGCTTAAATAACAGGCCAGATTGGGTTCTATAGCCTTGGCTGGCAGCCAGAAAATAATGGCAAACTAATGTGGGATAATCTTCTGCCCAGTCCGTCATGTCTCTTTCGAGACATGATCGCCCACGCATGTATCACGCATGGCACATAAGTGACTGACTGAATCGTGCTGATTCCGAAAATGATCTTAGATTGTCATAGTTAGTTACTATTTTTGTTTTACGAAAATTGCTCATTTTTATAAAAAAGACTAGCAGTATAGCCCGGCGTTGCTCGGCTGTAATGAAAGCTTATATATATATATATATATATATATATATATATATATATGCACTATTGTTAAAACTGCAACCTTGAAACTTCTAAATATTGTTTCTTATGTCTTTGTCTGTGAGTGTATCAAATTCAAATTGGACCACTCATTCTATAACCCGATTTTTCGATTATCGATTTTCGATATTTATCGGGGTTACTTCGACACAAAACCTAGCTAAGAACACTCGCAGACGCTTTTAGTACAACTGTGTAAATTTTCAAGAAAATCGGTTCAGCCGTTTCGGAGTCTGTAGGTAACGGACGCACACACACACAGACACACACACACATACATACAGACAAAGTTCCATTTATAAATAAGTTTAGATCAATTTACGATCTTGGCTGATCGTAACATTTAGTTAATAACGTCATAGAAATCCATCAATTTTTAAGCATCAGGATTTGCGATGTGGTACAGTGGATATCGGCTCGGAACGAAAAACCGGGGAGCCAAGTTCGAATTCCAGTTGAATCCATTGTATTCACTTACGCGCAAATACCCTTGGGAAAGGTATGAATCCGTCTCTTCCTTCCAGTTATGGGTTAAATAACAGGACAGATTGGGTTCTATAGCCTTGGTCGGCAACCAGTCTACCGCAGAAAGTGATGGCAACCTACTGCGGGATAATCTTCTGCCCAGTCAGTCATGTCTCTTTCGAGACATGATCGCCCAAGCGTGTATCATGTATGGTACTTAACTGACTGATATGTCAGCCACATGAAATAAACTATTTTTTTATAAGAAAAAGTTTTTTTGAGTCAAATTTTTAAAAATAGGAATACCGACTTTTTTTTCGACAAAATCCACATTAACTGATACACTTTATCAGTAATACACTTTATCAGTAATACGTAAATATGAGTATAAGATTAATTTTTCACATAGCGATCTAGAAAAATTACCGGATAATTACGACGATGTTAGTGATGAGAAAGAAGAAAGATTTCATCAGGATATCAAAACAATAGAATAGCGCTACCAGAGACGGTGGGACAAACGAATGATGTATGACTACTGCTGGAGTATCAACAGGGACTTAAATAACAATGAACATCCAGACAATGAAGGAAAACAAGGATGGATGTGGGGCGATGTCAGTGATGTGCAATGAGAGCGATTCAATCAGGATATCAAAACAATGGAAGAGCGCTACCAGAGACGGCGGGACAAACGAATGATGTATGACTACTACTGGAGTATCAATAGGGACTTAAATAACATTGAACATTACAGAAGATCAAGAAAGAGAAAAAATTTTACCATAGTTTTTATGTTCAATAAGGTTTTATTTCTGCTGTTAGTTTACTAAATGAGTTGATGAAAATACTTGTTGGCCATAATCTATTCAATCGTTTAAGACTTAGGGTCTGATTATTATTGAAAATATAATATTTCTCAAAAAGCAAACCAATATTTTACTTTGAGAAATACTGACATGGGTCTATATCATATGTCAGTCAGTTTAGTGCCATACTTGAAATACACTTGGGCGATCATGTCTCGAAAGAGACATGACTGACTGGGCAGAAGATTATTCCGCAGTAGGTTGCCATTGCTTTCTGCGGTAGACCAAGGCTATAGAACCCTATCTGTCCTGTTATTTAACCCATAACTGGAGAGAAGAGACGGATTAATACCTTTCCCAAGGATATTTGCGCGTAAGTGAATGCAATGAATTCAAGTGTAATTCGAACTCGGGTCCCCGATTTCTCGTTCCGAGTCCATATCAACTGTACCACAACGCACATCCTATATACACGAAACAAATTAATAAAAACTAGCGGAACACGTGGAATTTTCATGGATAATAAAATAACGATAACACAGAGCGTAATATTATTAAAATGTCTATAAATGTAATGTCCATAGAAGCGACTTTACTGTAATCTTATATTACTAGCGGAACCCGTGGAATTTCCATGGAAGGATAATTATGATTTCCTGGAAAAATTTTGCTTTGTCATACTACAAATGATAGTAACGTCTTCAAGCATAAAGGTATTGGATAATAAAATAACGATAACACAGAGTGTAATTTTATTAAAATATTTATAAAAGTAATGTCCATAAAAGTTACTTTACTGTAATCCGATATTATATTAAGCGGCCTATGTACAGACCATAATCAAAATACTGTACGCTATTTTGTGAGAGATTTTGAAAGAGAAAATGTTTTTTTATTACTGAAAAATCATGACTCCTGTGTCCATTGTAAACAGAAAAGACCAACTGAGTAATGCCAAAGGACTAGAGGCCAGAAATTTCATTATTAGATCGCGGGATACGACAACAAACCTACCTATTTTTACTATATTGTACAGTACTATATTGTACAGTACACACACATATACACATATACACACAATTACTGCTCCAACCACCAGCTTAAGCTGCTACTGCTACGGTAATGCTACAGGCTCTCTCCTCTTACTCTCTCACTCATTACTACCCTTTAGTGAGAGAAAGTCTGAGGAGAGTAAAAAAGATAAAGGGGAAGGAAAAGCTCATGTAGAGAGTGTGGCATAACGGACGGATGAACTAAGTAAGTAACTAAGGAAGGAACAAGCAGAATTATTATATGATGCTTTTTTTTCCGAGAATTGCTGTACAGCAAAAACGGGAGCTAACCAAGAAAAAGTAAGATTGTTTTCAGATTCAGCACGCTAAAATTAGCTAAAAAGAAGTTTAATATTTCGACAATATTTCAATTGCAACATTCACTGCCATATTGAAGAACCGACATCACAGAGCAATCCAGTACTCTCTTCTTTGTTTCTAGCGAAATTGTCCTGTTTCTTAATACTCTACTCAGCTCCTGGAATGCATCCTTGTGCTTTTGGATCTCAGGAATATAAATGTATAGAAACTGCTGTGACCAAAAAGTGAGGGATCAGTTTATATATTGATTGTTACATGACATTGATCCCCCACTTTATATCCAATATGCTTCTGTAGAACCACATTTCAGTTGCTTCAAGTTTTTCCTTCATCTTTGATGATATTGTCCAGCATTCACTGCCATATTGAAGAACTGACATCACATTGCAATCCAGTACTCTCCTCTTTGTTTCTAGTGAAATTTTCCTGTTTCTTAATACCTTACTCAACTTCTGGAATGCTTCTTTCGCCAGTCTTCGAAGATGAAGGAAAAACTTGAAGCAGATGAAATGTGGTTCTACAGAAGGATGCTGTGGATATCATGGACCGAGCATGTAAGCAATGACGAGATTTTGGAAAGGATAGAGACGAAAAGGAAATTAACACTGAGCATCAGGAAGAGACAACTAAATTTCCTGGGACATGCAATGAGGAAGGAGGGCTTTGAGAACCTGTTACTAACAGGCTAGATAGAGGGAAAAAGAGACAAGGGAAAGCAGGGGATAACATATTTGAAGGGCCTGAGCAGGTGGATGACGGAACGAGGGCTGCCTGATGTAACAGGAGAAAGCGGGCTAAGAGCCACCAGGGATAGGGAGACGTGGAGAGCCATGATCGCCTACGTCCTGAATAAAAGAAGAAGAATATTTCAATTCTTTTTTTTTTACCAGTGTTATCTACACGAGTAATGTTTAAAAATAACAAACAAAAAAGTTAAATAGAAGCAAAGAAAATTATGTAGTTTGAGTTTGAGTTTTGTTTAACGGCATATCAACACCTCTGTGGGTTATTTAATGCCAAAAAGGTTGGGTCTTAAGTTTTTTTTGTTTTTTGTTTTTTAATGTTCGGTTATAGTGAGAAGGTTGATTAAGCCAGATTTTAATGAAAACTTTGTGTTTTTATTCTTGTTTATTTTAGAAAACTGAAAATGTCTTCCAGTTTGGTATTCAAAAATATTTTGTTAGAGAATAATTTTTGTCCTTCAAAAATGTGTTATAGTAATAATTTTGTCTTCAAAAATGATTTGTTTGTAAAAATTTTTCTTCAAAAATGTATATTTTTCTATAAAAGTATGTTTTATGTATATATTTCTATAAAAGTCTATTTTTATACTTTCATAGTGTTTTAACCCCAGTTTGGGGATTAAATATTTTGCCCATAGCTGGGACCCTAACAGGTGCTACCACTCCGGGTCAGGATGGAGCTAGGAACAACAGCAATTAAGAGGTGGTTCCATGCTTCTCACAATCTCCCAATCAGAGGCCTTGCTGCCACCCAGGACCAGAAATTTATGGACCGAAGTAAAAAGATAGAAAAAAAAGAAAAGATACAAAGAAGTAAACAAGAAACAATGTGAAAAAAAAAGGATAAAAGAAACCACAGAGTTAAATATGGCCAACAAAATCGGTGAAAGAACTGCATAGTCTGGAGGAAAAGGCCTCAAACTAAATAAAGTTTTCTCGACAAAATGTTTATGCTATCATGAAGAGGAAAGATCAAAGTTTTTTTTAATTTGTTTTACAATTTTTTAATTGTTTCTAACAGGTTCATTTAATGGTAGAAAATCTTTTTTTTCTCTCGTTAGTGCGAGGCATAAATTGACGCTAGAGTTTATTACGTCAAAACAATATTACGCAAAAGGTATTTTTTGACTGTGAAAGACACATTAATTTGGAAATTCTTGCAAAAATATAATAATGGTCAGATTTTGAGGAAAGTTTCATTGACTGAAATCAGTTTCGAAATAATTATTTTTAGAAAATATTGATAAAAACATTTTTTTTACATATGTTACCCCCCATTAATTAATTTCCGGAAATGTTGAAAAATGCGACCAAGTCTCAACATATAGATAATTTTAATTAAATTCAGGAGTCATTGGGGAATGCTAATCAACTGTCTTTTTTTTCTCCAAAACCTGCTCAACTTTAGAAAATCCGCTCCAAAATGCAATAAAACTATACCATTTTTTATTTGGATAAACTTTTAATTGCTTTTATAAACATAAATTAAAATGATATCATAGTCTGAATAGAAATAACAATTCCATTAATAATGAATTTTTACAAGAATTGTTTTCATTTTTATTGCTTTTTATTTTTTATTAAGTAATTTCTAAAAAGTTTCATAATTTAAAAAAAAATTTCCTCCTCATATGTCACTCAGATTTTTTTAAATTCTTTGTGACGAATCTATTTAATATGTAGAGGTGAATTATATTAGCGAGTTGACTCGGCGTAACTTGGTTCATGAAATAAAGCCGGAAATAAAGTAAAACAAAATTTTGTTTATTTTAGTAAAAAAAAAATTTTTTTTACAAAAAACGAAGTTGTCCGTAAAGCTGTAAAAAAGGAAGAAAGAAAGGAACTGGGAATGTGATAGGGAAAGGTAAGACGATGTGTAGCGAGCGAGATGAGAGAAAGAGAGGGTGAAAGAATGTTCGCTGATCCGTGATCCTGCCTGTTGTGTGAACTGCTGGATTCTCTGTGTATGTGTGTGTGCTCCAAGCTGTCGCGTGCCCTTTTGGTGTGAGCTGGTTGCTCGGCCCTCTGGTCTGTTGAGAGTTTCTACCTTCCTTTTATCTGGATGGTGAGGCTCCGGGGAGATCAAGAAATGTGTTTCTTATATCGAGCCCTGATTGGTCAAAAATCATACTTTTGACCACGTGGTGTGCTTTCCACTACGTCAGAGCTTTTGGGTGCGCCGTCCTTGTTTTTGACCCCCACAGGCTATGGTAAGGGGGTGAATTCCCGCGCAATTGTATTTTTTAGATACACGTGGTGTGAATTAATTTTTACTCTGTGTGTGTGGGTATGTGTGTGTGGAAAATAAAATAAGAAACAGCACAAATAATCGAAAAATTTGAACGCTTACTCTAAATAAGGGTGCTCATTTTTTGTTAAATAATTAAAACTTTTTAATTTTCTGCATGTTGATTACCCGTATTTTGTTTGTACGGGTGGCTGTGCGCGATCTTTATCATTAAAATGTAACGTGATTCAAGGGTTGTCCTCCCTTACATGAAAAAAAATCCGTATATAAACCTTTTTATACCAAATACGTCTTCCATACCTTTGACCAGCTTCTGTAAATCATCAAGAACGCCTCTGATAAGGTGATGACTGCTGTGATAACAAGGCTACCGAAATTGAGAAACGTTCTTTTGAAAAATTTCAGGCAGTAAGCAAGTAATTTTTGTTTCAAGTGAACTTCAGGTAAGTTTAAATTCGGTAATTTGAATAAAATAATGTGTCAGCGAGATGTATTTTATTTTTGTAAGATTTTTTGACACCGAGAATTGACTACTGTTTACAATTGATGAAAAATGTTTTACAGCAAGCAAAATACCTTGGTGTATTTCAAAACGAAATTATATTGATCGGTATCAAAAAATTTTAAATTTAGAAAATTTTTCTTAAATTTCAAATTTTCCGACATTTTTTCATCGATTGTAAACAGTGGCCAATTCTTGGTTTTAAAAAATCTTACAAAAATAAAATACATCTCGCTGACACATTATTTTATTCAAATTACCGAATTTAAACTTACCTGAAGTTCCCTTGAAACAAGAATTTCAAACCTAAATTTTTTTTATTCCGATCAATATAATTTCGATTTGAAATACACCAGGGTATTTTGCTTACTGCAATTAGTAAATTTAATCTCTTGGCTTTCAATTAGAGCTAAAATTATAGCTTCAAGAAAACTGTTTTTTAAAAATTCAATTTAAATTGAGGTATTGAAAATTTGAGTAGAGGTACCTATAAAAAGTGTACCATGAAAAAAAAAATGCGTTAAAATAAATTTAAGAAAAATAAATAAATGAATAAAATAAAGGAGGAAAAGAAATAATAAAGTTGGGCGGTGTAAGAAATAAGTGGTAAACAAAGTTTTAAAAAAAAGACACCGAAAACATGAAATGTAAAAAAAAAAAGATGAAATTTAAGAAAAAAGAAACAAGGAAAAGAGAAATAACTTCAAGAAAAAATTGAAACAAGGAAGAAACAATATTTTTTTTTAAAAGCTTAAAAGAAACAAGTAAGAAATAAATTTACAAAAAAAAAAAAAAAAAAAAAAAAAAAAAACAAGATATCAAATGAAAAAAAGGGGAAAAAATTAATGGAAACCTCTTTTCAAAGCACCTGTTTTCTCGTCTCTTTCACACGCGAATACTTTGCCTTGTCTGAATATTAAACACGAGCTGTTTTCAGCTGATGTGCAATGTTTGACATTCAGAATAAACGCTTTACTTTCCATTAACGACACTGGCGCCTGCAACAGAGTCTACCTGTTTGTAATATGAGAAGGAAGCAAAATTGAAATAGATCAAAACAATACACCGTTGTATATCACGGGAAAAACAACACCAAAAATAAAGCATTAAATAAAGAAAAGTGACGTCGAAAAAGGAAATAAAAATTATGTGCAGAGACGCTGTTGTCTACAGGTACGGATTAGTGCCGTTTAATAAATGCTATGTTTATAAAAAAAAATTATATATATATATATATATATATATATATATATACGGTGGTAAAAATCCAGGAAAGACTGATAAAATCCGGGATACGGTTGGTAAATAATCCATGAGAATCCTAGTAATATCGTTAAAATATTAAAACTGATCCAACAGAGAGCTCAATGCAAACCAATTTAATTTACAGAGCAGATATTTATTTATTTATCTGTAAATTCAAATAAAGCATAGACGGGAAATATCCATTTTCAACATGTCATTTTAAGGCATGCATTCTTCGACCCGTTATAAACAGAGAATGAGGAAAAATTCTAAACCTAAAGACTTAGTAACTTAGATCTCCAGATAAAATGGAAACTCATAAACAAGGCTAGGACCCCTAATAACTTAAGAAATAGATGTAATCCATGTTTGACAGAAAAAATTACAATTTTAAAATTTCAAGACCAAAATAAACTCCTGAACAAACGAAGGGATATCATAAGTATGTGTCGCCATAGAAATAAGTATAAATTACGATAATTATCTTATTCTTCCAATTAGTCACAATAAAATCTTTTTTAATTTGACCAAGCAGTTACTTTTCCAATAACTACCAGTACTAACTTAAGGGTCAAGCCACGTACCTCCCACTATCAAAGAGGAAATTACTACTAAATTGGTTCTCCTAGCCTAACCCAAATAAAACCAATAAATCCCAACCCCTTCCTTTAACAAAGCTAACCTCTGGACTTAGAATTTTTCCTCATTCTCTGTTTATAAGGGGTTGAAGAATACATGCCTTAAAATGACATGTTGAAAATGGCCATGACCCCCTATGTTTTATCTGAATTTACAGATATATATATATATATATATATATATATATATATATATATATATATATATATATATACACACTACCGGCCATAATTATTAGACCACCCCAGTTTTTTAAAAGAAATGATGTATTTCATACTATTTTTAGTATTTATTGCCAAGTGGATAATTCTAAATGAAAATAGAATGGTTCTTTTGTTATTATTACTTTGCAAAATTTTGCAAGACAAAAAGCAACAATTTTCCCATCGCACCCTGTAGATTGAAACTGTGTATTTCATACTATTTTTAGTATTTATTGCCAAGTGGATAATTTTAAATGAAAATAGAATCGTTCTTTTGTTATTATTACGTTGCAAAATTTTACAAGGCAAAGAAGCCAAGATCAACTCATCCGAATCACCCTAAATTTTCTTCATTCTTTCATTGATGAAACTGCAATATAAATAATTATTAAATATTTATAAAGTCATTTGATGCATATGTTATTGTGCAGTATTAACAATTCTATTTTCATTTACAATTATTCACTTGGCAATAAATACTAAAAATAGTATGAAACACATCATTTTATTAAAACACTGGGGTGGCCTAATAATTATGGCCAGATATATTAAACATTTTTCAGTTGTCAATTAAGTGCTTCACTCATAGCATATGCTTTACTGATGCATTGCGGTCTCTTAAAGAAAACTTTGGAGAAATGATCCAATGACATGTAATTTTCAGTTTTATTTTAAAATATATACATGTTTGACTCTGTAAATAGTAATCTATATGTATAAAAGGCAAGATATGTGTGTGTGTGTGTGTGTGTGTGTGTGTGTGTGTGTGTGTGTGTGTGTGTGTGTGTGTGCATGTCTTTTATACAAACCAACAATTTTTATCCGATTCTCACAAAACTTCACACAAATAATTTTTAGGCTTCTGGGCAGGTCATGGGTTACTTATTTTTACCGATTTCTCTCCAATATCGGTAATCGATACCCCGATATCCGATCAAGTCTAATCAAGATCAGGATTTCAGCCCTTTTGTCGTGGTTCTTGCCGCATAATTTGCTCTAACTTGGTAAAATTATAGTTTTTAGTCTTAAACATCAGTAGATCTTCTCAGACGACACATTTCCCCGATATCGGAAATCGTTACTCCCGATATTCTATCGAATCTGATCAAAAACCGATATTCAGCCATCAATATGGCTCATTTTCTCCAATTTTACTCCCGATGGGTACGATAAATTTTCATGGACTTACTTAGGTTAGTTTATCTAACCTTTGAAACTATACCTCATTTAAAAATATTGTCTCTCGGATTTTAAATCATTCGGATTTTAAATCTCTGAAGAAGCTTGTTATAAGTGAAACATTTTAGATTAAAGACACTTTTTCTTAATTGTTCTTTATTTATTGTATTCATATATATATATATATATATATATATATATATATATATATATATATTAATAGAATAAGTAAATAACAAGTAGGAAAAAGTATATATATATATATATATATATATATATATATATATATATAGCTCAGAGGTATAATCGCCGACTGACGCCAATTCGGTCGTGTTTCAATCCAGGTTAAAAAGCAATCGAATGTCTAACCGTACTGATGAGCTGTGATACAGCGAAACAGATCTGTCTGCAGATGGCTATATATATATAGAGATATAAAGGAAAACTCAGCATGTCATTTAAATTGGTTCTAAGTTATAATTCATTTCAATAAGTTAAATTAGCTCATTTCATCAGACCACACAATATTCGTTTCATTTGGTACAGAAAATTTTGCCGGAAAAAGCATTTCCGTTAACTGAAGAGAGAAATATAAGTAAAAAGAAAAAGGAAAAAAGAAAAAGGACAGAGGTTTTGGTGTCATCCCAGTTGGGGGTATTCAGACCAGTTGGGGGTATTCAGACCAGTGGCGAAGTATTTGTTTCTGTAGTGGTAAGTAATGACCGAATATATTGGTAAAATTTCTGGTGCTACTGTATGTGTCATAGAAAAATAATCCAAGATTTGTGTAATAACGTAAATAATATCTACTAGCGGAACCCGTGGAATTTCCATGGAAGGATAATTATGATTTCCTGGAAAAATTTTACCTTGTCATACTACAAATGATAGTAACGTCTTCAAACATAAAGGTATTGGATAATAAAATAACGATAACACAGAGTGTAATTTTATTAAAATGTCGATAAAACTAATGTCCATAGAAGCTACTTTACTGTGAGAGATTTTGAAAGAGAAAATGTTTTTATTACTGAAAAATCATGGCTTCTGTGTCCATTGTAAACATTTTTATCAAGATTTTTTAAAAATAATAATTTAAAAAATAATTTCATTTATTTGTGAATGAGTATTGACAGTTTCATTAAAATTCGACAATTATTTAATATTTGCGAGAATTTCCAAATTAATGTGTTTTGCACCGAAAAAAGTGTGATGCAATCATTATGTTTCCAGTGTAAAACAGTCGTAACGTTTCTTTAGCCGCTAACTCAAATCAAAACAACACTTTCTGACAAAATTTCAAAAATGTTAGAAGGGATTAATTTTTTTTTTAAATAATTAAAGTTACTTGAAAGGCTCCTGTGTCCATTGTAAACAGAAAAGGCCAACTGAGTAATGGCCAAGGGTGTAAGAGGCCAGAAATTTTTTTAATTAGGTCACGGGATACGACAACAAACCTACCTATTTTTACTATATTGTACAGTACACACATATATACACATACACAATTACTCTACAACCACCAGCTTAAGCTGCTACTGATACATTAAAGCTATAGGCTCTCTCCTCCTACTCTCTCACTCTTTACTACCCTCCCGTTTGGCAAAGGTGAGAGAAAGGCTGAGGGGAGTAAAACGATTGAAGGGAAGGAAAAGCTCGTGTAGAGAGTGTAGTGTAATGGACAGAGAAACTAAGTAACTAAGGAAGGAACAACCAGAATTATATATATATATATATATATATATATATATATATATATATTAATCATATCACCCCGAGCAAGGCGGTAAGGCCACTGGTGTGCAGGGGGCTACGTAAGAGTGAATAGATTGGAAAAGAGAAAGCCGGAAACCAGATCATAAACAGGGAACAAGGGATGAGCCTCTACACCTGTTCAATAGACGTGGGTGGAGTGTGAGCCGGGCGATAGTTCAGTCTATCTACTCCAATTGAAAAAAAAATAAACAAAAAAGAAGGTGAAAAGATTGGAAAAGAGAAAGCCAGGAACCACATCCTATACAGGGTACAAGGGATGAGCCTCTACACCTGTTCAACAGACGTGGGTGGAGTGTGAACCGGGCGATTGCTTAGTCTATCTACTCCAATTAAAAAAAAAGAAAAGACTGAAAAGATTGGAAAAGAGAAAGCCGGAAACCACATCCTAAACAGGGAACAAGGGATGAGCCTCTTCACCTGTTCAATAGACGTGGGTGGAGTGTGAACCGGGCGATAGTTCAGTCTATCTACTCCAATTGAAAAAATAAAAATAAACAAAAAAGAAAGTGAAAAGATTGGAAAAGAGAAAGTCGGAAACCACATCCTAAACAGGGAAGAAGGATATATATATATATATATATATATATATATATATATATATATATATATATATAATTTTAATTATTATTTTTGATAGATACTCGTATGTACGCTGTGCTGCAGCGGATATCGTTTCAGAACAAGAAACTGGAAAGACTAGTTCGAATTCCAGTCGAATTCGTTGCATTCATTTACGCACAAATACTTTTGGGAAAGCTATTAATCCGTTTCTTCTCTCTCCAGCTATTAGTTAAATAGCAGGAAAGATTTGGTTCTATAGCCTTGTTTGGTAACTAATCTACCGCAGAAAGTAATTGCGACCTACTGCGGGAAAATCTCATGTCCACTCTATCGAGCATGAGCATCACGTATAACCCTGACTCGTATTTGAGTTGACATTCCCTTAAAGACATTCCCTTAAATTATTGAAGATTATATGTATTTATTTTTTACCTACCGACCTGAATGTTTGAGAAACCTCATTAAAGGAGAATATACGCAGTGTGACCGGATTCTAACCGACGTCCCTCCGGACAGAGAGAGCTAAATTCATTGAGCTCTGACTACTGAACTACAATGAACCAATTAGTCAGACAAGGTTTGAATTGTACCTTTGAGCGACAAATTCTTTCGTCTTAGTTCTCAAAACCTTGTCTTGTATAAAAATACGTTTCTGTTGGCACACCAAAATGATTTAAAAACCCTATGTCGGCACATAGCTAAGGTTGCCAACCCCTGGTTTATATTATTCAATGAAATATGTTTGAATGAATTTTTTCTTTTTTTTAATCGTTTCACCCTCAAGCAAGGCTGTACCGCCACTGATGCCCAGGGGACTACATAAGAGCAAAAGTTTACACAAGAGGAGAGGGAAGAGAAAGACGGACCAGTTACAGTGGGTGTCAGAGAAAGGGCAAGAGAAGGATGGGAACACAGATATGAAGACAGTTGCAAAGGTAGAGAGAAAGGAAAAGGTATACAGGGTGATGTAGAAAGAAAGTAGTTAAGAGATGGATATTGACATTGCATTTAAATTCCTGGGGGTTGTAGCCGTCAGTAAAACGAGTACACGGAAGGGAGTTCCACAGGCAGAATGTGCGAGAAAAAGAAGCTGATGGATTAGAATTGGCGGCTTATTTGGTTGATCTCTGTCTAACTATATATGTGCATATATATATATATATATATATATATATATATATAATCATATATATAGATATATATATAGTCATATATATATATATACATATATATAGTCATATATACAGTCATATATATATATATAGTCATATATATATATATATATATATTAATGCAGGTTTCATTGAATAATATAGACAAGTTTTGTCTATTAATTTTGTGTAGGATCCGTTCATACCGTCTGATATACTTGATGGTGATGTCGTTAAAAGACAACAAAAAATCACAGTATTTGTTGAATTTTTTATCAGGTCTAAGCTTTCGGCTCACATAAGCCATTATCAAAGAGTAAATAATAACACATAGTAAACATAGAACATTTAAGCTATTAACAATAAAGATAATTGAATTGAAAATATAAGTCCATCCCTACCGTGGACACGGTAGGGATGGACTTATATTTTCAATTCAATTATCTTTATTGTTAATAGCTTAAATGTTCTATGTTTACTATGTGTTATTATTTACTCTTTGATAATGGCTTATGTGAGCCGAAAGCTTAGACCTGATAAAAAATTCAACAAATACTGTGATTTTTTGTTGTCTTTTAACGACATCACCATCAAGTATATCAGACGGTATGAACGGATCCTACACAAAATTAATAGACAAAACTTGTCTATATTATTCAATGAAACCTGCATTAATGAAAAAATGCTGCCAAAATATACACAATATATATATATATATATATATATATATATATATTCATATATATATATATATATATATATATATATATATTAGAGCATATATTTTTCTTGTTTTCCTGTAAAAAATTGAATATAAATTTTCGATGGCTCAGTTCTTTCATACGCCATTATCAAATAATATTTCTTGACAATGTACTGATTGTATCTCTTTTAATGGTTTGCTAGACATTCATGGTGTAGATGCTTGGGAACATCCTCAATCGTTAACTGTCTGAACGAACTTGTTTACCCACCGGAAGGTATTTCTAAATGGGCCCTACCTGTAAAATTACGAGCTGCTTTTGTCAAAAGCTGTCGCATTAATGCTCAGTTCTGACTGCCATGAATTCGCTTGGTATTCACTTATCAGACGGAGTGTCATGATTTTGGAAGCCGCCATTTACATAAATAAGTTTAATGAAATAGCCTATTGGTGTCATAAAATAAACGTTGTCCAGTTTAGGAAAGTTGTTTAAAGAGACACCGATGATTTTTTTTAAACAACCCCGATAGATAAAAACGTTAAGTACGCCGTTGTTTATCGATAGGAACCTATAATTAATGCTGTATTTTATTTAAACGAGTGGGTCCATGTCTTCAAAAATGGCGGCAAGATATTTATATCGATATACTGTCTAAAATGACGGCAACATATACACTGACGTATCTACTATTGAGTATCTTACACTAAGATATAAGTAAAAAAGAAAGCAAAATAATCCAAAGCCCTGGCGTGATAGGAGGGATATATATATATATATATATATATATATATATATATATATATATATAACATTGTAAAAGACTTTTTTTGGCTCTAGGTTAGATTTATACTTATTTGCTTGCTCTGCTATTGTATTCAGCGCTTTTAGTGTTAAGGTTCACGTCTCGGGTTTTTTTCTTTCGACTTGTACTTTGACTAATGTTCAAGTGCTTAGTTCGTTTCTTTTTTTTTTTGTTTCCATTTTTTTACCTTCCGCGTTTTTACGCGGTAGTTTTTTCGAGACGGGTTTAAAAATAAATTTATATATATATATATATATATATATATATATATATATATATATATATATTAATGCAGGTTTCATTGAATAATATAGACAAGTTTTGTCTATTAATTTTGTGTAGGATCCGTTCATACCGTCTGATATACTTGATGGTGATGTCGTTAAAAGACAACAAAAAATCACAGTATTTGTTGAATTTTTTATCGGGTCTAAGCTTTCGGCTCACATAAGCCATTATCAAAGAGTAAATAATAACACACAGTAAACATAGAACATTTAAGCTATTAACAATAAAGATAATTGAATTGAAAATATAAGTCCATCCCTATATATAGGGGGGGGGGTTGTTCTAACGAGAGAAATTGGTATAGAAGAAAAAGTGCAAGAAGAAGTGAACGTTGTGTTTAAATGTAAATTTATTGCTATTATTATTATTATTATTATTATTATTATTATTATTATTATTATCATTATTATTATTATTATTATTATTGCTTTTTGTATGATATATTAAGTGTCCATAATGTTACTTGTGTCGCTACATGTGTTTCGAGTCCGAAGGTGACTCTCTTCAGGCGAATAAACTTGTCACTTTACATATCGGGAGCCGTTTGTTTTTTCTGATGGCAAAAATATCGCGTATATATAGATAAGTGGTGAGCAAATCAGAAAGTTCATATGCGTGCGTGTTTGTAGTATTTTTTTCTTTGTTTGGTTGTTTGTTTTTTTCACACTCGCACGTTAAATCTCTTCTGTTATATTTCGTTCGTCAAAAAAGTGTTTTCCATGGACTTGCGAAATTTGATTTCGTCTTTATACTTCAAAATTGTTTACAGCGATGATTCAATTCTACTCTATGGGTCATCTAGTTCTTTTTATTGTTCTTGAAATACTATTTTTTACAAGGGTTCGCGATTTTTTTATCGCGTTTGAATTCGCTTGAAGAGAGTCAAATTTAGACTCAAAACACGTGTAGCAACACAAATACCATTATGAACAATTAATATATCATACAAAAAGCAAGTAATATTCATAATAATAACAACAATAAATCTCCATTTAAACACAACGTTCACTGCTTCTCGCACTCTTTTCATATATATATATATATATATATAAATTTAGTGTATCGAAGCAGCAGATAATTTTCTAATCATATACTGTTAAATATAAGAGACAATGAATGTCTATAATGTTTAATCATGAGCCGTTCTAAACATCTTATTTTGGCTTTAATTTCAGGTGAAAATAAAGACAAAAATTCTCCAACATTTTGAAAATTTTTTATTAAGTTGGTTCTAAGTTTTCGGCTCACTTGATCCATCTTCAGAGAGGTTACAGGGACGTTAACATAAAAACATCCACCATCAACGACGATTTTATCTTGTGTTGACATAAAACTTTGCTAAGCAACGATGACAGTTACCAAAAATAGCAAACGCAGCTCGTAAATTTGTAATGCAGTTCTATGACGTCACATCGCGTGAGAACTCGAAATGTTAACAGAACCATATATATTTAAATGCAATGTAATGTGTTATGATTAGATTTAAACGTGGTTTTATTAAGTGTGGGTTGTTTTGGTGTGAAAATTAAGATTCTGGATTCTGATTTGATAGGAAATAACAAATAGGAAAAAGGACCGACCCCGTGCTGAATTGACCCCGTACTGAATTGACCCCGTACTGAATTGACCCCGTGCTGAAAGAAAAAGATGAAATCAAATGTCGCGATCCGATGTTAATTTAATTTTCTAACCAATGAAAGGAAGCGATTTGCAAAACTGAGAGAAAAGTTATCAATTCGGTGTGGATAAGTCTTTCGTTATAGAAGAAAGAAAGTCAAATCAATCAGTCAGATGGGAGTAGAAATTAGAGACGACACCACAAAGATATGACAAAACCTTCAAGTCACTGATCCGGACATAAGGTCCCGTCACACATTCGTTCTCCTTCTTCACTTGTGCTAACTTCCTTCCAATTTCCTTTCTTAATCTTCACTCACATGCCGTCAACGAAACAACAACAAAACATCTTCAACTGACTCCTAAAAACTAGCGTCCGATAAGTACACTTTACAGCTTTATCCTTCCTTTTCAATTTCTCGACGGCCATAAAAAAGAAAGGAACTTTATTATTACCCTGATTAATTTTTTCTGCATACGTACAACTACAAGACATGATCACTTTACAATTACGAACTCTTGATTCCTTTATCTCGACACTATACTTTCTCTCTTTGAACATTTAAATAGTAATTTCACTTCTTACAAATTTTATGTTATTCTGTTCAGTTAATAAAATTTCACTTATTCTACAAATTAAACACTTTTGTTCTTTCAACCTTCTTATGATATCTTTAAACGCAGAGATTATCAGCTATGTTTTAAAGTGGCCTTGTACCAGGATTGTTCGACTATCCCTGCTCCTGTTTAAGATTGGGGTTTCCTGTACTAAATGCGATTTTAACTCTATACTTCTAATGTCTCAGCCTAAATTCTGAAATTTTACAATTTATTTTTTTTTCTACATGATTTCCGCTTCACCAGGTCTAATGCTGATATGCTGACGACCATCTCTGAGTATATACACCAAACCCTTGACAAGAACGATGAATCCCGGACTGCTGCCTAGACATCTCCAATGCGTTTGACAGAGTCTGGCATGCCGGCCTTAAACGCAAGCTGCGGGGCTATGGAATAACTGGACATTTGTTTGACCTAATCCAGTCATTCCTTTCAAATCACACAATGAAGGAAGTATTGAACAGACAAACCCCCCACCAGTACTATCCCACGAACACGGGTGTCCCTCAAGGCTCTATTCTAAGCCCTACGTTTTTCCTTATCTACATTAACGATATCTCCGATGTAATAATATTCCAAGTAGGCATTTACGCTGATGACATGACAGTTTACTCTCGTCTCGATCAAAAATATGCCGAGGCTGACAAAGCAAACCTCGCTGCCGAGCTTGAAAACGACCTCCAATTCATAGTGGACTGAGGTAAGAAATGGCTCGTGAACTTTAATGCTTCCAAAACGAAGCTGCTATTTATTAACCATCAGGGACAATCGTTCCTACCCCCATAAGCATGGATCAGGCTAGTCTCCCTGAAAGTAAAACACTTCGCCATCTCGAGTTAACTTTCACATCAGACCTCAAGTTGAATGACTATATAGTATCCATAGCTAAATCCGCTGCTAAGAAGGTCAGTTCTCTGTGCAGGGCCAGGAAGTTTTCTCCAGCCTGAAACAATCCTGTACATATACAAATCTACCATCCGCCCGTGCACTGAATACTGCTGCCATATCTGGTCGGGTGCTCCTGCTATCCACCTTGGTATCTATGACAAAATCCAGCTGAGAATCTGTAAAGTGATCGATCCCGATTGGGCAGCTAGGATACAGTCGCTTTCTCACTGACGCAGTGTGGCTTCCCTATTTTTTTATTACAGATACTTTCACGGCTTCTGCTCTGAAGAACTTAGCTCACTGGTACCCACTATGTATGAATTTACTCGAGCCACAAGATTAGCAACTAGGTCCCACCGGTTTATTGTGAAACCAATAAATTGTAAACACAAAGTCTACTCCTTCAGTTTCTTTTCTCGAACTTCCCGCCTGTGGAATTCCCTTCCATTTACTTTCTTTTCCAACAGCTACAATCTCCAAGAAAGTAAATGTAAAGTCAATAGTCATCACCTGACTTATTAACGTGCACCTTCTCTCTCATGCTCCTTTCTTCGTCCACTCCACTCTCATCAATATTCTCATTCTTCTCTTACCCTCTTCCTGACACCCCCTGTAACCTGTCACTCCTCCTCATAACTTTCCACCTATGCAACCCCTTGCACAACAGTGACAATAAAATGCCTTGCTTGGGGCGACATGATTATAAAAAACTGTTCTATACTATTATAATGTGGATATAAAGTGGGGGATTAATTCTACATTACAATCAATATATAAACTGATCCCTCAGTTTATGGTCACAGTCATCCTTCTCTTACCCACTTCCTGACACCCTCTATAACCTGTCACTCCTCCTAATAACTTTCCTCCTATGTAACCCCATGCACAACAGTGGCAGTAAAATGCTTTTCTTGGGGCGACATGTATTATAAAACAAAAGAATAAGAATAGATAGGTTCACTTATCGTCCGATTCACACTTTTCCCAGGTTTTTTGAACAACAGTAGAAGTGTATCAGGTTTCTTTTTTTTTTTTTTTCAGGTTTCTTTTAAATGGGACTTCAACTTCTAATGTCTCCGCCTACATTCAGAATTTTTTCCACGATAGGATTTGGTAAGGGCACCTGTCTTACGGTTCACTATCCTCCACGGTCTTTTGAACAGCTGTAGAGTTTTATCTCGTTTCCTGGTTAGGCTTGATTTTCAGTTTCCTTCTAAATTCGATTTCAACTCTATACTTCTAATGTCTCCGACTAAATTCTGACATTTTTACATTTTCTTTTTTCTTTTTACTTTTTTCCATAATAGATGTGGATTTACTTTTCGCCCGGTTCAAACTCTTCCCTGGTCTTCTGAACAGGAGTAGAAATATATCCCTAGTTTCTTGTTTAAGATTGGTTTTCGTTTTTTGTTTTTTGTTTTTTGTTTTTTCTAAATTCGACTTTAGCTCTATGCTTCTAATATCTCCTTCTAAATTCTGTCATTATTAATACTTAACTTTTTTTACACAAAAAAGGGAGGTTAATTTATCGTCCAGTTCATACTCCACCCCGGTCTTTTGAACATGAGTAGCAGTCTTTCTCTTGCATCCCGTTTAGGACTGGGTTTCCTGTTCCGTTTAAAGTCTACTTTAACTCTATAATTCTAATGTCTGCTGTCCAGTCTTTTGAACAGGTGTAGAGGTTTATCCCTTGTTTCCTGCTTAGGATAGGGTTTCTAGTTCTTTCTAAAATCTATTTCAACTGTATACATTTAATGTCTCCTGCCCAGTCATCTGAACAAGAGTATATGTTTATCCCTTGTTACCTGATTAGGATTGGTTTTCCGGTTCTTCTAAATTTCGCTTCGACTCTATATTTCTAACGCCTCCACCTATCGTCCGGTTCAAAATCCTTCCCTGGTCTTTTGAACAGTAGTAGAAGTTTGTCGCATGTTTTCAGTTTCAGGGTGGTTTTCAGGTTCCTTCTAAATTTAACTTAAACTCTATAATTCTATCCTGTTCAAGTCTAGATACAACTCAACGACCCTTGAGCCTTGACAACTTGAGCGACCCTTGGGCCTTGCATTGGGTGAAAGAAGTGAAAAGAAAAGGCGTAAGGCAACAGAAATATGGTCCTACAGAAGGATGCTGAGAATACCATAGACGTGAGCATCGACGAAATTATATTCGCTAATTAAATCTTGACCTCTTCAAGTTTAGAATTAGTGGTCTTTCCTGATATATTTCCCTTTCTTACGCAAATCAACTCCACCACACAGTAAACCTCTCCATTGAGTGGCCCTTGGGTCTTGCATTGGGTGAGCATTAGTAAAAAAAAAAAAAAAAAAAAAAAAACATGAAATGCTTGGGGCCACACGATTATAAAAAATAAAAGGCGTAAGCCAACAGTAATGTGTTTTTCAGAAGGATGCTGAGAATATCATAGACGTAAGTATCGACAAAATTTTTGAGAAAATGGAACCGAAAAGCACACTTTTAGGTGGCACTCGAAAGAGACAGCTGCACCTAATGAGGAAAGAAGGATAAGAAAATTGGACACTCACAGGACATAATGAAGGCAAGAGAAATGGCATGGAACGTATAACCTATCTAACGAGATTTGTGTACATGGGTAGGGATGAGGAAATATAGCAAAAAAGACAAGCTACAGGTGGTTGTGGAAAGCCATCGTCGTCCACGACCTGAAGGAACACGGTACATAGAAGAAGGTTTTATCGGACGTGTCTGTTTTATTTTTTCATTCCTTGTTGCGACATAATGGCTAAAAGAGGAACTGTAAAAAAAAAAAAATATATATATATATATAAAGAGGTCAAACTGTATCAAGCATTTAACCTTATTTTTGCTTTACAAGTCGTTCCTTTCTTTTCTCCCTCTGTCTGTCTGTCTGTCTGTCTGTCTCTCTCTCTCTCTCCCTCTCTCTCTCTCTCTCTCTCTATATATATATATATATATATATCTTCCCACTCACACTATCTAAATTTTTTTTTCTGTTTTTGTAAGAATGGGGTTTCGTTTCTCTCTTAGGTCAAAATTTGGGACACCTTTTCACGAACAACGACGCCGTGTGCCCGACGAACCGTTTCATCTTTCACAAAAGAGTTCTTCTCCCTGAAGTCTTAGCCTTGCCTTAAATCCTTCTCTTCTTTCTATTAATATCGCGTGCTTCAAGAGTGGCACCATTCTGAGGAATGGCTTCTTCCCCTGGCCAGAACCCTTTCATGAGTAACCAACCAGAAAGATAGACCAATTCTGAAGATTTTAAAAAAAAAAACAAAAAAAAAAAAACAATCAAACAAACAACAACAAAAAAAACAATCTATTTATAAATAGACTTAAATATGAGGTGCGCTCTGAAAGTAATGCCTGCTGTTTATTTCCCCGGAAACTTCAACGAATACATGGAGCAAATTAAGTGGGTTTGCCGATTCACTAAAATGAAAATACAGAATGAGTGGGGAGCGTTTTTTCTCAAACTCGGAGCCGAAGACATACAAAAAGCTGAATTAAATCATTTAATTCTTTTTGAACGATAGAAATTCATAAACAAAATATCATTCATGAATCTAATACAGTCAGTGCAAAATAAGATACCATTTAGAATTTTATAAAGTCAGTTCAAAATAAGATTCTAATAAGGTTTTCTCTTTTCCAATCTTTTACTCTTTTCTTTTCCAATTTGAGTAGATAGACTAAACTATCGCCCGGTTCACACTCCACCCACGTCTATTGAACAGGTGAATAGGCTCATCCCTTGTTCCCTGTTTAGGATGTGGTTTCCGGTTTTCTCTTTTCCAATCTTTTTACTGTTTTCTTTTCCAATTGGAGTAGATAGACTAAACTATCGCCCGGTTCACACTCCACCCACGTCTATTGAACAGATGAAGAGGCTAATCCCTTGTTCCCTTTTTAGGATGTGGTTTCCGGTTTTCCCTTTTCCAGTCTTTTTACTCTTTTCTTTTCCAATTGGAGTAGATAGACTAAACTATCGCCCGGTTCACACTCCACCCACGTCTATTGAACAGGTGAAGAGGCTCATCCCTTGTTCCCTTTTTAGGATGTGGTTTCCGGTTTTCTCTTTTCCAGTCTTTTTACTCTTTTCTTTTCCAATTGGAGTAGATAGACTAAACTATCGCCCGGTTCACACTCCACCCACGTCTATTGAACAGGTGAAGAGGCTAATCCCTTGTTCCCTTTTTAGGATGTGGTTTCCGGTTTTCCCTTTTCCAGTCTTTTTACTCTTTTCTTTTCCAATTGGAGTAGATAGACTAAACTATCGCCCGGTTCACACTCCACCCACGTCTATTGAACAGGTGACGAGGCTCATCCCTTGTTCCCTTTTTAGGATGTGGTTTCCGGTTTTCTCTTTTCCAGTCTTTTTACTCTTTTCTTTTCCAATTGGAGTAGATAGACTAAACTATCGCCCAGGTTCACACTCCACCCACGTCTATTGAACAGGTGAAGAGGCTAATCCCTTGTTCCCTTTTTAGGATGTGGTTTCCGGTTTTCCCTTTTCCAGTCTTTTTACTCTTTTCTTTTCCAATTGGAGTAGATAGACTAAACTATCGCCCGGTTCACACTCCACCCACGTCTATTGAACAGGTGACGAGGCTCATCCCTTGTTCCCTGTTTAGGATGTCGTTTCCGGTTTTCACTTTTACAATCTTTTTACTCTTTTCTTTTCCAATTGGTGTAGATAGACTAAACTATCGCCCGGTTCACACTCCACCCACGTCTATTGAACAGGTGACGAGGCTCATCCCTTGTTCCCTGTTTAGGTTGTGGTTTCCGGTTTTCTCTTTTCGAATCTTCTTACTCTTACGTAGCCCCCTGCGCATCAGTGGGGTTATCGCCTTGCTTGGGGTGATATGATTAAAAAAATAATATATATATATATATATATATATATATATATATATATATATATATATATATTCTCTGTTTTCTTTTAAGAAAAACTTTAAACACCTGTCATATTTCCGTAATAAATTTATTTCAGTCAATAATTGTTGTTGCCAACAATCACCGACTTCATCAGACGGAAGGCCCTATTCGACTTGTTTCATGTCGTATTACTACGGAATGAAAGTTCAGTCAAGGCCAGATAAAATCCAAAAGGATGATCAAATAGGTAAATCCCAAAAACCCGATCCTATTAATATTAATTTCATTAATATTAAAATTGATCAAGGTGGTGGGCTCAGTGCCAATCTTACATTCTATTTACACAGTCAGATATAAGAAATATACATTCAAATTTGAATTTGAGTAAATAAAATTTTCGTTTCGCCGTTGCTGAAGAAGCGAGGAGTTCCTCGTCGAAACGGCTATTCCACGGATTTAAATATCGAAATTTTTGTTCTATTTCTTATATATATATTATGGACTCTCCCGTCGATTTCGACGTATGAGCGTCTAAGTTAAACTACCACACAAAGAATTGTTTAAAGTGGTGAAGAGTTGTGTAGCACCATCCACACTTTTTGAAACAGCTGATAACAAGCAATCGGTGCAGAAGTCTGCCACAGATCGCATGTACAACAGACCTCAGTTATTTAACCCATAACTGGAAGGGACGGATTAATACCTATCCCAAGGGTACCAGTTAGTAAGTGAATGCAAAGTGTTCGACTGGAATTGGAACTCGGCTCACCGATTTCCCCCTCCGAGCCGACATCCACTGCACCACAAACCACATCCGTCAATAAAGCTTACAGCACCTGGTATTCCCAAGCGGTCACCTATCTAAGGACTGACCAGGCTCAACGTTGCTTAACTTCGGTGATCGAGCGAGAATCGGTGTATTCAACGTGATATGACCGTATATATATATATATATATATATATATATATATATATAGTGCCCTATCAATAGGAATGGACTCTTCCTCCGTCAATGAATACTAACCTACATGACTTACAAGGTGTAGTTAAAACGCAACTGTGTGACAGTCGTGAGACAGTCGAGACGCAGCGTAACTATACAGTCTGACGTACACTTCTATTTGCTGACACTGTTTGAACCAACCTTCTTGTTTCCGTGTCTTTCATCCTGGCCCAAACCAGGCCACAACAATATGGAGACGAAGATCGCCACAACAAAATGGCGACGAAAATTTCGCCGCAACAATACATATATATTTACTTTGCTGTTTTTACGTCCATACAAGAACAACCTCATTTAGTAATTTCTCTACACATAGTAGCTCTTGTGCCTTTTGCTAAGTGAACTTTTATTTATAAAAATACTGCTGAACTGGTTTGAGTTTATTCCTGAGTAATATTCTGTCCAATGCTGGACCGACATTTGGAGTGGGTGTGACGCTTAAACAGGTATTGTGTTCTGTTTCGCAACCCGCAATTATAGATTTGTGCACCCAACATCACAAATGTAGACTATGAATAGATTCTGACGAGCAGAACGAACCTCTCCTACGGAGATTCGGACGATGCAAGCCCACGTTGTGATTATTGATCCAGAAAGCAAAAGTGTTGTTAGACCATTCACGGTCGACTGAAGATGTGAACACAGCTGGGGAGTCTGCGTTAAGAAATTTAGTATGCAGCACAAAAGTATAATACCTGCAGAAAGCCGAACAAACAACTATTCAACGGTTGCATTGTTGACGGCTTTTATATGGTAGAAAAGAAAAAGAGTTACAGAAAACACAAGTATTTAACATAAAAAAAAACTCTTAAACTGGTTTCTAGACGCAGCAGTGTGTGTGCGTGAGTGTGATTAACTTGTTGTGGTCAACGTGCGCCAGTCAAACTCTTTTCCGCGGGTCTATCCTGGTCAACGGCACCGGTCTAACCCGATGGAGGGATAAGGATTTATGTGCGGGGCTTAAAATTATCGTGGCATTCCTTCCTGGTTAACGTGCACCAATCTAACAGTATCGAGGAAATGGTATTTCGACCAACATTTTACATTAATTTCCATGGCATAAACTGCCAATGTTTGCCCAGGCCAATTCTCTCTTCTTTTTTCAAAACTTTTCTCCAGACTTTTGACAATTTTTTTTTATTTTTATAATCGTATCACCTCAAGCTATACATTTTATTGCCACTGTTTTGCAGGGAGTTACATAGGAGGAAAGTTATGAGAAAGAGTGACAGGTTATAGAGGGAGTCAGGAAGTGGGTAAGAGAAGGATGACTGTGACCATAAAGTGAGGGATCAGTTTATATATTGATTATAAAGTAGAACTGATCCCCCATTTCATACCCACATTATTATAGTATAGAATTCTTTTTTTTATAATCATATCGCTCCAAGCAAGGCATTTTACTGCCACTGTTTTGCAGGGGGTTACATAGGAGGAAAGTTATGAGAAAGAGTGACAGGTTATAAAGGGTGTCAGGAAGTGGGTAAGAGAAGGATGATAATACTGATGAGAGTGGAGTGGACAGAGACATGAGGATGAGAGAGAGGAGGAAGGTTAGTGAGATAAAAGATGACTATTGACTTTACATTTAAATTCTTGGAGAGTGTAACTGTCGGAAAAGCAAGTAAATGGAAGGGAATTCCACAGGCGGGAAGTGCGAGAAAAGAAGCTGATGGAGTAGAATTTGGGTTTACTTTTTATTGGTTTCACAGTAAATGGGTGGGACCTAGTTGCTAATCTTGTGGTTCGAGTAAATTCATATACAGAGGGGTACTAGTGAGTTAAATTCATCGGAGCAGAAGCCGTGAAAGTTTTTGTAGAAGAGACACAGGGAAACCACATTGTGCCGGTGAGAAAGTGACTGTAACTGAGTTGCCAAGTCGGGATCGATCACATGACAGATTCTCCGTTGGATTTTGTCAAGGATACCTAGGTGGATATCAGGAGCACCCGAACAGATATGGCAGCGGTATTCAATGCTTCTCAAATACAAGGCTGGGACCACGGTGTCTGGTCAAAGATGATGGCACAAACGACGGATGATACTATTCCGATGTTGTTGGGCTGGTGATGAATATTAAGTTTCATATACTCGGCGGTTTTTCAGTGCGACCTCTACGACGACGATACTTCTCAAAGTTCTTGGGCGGCTATTAAATTTAAAAAATCCGCAACAAATCCGAGGCGACGATTAAACTTTTCAAATCATAAATCACTTTGTCGGGGAACCACTCAATCCGACTTCTTCACAAAAATCACTTTCACATAATCATTTCATAATCCAGTTTTTCTTCTTCTTCGTTGCCCTTTCGTCGTCACCGTCTGAAACAAGAGGACCAGACACAAATATAAGTAAATTATAAAATATATTTTACTTTCCTTTTTTATACAAAGACATCTTCGGTTAGATGGTTGTTTGGTCAGAGTTGTCAGCAACTCCACTCTATCGGAGAGACCCGATCTTATTCAACCGTGCCCTCACACGGTTGTGATCTGACCCACTCTTTCAGCATGACTACTCGTTTATATAGAAAACACGGGTAGTTATAACCGACCCTTGGACATGCATGCGATTATCACGGAGTTCTGACTGCTTCAGCCCCAAATCATGTTCTCCAAAGTTCTTTCTAGCTTACTCAACTCTAAATCAATTTTTAGTTGATAATTCGTTCATTTCCATTGTCTTCTGATGACCCAGATTCAATGGGTACAACTGCTGCCCTAGATCAGATTTCTCTACAAGTAAACAAAATACGCTGGTTTAATTTCATTATTCCAATTTACTCAAAAATTTTTTATCAAAAAAAAAAAAAATAATAATAATAATATTGCCACGTTTACGACGTTTCGGCCGTTGTACGTTTCGGCCTTCTTCAAGTGCTAGGAATTTTAAACCCTTTAAACGTGTTTGTTTGACTTTCTCTCTCTCTCTCTCTCTCTCTCTCTCTCTCTCTCTCTCTCTCTCTCTCTATCTATCTATCTATCTATCTGTCACAATTTAATTTCTCCAGCATTATTACCTGTTTTTTCTTGCTGGAGATAAGGAATGTAAAGACGTTTCATAATTAACTTTCCAAGCGCTTTCAGCCATTCCACTGACCGTTTCAAGGTTGTTATGTTTCCGATGTTGTTATTCTATTTTCACGTTTTAACTGTAATGTGAAAGCGCTTGGAAAGTAAAAAAATTACAGAACATTTTTACGCTCTTTAGATAGATAGATAAGATAATGAACAGAATGAGATAGATAGATAGATAGATAGATAGATAGATAGATAGATAGATAGATAGATAATGAACATAATGGGATAGATAGATAGATAGATAGATAGATAGATAGATAGATAGATAGATAAAGAACAGGCTACAATAGATAGATAGATAGATAGATAGATAGATAGATAGATAGATAGATAGATAGATATGAATAGATGGGACAGATAGATAGATAGATAGATAGATAGATAGATAGATAGATAGATAGATAGATAATGAACAGACTGGGATAGATAGATAGATAGATAGATAGATAGATAGATAGATAGATAGATAGATAGATCAATCGAGATTTTAAATGTGTGCCCGAAGATGGACAGATAGACATTTAAATGTTTGCATTTGAAAGCCTGGGAATGTTCCTGTCGCTTATTTTCTTACTTCGTATCGTTGTATATCGCATTGTGTTACCCAGAATTCACTTTAGAAATGGCAGGAACATGTTTATAAGAACAAAAGTTAAACAATAAAGGAATTCTCGACATAACCAAAAATATTTAGACAATTTATTTTGTTAGGAAGCCCCCCCCCTCTCTCTCTCGTCTTATATGACGCATGCGCTGTTGGGTAATGTCCGTTATTTTCGGTTCTTTTCCATGTGCCTTCATTTCCGACTTGAGGCCACCCTCACCGACAGCTGGCGTTACCTCCTTTTGCTAAAGCGGCAGAAAAGGCAACTATAAGGGGAAACGTCTTTCTCAATAAAGATAAGCTTCGTCTTTTTTTGCGTTACAGCAAAAGACAGAGGGTAAAAAAAAAAAAACGAAGAAAAAGAAACATGCTAGTCAAATTGCATGTGTTCGTTCATTTCAAAATCAGTCCCTTTCTCAATGGATGTAGGCGCGATACAGAATTAGCACACACACACACACACACACACACACACACACACACACACACACACACACAGATAAAAAGAAATATGTACAGATAAAAGTTAAAAGGAATAGTTGCTTAATCACAGTGAAATACATCTTCGAGGGGGGTCTTGAAAAGTTCTTGGCCTTGACAAGATGAGATATTAAAAAAAGAAATTCTGGTGTTAAAATCAGATATCTGAAAGTTGCTCGAATCGAGAAATTGTCAGTTCCACCTCATCTACGAAATAAAGAATATTTTCAGCCAGGACCACATCAGCAGGAAGATTGCCTAGAATTTTCTTCCAATCACTTTTTCTCCATTCGCGTAAACAGAACAATTTGATTGGCTATTATTTCTGAACGAACATGTTCAGTTTTTATTTGTTTTAAATAGAACAATTTTTTTATATGGAACAATTTGATTGGTTGATTATTCTATCTGGACGAACACATTCGCATTCTTTTGTTTGTTTGTTTTTTTGTTTTTTTGTTTTTTGTTTTGTTTTTTGATTTTTTTTTTTTTGTTTTTGTTTTTGTTTTTTGTTTTCGGATTAACTACGACTCCCAGGCTTAGGATTTTAGAAACCTAAATGAAACTGGTGATTGGTCAAGTGTTCTATCTTAATAAGCATGTATAGGGGTTTATCTGTTCTTTTCCAGTTTATAGGGGAGAGTCCGTTCTAGTGAAGGTTAGTAGTCGTTGAAGATTAACGGAATTTAGCCTCGTTGCAAATAGCCCACTATAAGTCATAAAATGATTACAAATCAAGAAAAGCAAAGTGAGTTGAAAAATAACATATTATATATATATATATATATATATATATATATATATATATATATATCAATTAAGGTTTTACAATTAAAGTAATCCTTTGATTAGTACAACGGACGTTAAGATGTTCATGGCAATAAAATGCTGAAAAGAGAATTAATACTTAGGAATGTGGCAGCGCTGTAAGTAAGGAATGTCTTTGATGTATTCGCTCCTTAGGTTAGTAAGTAGTTTTGGGACAGGGAAAGATAAGTGGGGCAAGGGAGGCGAACATAGTAAGCCGCTTGATTTGGGTCAAGGGGGCTACTAATTACAGTCGTCTCTCTCGAGTTTGGGTCTGTCTGTCTTTCTGTCTGCCGATGCTTTCTGTATCGGCTTTTTATATCTTCTTTTTGGATCGCAGCAGATCATTTGGGGATTCACACTTGTATTTGATTCTGGGCTTCCCATTGGCCGATAAATAAAATTCGCGTAGGCTCGCGAACAGGAAATTTAATATTTAATTTTTATTTTTCATCCGGAACATCTGCGCCAGGCCAGCTGCGCACCATCTAGTTTTGGTCATTTGCTTTTTGGTTGTGAGGGTACAAACATCCGTTGCCTCGCTTTTGCTCGGTTGGTATCTTCACACATGTTATCTGTTCTCTACAAGGTCGACGAAAATCAAAATGGGTGTCTTTATCTTTGAGAAACCAGACAGTCTTTTTTGGATCTCTCTGGATGGTTGCTAAATGTTTCTCATATTTGTTATAATTTGTGGGCATACATAGGCAATTATTTCAGCGCAGACATGACCCCCCGTGGAAAGTATCCTTTTGGGGATGCCTCAGGTGCCGGATAATGATTTAAGCGACCTCGCGAAGGAGCAATACTGCTTTGTAGTGCTGCACCTCCACCCTGAAGCTTGAGCTAATATTAATATCAAACTACGCCGGCTATTTACGGGGAAGTATGCGGAAATAAGTATGAGGTGACAAGTTTTTACTGTTTTTAGTAGAGGTAGTTCTAACTAGCAATATATATATATATATATATATATATATATATATATATATATATATATATATATATTCTAAACATATACTGTTAAATATAGGAGACAATGAATGTCTATTATGTTTAATCATGAGCCGTTCTAAACATCTTATTTTGGCTTTAATTTCAGGCGAAAATGAAGACAAAAATTCCTGCATTTGGATTTGGATAACTTTTTATTAAGTTGGTTCTAAGCTTTCTGCTCACATGAGCCATCTTCAGAGAGGTTACAAGGACGTTAACACAAAAACATCCACCATCAGCGACGATTTTATCTTGTGTTGACATAAAACTCCTCTAAGCAACGCCAACAGTTACCAAAATTAGCAAACGCAGTTCTCAAATTTGTAATGCGGTTCTATGACGTCACACCGCGTGATACCTCGAAATGATAACAGAACCATATATTCAAATGCAATGTAATGTGTTATCACCAGATTTAAACGTGATTTTATTAAGTGTGGGTTGTTTGGATTTAATGTACATGGCCTCCAATATCTGAAGGTTCTTTTGACTGTGTTTATTAGTGAAGATGGCTCAAGTGAGCCGAAAGCTTCGAATCAAATTAATAAAAAATTGTCCAAATGTTGGTGAATTTTTGTCTTTATTTTCACCTGAAATAAAATCCAAAATACGATGTTTATTACGTCTCATGATTAAACATAATAGACATTCATTATCTCTTATATTTAACAGTATATATTTAGAAAATTATCTGCTGCCTCGATACACTAAATTCATATATATATATATATATATTATAATTTAGAACATGTTCCAATTACAGTTTACTACAAAGTATACATTTTTTTAGTTTCGACATTGAAAAGACAATGTCTCATCAGGTAGTAATGTTTAGAACGTTGTTAATATTTTCTTCATGGCCGCTTACTAAAGGCTCATAGTCATGATATATTTACGCCAGGAACGTATATTCCACTCACCAGAATGTACATATTAGAATTTTACCATGTAATCTGGTAATAAATAAATGAGAACATAAGAAAATGGCCTTACTTTAAAGAAATTTATTCAGCATAATTCATTTTAAAAATTTTAAAAACGTATTTACAACGGTCAAAAAGAGACCAAAATATTTATTCCCTAAAAATATTTTTTTTTTTAATAAGCTTTTCACCCCGAGCAAGGCATTTTACTGCCACTACTGCGCAGGGGGCTGCATAGAGTGGAGAAAGGATGGTTAAATATAGGAAATGTCAGAGGGTGGGTGATAGGCGGGTAAGGATACCGAGAATGAGGGTTGGGTAGATGAGAGTATTGGGAGAATAATTGGAAGGTAGTGTGATAGGAGAGAGAGGGAAACCACATCTAACCGGTCAGAAAGTGGCGGGAGTCGAGATTCTATGTACAAATATTTGATATACAGTGGAACCTGTCGTATGCGACCACGCATCTGCCTTCAAAAAACTGGTCGCATACGGAAGGTGGTCGCTCATTAAAGGTTCATAATCATTTAAGCCAGGAACGTATATTCCACTCATCATAATGTACATATTAGAATTTTACCATGTAATCTGGTAATAAATAAATGAAAACATATGAAAATGATTCAGCATAATTCATTTTAAAATTTAAAAAAACGTATTTACAACGGTGAACAAGATACCAAAATATTTATTCACAAAAAATATTTATTAAGAGGAATTTAAAAAGTATACGGCTTCAGTTTTTTCTTAGAAGTGAGTGATAGCGATAATACATGAAAAAAAAAAAACTGACAGCAATCGTGGGTGGGGGTAGAGAAACAGAGAGACAGAGATAGATATACCCAGATAGAAATAGAGTAGACAGATACACAAAAAAATAAAGGAACGGAAGAGATAGACATTTGATACAACACTACAATAACAGAACAGTGAGGAAGTGTTCCTGGCTTAGATCAAATCAAAATGAAATAGTTTACTCATTTATTTTTTTTTAATTTAGAAGTTCGCAGTGTATGACCAAAATGCATTTTTTTAAAGCGGTCGCTTGATCAGTGATTTTCACTCGCTGATGTTAGTCGCTGGTCGCGTTCTGGAGATGGTTTCACTCACTAAATGTCAATTAACATCAGCAATCTTCCGTGCAAAGAAAAACGGTCGCTAACAACAGGTGGTCGCTGCCATTATATATATATATATATATATATATATATATATATATATATAAATGTAAATGTACATATTAGAATTTTACCATGAAATCTGGTAATAAATAAATGAGGACATAAGAAAATAATTCAGCATAATTCATTTTAAAATAAAAAAAAAACGTATTTACAACGGTGAACAAGAGACCAAAATATTTATTCACAAAAAATATTTATTAAGTGGACTTAAAAAACTATACGGTTTCTGTCTTTTTTCTGAGAAGTGAGTGATAGCAAAAGAGAAACTGCGATAATACATGGAAAAAAATAAACAAATAATTGACAACGATCATGCGTGGGTGTAGAGAAACAAAGAGACAGAGATAGATATACCCAGATAGAAATATAGTAGATAGATACACAAAAAAATAAAGGAACGAAAGTGATAGACATTTGAGAAAGGGACATAGTTGTGATTTTCCCCATCTTTGAATTTATCCAAGTCAGTACAGAGACTGCGATACTCCCCCCAGGATCCCCCTACTCATAGAACCTCCTACCTCTACCAAAAAGCTGACTGTGATGCCTTTCGCGATTTCCTCTGCGACGTCCCTTGGGGAAAAGTGTTTGACCTATCAGTTGATGACTGTGCCTCTGAGGTCTCGTCATGGGTGAAAGCTGGCATTGATGCCTTCATACCCACCAGGAAGTATTGCTTAAAACCTCATTCCTCTCCGTGGTTCTCTCCGGCCTGCTCAGCCGCCATTGCCCACAGGAACCATTACTTCCATCTATTCCAGAGACAGCAAAGTGATCACAATAGGCGCCAGTTCACATCCGCTCGCAGTGAGTGCAAGAGAACCCTAAATGACGCCAAACAGTTGAATGCGACAGCACATAGCTGACCGCAAGTTCGGCTCCAAGGACTATTGGAGGATTTGTAAACGAGTGCTCAACAATAGGAAATCCTCAATACCTCCTTTAATCCATGGATTTGACGTTCTCACGTCATCTGCTGAGAAAGCTGAGTGCTTTGCCCGCAGATTCTCATCCAACTCCACACTCGACTCGTCCGGAGTGCACCCACCCGACTTCCCTATTAGAACTGAGGCCAAACTGCATGACGTGTATATTACCCCGACAATAGTATCCAGAGTAATTTCAAAACTCGACCCCCATAAGGCGTGCGGAGACGATGGAATCCCGGTGATAGTCCTTAAGAGGTGTGCCCCTGAACTTTCCCCTGTCCTCTCTAAACTGTTTAACTACTGCCTTTCTGCTTCCTGCTTTCCTGCATGCTGGAAATTCTCCTCAGTCGTTCCTGTCTTTAAGAACTGTGGTGAACCCTCGGACCCATCCAACTATCGCCCTATCAGTCTTCTACCAATATTCGGGAAAGTGTTCGAGGCTATAATAAATGCTGAAATAGTTCATCATCTCACCGCCCACAAACTGTTCTCCGACAGGCAATATGGATTCCGATTTGACAGGTCCACAGCCGACCTGCTAACTACTGTAACGGAGTACATGCTACAGGCCCTTGATGAGTCTGACGAGGCTCGCGCGGTTGCTCTGGATATCTCCAAGGCTTTCGACAGGGTTTGGCACCCTGGCCTCCTATGCAAACTACGCGGTTATGGTATTACCGGTCGCCTGCTTGACCTAATCCAATCTTTCTTAAATAACCGCAAAATGAAGGTCGTTCTGAATGGGCGTGCCTCTTCGTCCTACAGCACGAATGCTGGTGTCCCACAAGGCTCTATCCTGGGCCCAACGCTCTTCCTTATTTTCATCAACGACCTCCCAGATGAGATCAGGTCCCAAGTAGGCATCTACGCAGATGACACTACAATATACTCCCGCTCCAGTAAGAAACCTGTCGTGGCGGACAGACATAATCTCGCTGCTGACCTTGAGCGGGATCTACACTCTGTGGTGAACTGGGGCAAGAAGTGGCTTGTCAACTTCAATTCCTCTAAGACCAAGCTGTTGTCTGTCAACCATTACAGGCAACCTCTTCTGCCTCCCATAAGCATGGACCAGATGATTCTCCCGGAGAGTAATACACTACGCCTCCTCGGACTTACCCTGTCCTCAGACCTCAAATGGAACCACTATATTGAATCCATAGCAAAATCTACTGCTAAGAAGATTGGGTCACTATGTCGATCCAGGATGTTTTTTCCACCTGAATCCATCCTGCATATATACAAGTCAACCATCCGTCCGTGCATGGAGTACTGCTGCCATTTATGGTCAGGTGCCCCTGCCGTTCTCCTCAGTATTCTTGACAAGCTCCAAAGGAGAGTCTGTAATGTGATAGGTACTGATCTGGCGACTCGTCTGCAGCCACTTTCCCATCGTCGAAATGTGGCCTCCCTCTGTCTCTTCTATAAATACTTTCATGGCTTCTGCTCGGATGAGCTTAAGTCACTGATGCCTCCTCAACAGGTGTTTACCCGTTCAACCAGACTGGCAACTGGGTCCCACCCATTCACAGTCAGGTTAGCCAAACGCAGACGACAATTCTACTCCTGCAGCTTCCTCTCTCGCACTTCCCGCCTGTGGAACTCACTCCCGTATTCTTGCTTTCCTGACGGCTACGACCTCCAGAAATTTAAAAGCAAAGTTAATACTCACCTACTAACCACTGGCCTCTAGCTCTCTCTCCCCTCCCCTGTATAACCTTCCCTTTCTCTCCGCCCATGTACCTGTCATTGCACCTGCTTTCTCAGTTTTCTATTGTTCCTTTCTAACTAGCTTGTACTCCTCACTCTTTTCTAATTAATCTTTCTACATTTATGTAACCCCCTGCACATCAGTGGCGTTTCTGCCTTGCTCGGGGTGAAATGATTAAAAAAAAAAAAAAAAAAAAAAATCCCTTGAACATGTCAAATGCAATACATGTTGTACAAAACAGCCGATGTTTGACCGTGAGGTGAACTCAGGAAATGTACATTTCAACAAGAAATAACAGTTTGATACAACACGACAATAACAAAACAATGAAGAAGTGTCCCTGGTTTAGATCAAATCAAAATGAAATTGATTACTCATTTAGTTTCTCCTAATTTAGAAGTTCGCAGTGTACGACCAAAATGGATTTTTTTAAAGCTGTCGTTTGATCAGTGATTTTCACTCGTTGATGTTAGTCGCTGGTCGTTTTCTGGAGGTGGTCGCCGACTAAGGGTCAATTAACATTAGCAAATCGTCCGCGCATAGAAAAACAGGCGTTAGCAACATGTGGTCGCTGACGAAGAGGGTCGCATACGACAGGTTCCACTGTATTACAATTTTTGCATTCAAATAGAAAACAGCGTTTACTATTGGCAAATGTTACGAAGGAGAAGGAAGGTCAGTGAGTCAAGTATCTTTACCACGTTAGGCTAGCGAGTAAATTTAAAAGGGTTTTTTTTTTTTAAATAATCGTATCGCCCCAAGCAAGGCAATATACTGGTCAATTTGCGTGCATAGTTAAACGGTCGTTAACAACAGGTGATCGCTGCCATTGTATATATATATATATATATATATATATATATATATATATAACTATATATTATTAACACACACACACACACACACACACACACACACATATATATCTATATATACACAGACACACACACATATATATATATATATAATGGCAAAGAATAAGCGGAGATTTAATGACATGATCCTTAGAATTAAAATAACAACCGGTTTAGTCCCAGATCTCTTCAGGTTTTGAAATTCTGGGAATAATTCTTAAAAGTAAATAAATGAAAATTTCTAATGAGAGGGAGTGAAAAAAATGTATGAGAAGAGCTAGAGCCCAATCCCATTCAAACCCAACAGGCAGTCTCTCTGTTTGTAGAGAGCAGGCTGGCAATATTTGATGTAAATAGACTCCAGAACTTTTAATGATATATGGCGTGCGACTTTGATAAGATAGAAAAGCAGCAGGCGCCCAATCCAGCCAAACATTCCCTGCTAGTTATAGCATGTTGAGCTATAGATGACCCGGATGTATTTACTAGTTGACCACTAATTGCGGACGGATTCGAAATTCTGTAGGCTAAATGCTGTTTAATTCCGAAATGCAAACGCTGGGATGTTTTACCTATGTAGTCACATCCGCAACTACATTTATAAACAACAGAATTAATGTGATGTGGAGGAAAAACATCCTTGCGACGGGAAGAAAGAATTGCTCGAGTAAAAAAATATTACTCGAACATTTTAAGAATGTGCGACACGACATCTCCTGGATGGGATCGAAACCCAACCGATTTGCTGTGAAGCCGAAGTCTCTACTCCCTAAGTCACAGGCACATGTAATGATAAAGTGGAAATTTTAGTGCGTCATATATACGTTGTCATATATACGCCAATCACCGGAAGAACTCAATTCATTGCCGAAGGGTAACGCGTAAATCGCAGAAGTGATAACTGTTTTTAAAATTTTCCTCTCCAGAAAGCTCAATCGTAATAATATATTACCATATCTCTAACTATATATATACTAGCAGTATAGCCCGGCGTTACTCGGGTATAATGAAAGCTTTAAAAATAATCCATGGTCCTGGAGCTCAGACTCTTTGGACATTGGCACGAAAGACTAAAAAGCAATAGTTGTTTCCAGTTAAAGCGAAACCGTAGACTGAAAGAAGAATGAATTGATGTAAGTCAAATTTTGATTTCCTTCTATCGCTATCAAATACGTTTTTCGTCGTAAACTGAATTTTGAAGGCTAAATAAGTCCTCTGAGTAAATGGTATCATGGCTGAGACTAAGAACTACAATTATACCTACTCAGAGCCAAAACCGTATCAAAAACTAAAATAAAAAGGGCTGAAAAATTACAAACATACAGGCAGATAAATAGACACACAACCAAACATCTTGCCTTATATATATATATATATATATATATATATATATATATATATATATATATATATTATCGATTTTCTGCCACTATTGTAAGAACTGCAACCTTGAAACTTCTGAATATTGTTTCTTATGTCTATGAGTGTATCAAATTTGATTAAAATCGGACCATTCCTTCTGTTACCCGATTTTGGGGATTTTCGATATTTATCGGGGGTACCTCGACACAAAACCTAGCTAAGAACACTCGCAGACAGCTTATAGTGCAACTGTGTAAATTTTCAAGAAAATCGGTTCAGCCGTTTCGGAGTCTATAGGTAACGGACACACACACACACAGACAAACTCCATTTATATATGTTTATATATATATATGTGTGTGTGTGTGTGTGTGTGTCTGTGTGTGTGTGTGCATTTAGGTAGCATATTTTCATAGATGCGTGTTTCATTAAATAACATAGACAATTTTTGCCGATTTATTTTATGTAAATATTTTTCATATCGTCTGATAAGCTTAATAGCATTATTGTTGAAAGAGGATAAGTAGTAGCCATCTATTTTGTTTGTGTTGAGGATTGGCGAACACGTGTACTATCGTTCGTCCGCGAACTGCTCGTTACAACCAACACTATTTTCATCTTTGATAATGGCTGATGTAAGCCGAAAGCTCAGAAGGGATTAAATAAAAACATATATCAATATTGTGATTTTCTTTCTTTGGCCCGACACAGGGAACCGACCTTCCTAGAAGTAGATTTAGTTATTAATTCAATGTTGCCGTTCCACTTGAGGTCAGCTGAGAGAGTGAGACCGAGGAGGCGCAGTGTACTGCTTTAAGAGAGACTAGTTTGATCCATACTTATGCTGGTTAGGAAAGATTGTCTATAATCGTTAAAGGATTGCAGCTTTCTTTTGGGAGCATTAAAGTTTACGAGTCATTTATTACCCCAGTTCATCACTGACAGGATGTCCTTTTCAAGAGCAGTAGCTAGGTTTTCTTTGTCATTATCGGCAGATTTCTTATTGAGGCAGAAGTAAATGGTGGTGTAGATGCCTACTTGGGATCTGATTACATCAGAGAGATCGTTGATGAATATCAGAAAAAGCGTAAGAATTAGGATAGAGCTTTGAGGGACACACGTGATCTAGAAGCATGTCCGTTCAAGGCTACCTTCATTACGCGATTTGATAGGAACGATTTCATTGTCAAACAATCGTTCAGATATAGCATAGCCCTGTAGCTTGCGCAGAAGGCCAGCGTGCCAGACTCTGTCAAATGCTTTGGAGATATCCAAGCCAACAGCTTGAGCTTCTTATCCAGAGCCTGGTAGATGTACTGATGGTCGTTAGCATGTCAGCTCAAGACTTGGCGAAGCGGAAGCCATACTATCTGTCGGAGAATAGGCAGTGAGATTTAAGATGTTGAACCACTTCAGCATTGATGATGGCCTCGAACACTTTACGGAAATTCGGTAGTAAGCTGATAGGGCAATAACTGGAGGGATCTGAGAATTTTTCCAGAGTTCTTAAAAATAGTAACCACATAAAAGGACAGAAAAGCAAGTAGCAGAAAGACAGCAGTCTTAGAATTTGGAGAGGAGACAGGAGAATTAATTTCTTTAAGATGATGACTGGAATTCCATCATTTCCTTATCTAATAAGCTGACCTATCAGCATTTGTTATTACAAACTGAAGGAGGCGGTTTTAACAGCGCATTGAACACACCCTACCAAACAATGCTTGTCACAGCTGACTAGTTTTCTAAATGCAGTCGGGACATGAAGACAATTTGGGAGTTTTCTATGCAATATAGTTTGGTGTCGAGTATCAAGACTCTCCCTCAACCTTCCTACACTCTATGGCTTGCTCCCATTTGGTTGTTCCCCAAGCTGAAGTAGCAGCTAAGGGAAAGTCGGTTTTGAAGACATTGAGAAGATTAGGGTGGTTGCGACAAGACGTGTGGACACCTTCGGGGAAGGCTTCTATAGCGCCCTCACGAAGTAGTTAGAGGTCCATAAGTGCATTGAAGTCAGAGGTCAGCCACTTAAGTGCCATACGTGATACACGCTTGGGCGATCATGTCTCAAAAGAGACATGACTGACTGGGCAGAAGGTTATCCCGCAGTAGGTTGCCATTGCTTTCTGCAATGACTGTTGCCGACCAAAGCTATAGAACCCAGTCTGTCCTATTATTTAACCCATAACTGGAGTGAGAAGAGATAAATTATATTACATCATTATATCATTAAGTAGTAATTAGTAGGGGATTAGTTTATTACTTCATAACAATAGAAAAATGATCCCCTACTTTATGCCCAGTAGAAGTTTTGTTTTCAACTGTTATATTCAGACAGATAGTTAAGTGCCATATGGGATACACGCTTTGGGCGATCATGTCTCAAAAGAGACATGATTGACTGAGCAGAAGATTATCCCGCGGTAGGTTACCATTGCTTTCTGCGGTAGACTGGTTGCCGACCAAGGCTATAGAACCCAGTCTGTTCTATTATTTAACCCGTAACTAGAGGAAAGAGACGGATTAATACTTTTCCCAAGGTTATTGGTGCGTAAGTGAATGCAAGGAATTCAACTAGAATTCGAACTCGGTTTCCCGATTTGTCGTTCCGAGTCGATATCCACTGCACCACAACGCATATCCTTTGAAGTCAGATGACGTTATTTAAAAAAATGTTTTACTTCTTTGAAATGAATAAATGTCTCTCCCGGAAAACGTTTCAAAACTTCTAGAATGCATGCTCTATTTGTATATGCTTATGGCCGTATCACGTTGAAACATTAGTTCCCATAAGTTCACCGAAGTTAAGCAAAGTCAAACCTGGTCAGTACCTAGATCGGAGCCTGTTTGGAAGTATCAGATACTGTAAGCTTGGAAGTGAGGTGATCTAGTGGATAGTGACTAGGAATCGCTAATCGCTGGGTTTCAATTCCCGTTGGGTACGTTATATTCAGTTATGCACAAATACTCCTTGGGAAAGGTATGAATTCACCTCTCTTTAGCTATGGAGATTAGTAATTAATTAGTAAGTCGTATCACTAAACCATTATTGTCCGATCTTCGAAAAAAAAATTCTTAAAAACTAGAAATATGTTCTGCTATTAACCAACCCCCTTAATATCAACATTACGGGATGTTTGTTTATCAAATTTTTGATTAAGCATGACTTTACCTCTTCTCCCCCTAGCTATGGGTTAATTAGTAAGATATGTATCTCTGAAACTATAATTATCTCTATCCACAAAAAAAAAAAATTACAATCAAAAATTATTTTGGGTAGTTAGAAAACTAAACAATCAATTGTCGGTTAGATTAGTGCCGTATGTAATACACGTTTGGGTGATCATGTATCGAAAGAGACATGACATACTAAGCAGAAGATGTTCCCACAGTAGGCTGCCAACCAAGGTTATAGAACCTAATCAATCCTACTATTTAGCCCATACCTGGAGGGAGAAACGACGAATTCATATCTTTCCCAATGTAGTTTGAGCGTAAGTGAATACAAGGATTTTTTTTAATCATATCACCCCGAGCAAGGCGGTAGCGCCACTGATGTGCAGGGGGCTACGTAAGAATGAATAGATTGGAAAAGAGAAAGCCGGAAACCACATCCTAAACAGGGAACAAGGGATGAGCCTCTACACGTAACCTGAATTCGAACTCTACTCTCTGATTTCTCCTTCCGAGCCGATATTTAATGCACATCAATCTATCTTAGGTGTATGTATTCCACATATACATATATTATATATGTCTAACACCGACCCTTATCCGATGAAACTTCCCAGAAATAAACCTCTAGTCCTTTTTGGTAACTACTGAGAGAACTCCCGCCTCCAGCAAAATGACGTTTGACTTCAAACTGAGCTCTTTCTTTTCGTAAATACTTATATATCCTGTGTACTGACCTCACCGTTTGTGATACCATTGCATCAGCGGTAATAAAGAAACAAAATCACGAGGCAAGCGTACATAGCAATTGTCATCTCCTCGGGTGCCAACCCCAACCCGAACGGAAACAAGTCCACCTCATCCCATAATTATAGTCGATTTATTACTTATTTCTACTACTATTAATGTTATTTGCAGCTGCCGCCCAGGCTGCGACGGGGCTAAGACCACGAAGACGTTTCGTTAGGCGTTTGAATGGTGTTATTATCACACATACGACAAGTACTTTACGACATTTGCCGTCATGGTTGAGTAAGAACGCCGCTGTAATATTCGTACCACTACGACTACTACGAATACAGTAATTGCTGCTAATAATCCTACATTCTATTGGACTTCAGTTTAAGGCATATCGTAGATTTTTTTCAGTCTGTTCACGTCGCTACTGAATATGACACAAGCGCAGTATTTAAGGTCGGTTTAACGATAATCAGTCCGTTAACTCTCTAGGGCCATTCGTATCATATTTGATACAGTATTTCCCTATAAGGAAACATTTGGTATTTCCCTATAAGGAAACATTTGGTATTCATTGACTGAGCAGTCAGTACTGCTTTCATTTGAAATTTATAAAATATTTCTCTTAAAAAATTTTTCAGGAAAATATTTCTTTCAAGGCTTGTTTTCATACTGTATCAAATATGATACGAATGGCCCTAGAGGGTTAAGTACCGTACGTGATACACGCTTAGGCAATCATGTCTCAAAGTGAGTGATATATGTAACTATGTTGCTTGTAGTGAAGAGAATGGATAACATTCAATGTAATGATTCTTCGGAAGAATTCATCTATTGATGGCATTTCCAATGATGTTCTAGGTTTCAGTCAGTTAAGTGCTATACGTGATACACGCTCGGGTGATCATGTCTCTTTCAAGACATGACTGACTTTTATGTACCTATGTTACTTGTTTCCTTGTAGTGAAGAGAATGGATAACATTCAATGTAATGATTCTTGGGAAGAGTTCATCTGTTCAATATCCAAAACATGCTAATAAACCCAATGTTGCTAAAGTTAACACTCATCGATGGTTACGTGCATCTGGATTAAAATCTGAGACTGGAGGCTTTATTCTTGCAGCGCAAGACCAGTGTCTTTTCATTAGGAACTTTCAGGCAAATATTATACGTAATAATGTGGATCCAAAATGCAGTTTCTGTGACAAATAGCAAGGAACAATAGACCATCTAGTCTCAGGATGTTCTGTACTTGTTTCAAATGAATATAAAATTCTTCACGATAGAGTGGGGCAATATTTACACTGGACAATGTGCAAACACTATGGAAAATCTGTAAACAAACACTGGTATGAACATCACCCAGCACCGGTTACAGAAATAGAAGATGTAACCATTCTATGGGATTACACCATCTATACAGATAGAAAATTTGAAGCAAATAGGCCGGACATTATTGTTAAAAATCAGAAAGAAAAAATTTGTCTATTAATTGATATGGCTTGTCCAGCGGATTGTAACATAGCAACCAAGGAATTTGAAAAACTGTCAAAATATAAAGACCTGGAAATTGAAATAAAAAAAAATGTGGAAATTGAAAACAAGAATCGTACCAGTGATAGTAGGTGCACTTGCAATGATAAAAATGGAACAAAAAAATACATTGAAAGAATTCCTGGAAAGCTCAGCTTAAAAGATATACAAAAAATTGTATTGTTAATTACAGCCCACACACTAAGGTGAACTTTGTCTATGTAACGCTAGGGATGTTAGGGGATACATATAAAAAATCATGAAATGGAGCCATAACAACACACCACAACCTGCCTTAGGCCTTCCTGAAGACTTGGTAGGTAGTGCGACCATAGCAGAAATCGATTTATGATGAAAAATGACATAATAATAATAATAATAATAATAATATTTTCGTAAAATGTTAATAATATGAATAAAATCACGAGTAATTACATTTGAATAATAATGATATCAATTTGCTAGACTGTTTTTCTCACTATGGAAAATATGCAAATATGTATGAACATCACCCAGCACCGGTTACAGAGGAAGAAATTGAGAGAGGAGTGGTGAGAGAGAATGATAAAAACAATAATAATAACGATCGTGTTAATTACGCTCGTATTTTTCTCGCTGTGACCGACTTCTTGTTCCGTGTTTTTATTTCGTTTTCTGGAGCTCCGAAAAGGTCATTTAGGAATTCACTCTCGGATGTGATTCTGGCCTTTCCATTGGACGACAAACAAACTTCCTGTCGACTCGAGAAAAGGGTCCGTAAAAGGAATTTGTTTTTGATAATTAAAGATTATTTAAATTTTGGATTTTTTTTTTTAGATGTTTCCATGTTTTCTATTAGCCGAAAAACATTTCCGCATCGAGGTGCGAAATTTCGCGAGTTTCGTGTGTGCTAAACAAAGTTTGTAAATTCGAGAAAATTCGTTTTTTTTTTCTTAGTATTTTTTTTTTTTAAATTTAGAACTTGTCTTGTTCACTACAATTATATGCTTTTCCATAGTATACTCAACTTGGGATATCTTTTGTATATTTCAACGTTTCTTGTCACTTACAACTCTTTGTCTTTTTGCTATTTCGCCAAATCCCTCTTCTGCAAACGATTTGCGCAAGCTTGTTAGGCAGGTCATTCGCCCCATCTTATGTTGAATATGTTGTGTGAGCATTACATTCTCCAAACCTTCTTTCTTCTTGTTTCAATTGTCTCTCTCTTATTCTAAACTAGCAGTATAGCCCGGAGTTGCTAGGGTGTAATGAAAGCTTTAAAACTAATAAATGGTCCTGGAGCTCAGACTCTTGGGACGTTGGCACGAAAGACTAAAAAGCAATAGTTGTTTCCAGTTAAAGCAAAACTGTAGCCTGAAAGAAAAATGAATAGATGTAAGTCAAATTTTAATTTCCTGGTATCGATATCAAATAAGTTTTTTTCGTCGTAAACTGAATTTTGAAGGCTAAATAAGTCCTCTGAGTAAATGGTAACATGGCTGAGACTAAGAACTACAATTATACCTACTTACAGCCAAACCCGAAGCAAAAGTTAAAATAAAAGGGCTGAAAAAAATACAGATATACAGGCAGATAAACAGTCACACGCACAAACATCTTGCCTTTTATATATATATATATATATATATATATATATATATATATATATTATCGATTTTCTGCACTATTGTAAGAACTGCAACCTTGAAGCTTCTGAATATCGTTTCTTATGTCTTTGTCTATGAGTGTATCAAATTTGATTAAAATCGGACCACTCCTTCTATAAGCCGATTTTTTCGATTATCGATTTTCGATATTTATCGGGGGTACCTCGACACAAAACCTAGCTAATAACACTCGCAGAAGCTTATAATACAACTGTGTAAATTTTCAAGAGAATCGGTTCAGCTGTTTCGGACTCTGGAGCTAACGGACACACACACACACACGCACACACATACACACAAAGACAAAGTTCCATTTATTATATAAGTTTATATATAAATAAACTATTTGTTTACATTCTATTCAAAACTTCATTGTTGCTCACATGTTCGGTCCATGTTATCCTCAGCATCATTCTGTAGAGCTACATTTCTATTGGATACATCATGTTGAAACTCAAGTTAAGCAGTTTTGATCCTGGTAGGCACATAGATGGATTAACGCTTGGGAATACCAGGCTTGGATGTGTAGCGAGTTGTGTAATGAGTAATGGCTCGGAATTGTTCATTGGAGAGTTGAGTTCTAATTCCGGTTGGGTTTGTTATGTTCACTTATATTCGTTCTATTCAAACCCCTTATGAAAGGTATGAATCTAGCACTTCTCCCCAGTTATAGGTTAATGAGTAATACTTGTATCACTAAACCATTATTATAAAAAAAAAAACTTTTTACAAATTAAAATATCATTTGAGCTTTAAAAAATCTGCAAATGGTTGATAAGCCACGATAAACAAATCAATTAACCTGTCTAGGATAGGGTCCCCTGTCAGTCACTTAAGTGCCATACGTGATACACGCTTTGGGCGATCATGTCTCGAAAGAGACATGACTGACTGGGCAGAAGATTATCCCGCAGTAGGTTGCCATTGCTTTCTGCGGTAGACTGGTTGCCGACCAAGGCTATAGAATCCAATCTATCCTGTTATTTAACCCATAACTGGAAGGAATAGTACGGATTAATACCTTTCCCAAGAGTATTTGCGCGTAAGTGAATGCATTGAATTCAGCTGGAATTCGAACTCAGCTCATTGATTTCTTGTTCCGAGCCGATATCCTATGCACCACAACACACATCGATAGGGTTGTACCTTTTCCTAAAATCTTAACATTTTTTCACTCCCAGTATAAAATTAGACATTTTTTCATTACCAGTAAATCTGCTTCCGTCTTAGTGGCATTACTGCCTTGCTTGAAGCAAAATAATAACAAAAATAATTCGCAGACAAAAAAGATGAGTAATAAAATTGGAGATTTTTTTCATTCCTGGTAAACCCTTCGCGTCTTAGTGACATTATCGCCTTACTTGGAGTCAAATGATTAACAAATTTATCAGCAGGCAAAAAAAGAAGAAAAAAACACAGTAATAAAACTGAAATTAAAGAAAAGAAGTATAAATTTAAAATAAATTAATATCATTAAACCATTATTATTTCCAAATCTCATATTGTAATCACAAAAAAAACGTATTTTCTGGCTTTAGGAAGGTTGGGTCACTGTGTCGGGCCAGGAAGTTTTTTACGCTTGATTACATCTCGCACATATACAAATCAACCATCTGTCCGTGCATGGAATACTGCTGTCATCTATGGTCAGGCACCCCAGCTGTTCATCTTAGTGTTCTCGATAGGCTCCAAAGGAGAATCTGTAACGTAATAGGTCCCGACTTGGAAGCTCGGCTCTAGGCACTTTCTCACTGGCGCGATGTGACTTCCCTTTGTCTAATCAACAAATATTTTCATGGTTTCTGCTCCGACGAACTTAAGTCAGTGGTGCCCCCGCCACTAGAATTTACTCGTGCAACCAGACTGGAAACAAGATCTCGCCCACTTACTGTTAGATTAACCAAATGCAACCGTCAATTCTACTCAAGTAGCATCTTTTCCCGCACTTCCCGCCTGTGGAACTATCTCCTGTATTCTTGCTTTCCTGACAGCTACAATCTCCAGGTATTTAAAAACAAGGTCAATACTCATCTCTTGAACTTGACTCCAGTTCTTTGTATATCACAACGTGTATCTTGTTCTATCTTCTTTTTCTTTCTCTCTGCCTTAACAACCGTCTCCTCATCTGTGTTTCCGTCTTTCTTTTGTTCTTTCTCTGACAACCACTGCAGCTGGGCCGTCTTTCTCTCTATTCTCTCTATCTCTCTTTCTCTCTATTCTCCTCCTCCTTAAACTTTTACTCTCTTGTGTAACCTACTGTACATCAATGGCGGTACCGCCTTGCTTGGAGTGAAACGATTAACCCTCTAGGGCCATTCGTATCATATTTGATACAGTATTTCCCTATAAGGAAACATTTGGTATTTCCCTATAAGGAAACATTTGATATTCATTGACTGAGCAGTCAGTACTGCTTTCATTTGAAATTTATAAAATATTTCTCTTAAAAAATTTTTCAGGAAAATATTTCTTTCAAGGCTTCTTTTCATACTGTATCAAATATGATACGAATGGCCCTAGAGGGTTAATCTCAGTCTGTTTATCTATCTATCTATCTATCTATCTATCTATCTATCTATCTATCTATCTATCTATCTATTAACCCTCTAGGGCCATTCGTATCATATTTGATACAGTATTTCCCTATAAGGAAACATTTGGTATTTCCCTATAAGGAAACATTTGGTATTCATTGACTGAGCAGTCAGTACTGCTTTCATTTGAAATTTATAAAATATTTCTCTTAAAAAATATTTCAGGAAAATATTTCTTTCAAGGCTTGTTTTCATACTGTATCAAATATGATACGAATGGCCCTAGAGGGTTAATAACATAATATGATTAAGGCTTCTACTTGTCATAAAGTGGGGGATCAGTTCTATATTGCTATGAAGTAATAAACAGATCCCCCACTAATATGATACCAATGGCCCTAGAGGGTTAATAATATAATATGATTAAGGCTTCTACTTGTCATAAAGTGGGGGATCAGTTCTATATTGCTATGAAGTAATAAACAGATCCCCCACTAATATGATACGAATGGCCCTAGAGGGTTAATAATATAATATGATTAAGGCTTCTACTTGTCATAAAGTGGGGGATCAGTTCTATATTGCTATGAAGTAATAAACAGATCCCCCACTAATATGATACGAATGGCCCTAGAGGGTTAATAATATAATATGATTAAGGCTTCTACTTGTCATAAAGTGGGGGATCAGTTCTATATTGCTATGAAGTAATAAACAGATCCCCCACTAATATGATACGAATGGCCCTAGAGGGTTAAAAAATTAGAAAAATAAAAAATAATTACCTGCAAAGAGTTGATAAGCCGGAGAAACGAATAAATAAAGACTAAATATTTCTGTTGCCTCAAGTCTCTTCTTCATCGGCAAGGAGACTGTCTAGCATTCACTGCAATATGACATGTTCGATATTACATAAAATCCAGTACATTTTTTCTTTGTTTCGAACGAAAGTTTCTTGTTTCTGAATCCTTTGCTTAACTTTTGCTTTATGTACTTACAAACATTCCAGCCATTATACTCTCCGACCATCTTCAGGAGTCTGTCGTGCTCAATAATTTTGAACTTCATACGTTATTTAAACGAGATGGTAGGTTAATCTTAATTTCGTCAATTCGCTTTTGAGCCAGTGTATATAACATTTATGCACTACCCAACCCAAGAACTGAACTATATAAGGTGATTGTAGTTTACGATGTTATTCAGTGCCGAGAAGTTATATACTCTAATTGGAAAAAAGGAATATGTGACATAAAGTTGAATCGACTGGAAAGAATTAAATGATACGAACTATCCCGTAAGGATGGGAAACGATACGAAAACAATCCGTTCCCCGGGGTCTGAACGAAGGGTTCGGTTCGAATTTCTGTGTTGGTTACAAACATCTGAAAAAGGCCGGAGGATACAAGAGTTGAAACGTTGTTCGGTGCTACAGCCAAGAAAAGGATGCCGGTCAGAACCTTATATGAGAATGATACTTCTTCAACTCAAAATATTCCGATGTAATTTAAGATTCGTCGTCCACATCGCAGTCTTGGAACATTATTGATATCTTGTAGTGGGTTATCCGTTCTTTTCCAGTTTATAATGGGGAGTCCGTTCTAGTGAAGGGTAGTTGTATATTGTTGCAGATTAACGGAATTTGGCCTCGTTGTAGATAGCCCACTATAAGTCATAAAATGATTACAAATCAAGAAAAGCAAATTGCGACAATTTACCAATCGCATACTATATATATATATATATATATATATATATACTATCAGTATAGTCCGGCGTTGCTCGGCTGTAATGAAAGCTTTAAAACTAATCCATGGTCCTGGAGCTCAGACTCATCCTAGAGAATATTTGTGTGAAGTTTGGTGAGAATCGGATAAAAATTGTGGATTTGTATAAAGGACATACAGACAGATAAACAGACACACATACACAAACATCTTGCCTTTTATATATATATATATATATATATATATATATATATATATATATATATATTATCGATTTTCTGCACTATTGTAAGAACTGAAACCTTGAAATTTCTGAATATCGTTTCTTATGTCTTTGTCTATGAGTGTATCCAATTTGATTAAAATCGGACCACTCCTTCTATAACCCGATTTTTTCGATTATCGATTTTCGATATTTATCAGGGGTACCTTGACACAAAACCTAGCTAAGAACACTCGCAGACGCTTATAGTACAACTGTGTAAATTTTCAAGAAAATCGGTTCAGTCGTTTCGAAGTCTATAGGTAACGGACACACACACACACACACACAGACGAAGTTCCATTTATAAATAAGTTTAGATAAAAAAAAAATTACCAACAGTACCTTCTAGTAGTGAAATTAACAACAATATATTTTTTTATTTTAAAGAATATCTTAAAAAAACATTTCTTTTTACCCATAAAATATAAAATTGTGTACAATAGTTTTAATTTTCTGTTTTAAATAACGCATAGGCTTGATATACCACTAAACAAAATCGACATTGCTTTTTAACGTTATATTTAGCGTACTACATACATAGTAGGTAAGTCAATGAGTAAGAAAGAATGAAAGAAAGAAAGAATGAAAGTAAGAAAGAATGAAAGAAAGAAAGAATGAAAGTAAGAAAGAATGAAAGAAAGAAAGAATGAAAGTAAGAAAGAATGAAAGTAAGAAAGAATGAAAGTAAGAAAGAATGAAAGAAAGAAAGAATGAAAGTAAGAAAGAATGAAAGTAAGAAAGAATGAAAGTAAGAAAGAATGAAAGTAAGAAAGAATGAAAGAAAGAATGAAAGTAAGAAAGAATGAAAGAAAGAAAGAATGAAAGTAAGAAAGAATGAAAGTAAGAAAGAATGAAAGTAAGAAAGAATGAAAGTAAGAAAGAATGAAAGTAAGAAAGAATGAAAGAAAGAAAGAATGAAAGTAAGAAAGAATGAAAGTAAGAAAGAATGAAAGAAAGAAAGAATGAAAGTAAGAAAGAATGAAAGAAAGAATGAAAGTAAGAAAGAATGAAAGAAAGAAAGAATGAAAGAAAGAAAGAATGAAAGTAAGAAAGAATGAAAGAAAGAAAGAATGAAAGTAAGAAAGAATGAAAGTAAGAAAGAATGAAAGAAAGAAAACATGAAAGAAAGAAAAAAAGAAGGTGTAATAACGCTCTCGTGCGCCTTAACGTCTACTTGGAAAACATTTTTTTCAATGTTTAATCTTTTTATTTGTACCCGCTTACTTCTATAAGTAATGACCTGCATTCTCACTTATTATAATTACTGCAATATTTTAAAAAGCTATTATGTTGGCTCACAGTACATTTCTGTTCATAAGCTGGGAAAACATCGTAGCTGGGTGTCGAATGAGTTCTTTTAAGCTGAAAAATGAGGTAACAAAAGTGTAATAACATCCAGATATCTGGAAACATCATCAAATGGAACACGTTAGAATGGATTGTGTTACTCGAACTGAATGTCTTTCTCACAGTGTTTCCACCTGGAAGTTTATACACCAAAGTTCATCTTGTCTAAGGTCCAGGAGCCACTCAATGTAGTAGTTACAGTAAGAGGCATTTTATGCGGATACGAGGAGAAAGATAACGGTTAACCTTAGACTTGAACAGGTTAATATTGTAGTTATTGGGTTATAATCATCTTAGGAGCCGAATTGTCGTTGGTCATGGGTTCTATCTATGGTTGGAAAGGATGGAAACGAAAAGGAAATTAATACTGAGCATCAAGAAGAGACGGCTAAAGTTCCTGGGACATGCAATGAGGAAGGAGGGCTTGGAGAACCTGATACTAACGGGCCAGATAGAGGGAAGGAGAGACAGAGGAAAACATCGTGTAACGTACTTGACTGACCTGAGCAGGTGGATGGCAGAACGGGGGTTGCGTGGTGTAACAGGAGAAGGCATGCTAAGACCCACCAGGGATAGAAAGATGTGGAAAGCCATGATCGCCTACGTCCTGAAAGAACACGGCACATAGAAGAATGTATATGCCAACTGTTTATAAGAAATTATAATGTGGATATAAAATCGGGGATCAATTCTATATTATAGACAATATATAAACTGATCCCTCATTTTGTGGCCAAGCTAGTTTCTATGCATTTATATTCTAGATCTATGAGATTGAGCTAGTGGATGACAGAACGGGGGTTGTGTGGTGTGACAGGAGAAAGCGTTCTAAGAACTACCAGGGATAGGGAGATGTGGAGGGCCATGAACGCCTACTTCCTGAAAGGACAGGGCACATAGAAAAGGAAGATAGTGTTTTAACCATACCTCCGTAAAACCATATTTCTGTTGCTTCAAGCCACTTCTTCATCTGTGAGGAGATTGTTCAACATTAACTGCTGTATAAGAAAACAAATATTACATTACAGTTCAGGACTTTTTGTTCATTTACGCACAAATACCTTTGGGAAAGGCATTATTCCGTCTCTTCCCTCCCATTATGGGATAAATAATAGGGCAGGCTGGGTTCTCTAGCCTTGGCGGGCAACCAGTCTACCGCAGAAAGCAATGGCAACCTACTGCAGGATAATCTTCTGCCCAGTCAGTCATGTCTCTTTTGAGACATGATCGCCCAAAGCGTGTATCACGTATGGCACTTAACTGACTGACTGAAAACATGGTTAAGGCTTCTACTGGGCATAAAGTGGGGGATCGGTTTTATATTGTTATAAAGTAATAGACCGATTCCCCATCAATTACTTATTAATAATATAATACATCTCTTACTCCCCATCTATGGGTTAAATCATAGAACAGATTGGGTTCTATAGCCTTTGCTGGCAACCAGTCTACCGAAGAAAGCAATGGCAACCTACTGTGGGATAATCTTCTGCTCAGTCAATCATGTCTCTTTTGAGACATGATCGCCCAAAACGTATATCACGTATGGCATTTCTTTCTTTGTAACGAAATTTTCCTGTTCCTTAATATTTTACTTTGGTTTTTGGGGCATTTTTTAATATGAAAAAATGAATTGATTAAAACCCAAGCAAAATTTATATCTTGTGATGCAAGGGAAAAAACTTTGATATAATTCTCTGAATGTTTTAAAAACAAACTTTCTTTATAAGCAAGGGATTTTTTTAATGAGGGTTAGCCTATACCAAGCCCGGAAGCCATTCGCTGTAGAAAGAAAGAAAGAAAGAAAGAAAGAAAGAAAGAAGTAGAGTCAAGTAAAGGACAGAGGAAAAAAAAGAAAGAAAAAATAAGTAGAGTCAAATAAAAGAAAAAAGAAGGAAAGAAAGAAAGAAAGAAAGAAAGTGAGTCAAGTAAATGACAGAGAGAAAAAAGAAAGAAGAAAGAGAGTCAAGTAAAGAAAGAAAGAAAGAAAGAAAGAAAGATTGTCGTGTTACCGGGAAAACACCCTCACGGGAATCAGTTCCGCAGTGCAGTGGTTAACGGGAAGAAGCTGTTCGAGTGGAACTTATCCTCACCAATTGAATACAGAGGGAATGTGGATGGTTTCCGTTGTATCGCCGAGGTGGATACGATATACATAGCAAGTGTGCTGCGGTATTATTCAGTACAATATCCGGTGCTAAGCGGATATACACACAACAATACAATAATTACAATAACAAACAAGACAGAACTTACAACGCAGAGATGAGGTGCTTAGGTCGCAATAGTCGCCGAAAATCACTCAGAATATTACTCGAATGATACTCGAATATTGGTGTTTATTTTTTTATTTTTATAAAAAATGTGGTACAAGGACAAAAAGGCTGGTCTTCATCTGTCTTACGTTAATTTAGCTAGCCTCATTCGCTGACCCAAACAGACTATACAATGTCCATTGCACCAAAACATTCTTACTTACCATTTTCACTACAAACACCATAATGCCTCAGGTTCTCTGAAAATCTAACTAAACCCATGTTGTCTGTGAAATGATACTCGAATATTACGATTCGAATGCTACTATTCTTTGCTTAAATAGACCATTTCATCATGGGTAATTTCATCATTGAGAGTGCTGCAGGGGTGTCAGCAAATCTACAACAGTTTCCTACAATGGCGTTTCCTGGCCGTGAAGGTTAGAACCAAGAAATGCAGTTCGTCCGACAATTTTCTATGGAAGTATCGATAGAGCAGTAAGAGGCTCCCTTATCTGGTGAGTGAGTTTGAGTTTTGTTTAACGGCATATCAACATCTATGTGGGTTATTTAATGCCAAAAGGTGGCCTTTTAATGTTTTTTTTTTAATGTTCGGTAAGAGTGAGAAGGGTGATTTAGTCAGATTTTAATGATTTGTTTTGTTTTTATTCTTTTTTATTTTAGAAAACTGAAAATGTCTTCCAGTTTTGTTTTCAAAACTGTTTGGCTGAGAATAATGTTTTCTTTCAAAACTGTGTTGTGGTAATAATTTTTTCTTCAAAAATGTATACCTAAAGTTATTTGTAAATGGAAATTTGTGAGTGTGTGTGTGTGTGTGTGTGTGTGTGTGTGTGTGTGTGTGTGTGTGTGTGTGTGTGTGTCCGTTACCTATAGATTCCGAAACGGCTGAACCGATTTTCTTGAAAATTTACAGTTGTACTATAAGCGTCTGCGAGTGTTCTTAGCTAGATTTTGTGTCGAGGTACCCCCAATAAATATCGAAAATCGATAATCGAAAAAATCGGATTATAGAAGTGTGGTCCGATTTTAATCAAATTTGATACACTCGAAGACAGAGAAATAAGAAAACGATATTCCGAAGTTTCAAGGTTGCAGTTCTTACAATAGTGCAGAAAATCGATAATATATGTATATAAAAAAGGCAAAATGCTTGTGGGATGTCTGTTTATCTGTCTGTATTTCCTCTATACAAGTCCACAATTTTTATCCGATTCTCTCCAAACATCACACAAAGTCTGAGCTCCAGGACCATGGATTAGTTTTAAAGCTTTCATTACACCCGAGCAACGCCAGTCTATACTGCTAGTTTTTCTATAAAAGTATTTTTATACTTTCATAGTCTTTTGACCCCAGTTTTAGGGTTGACTATTTGCCCATAGCTAGGACTCTAACTGGTGCTACCACTCCGGGTCAGGGTGGACCTGGGAACAACAGCAATTAAGAGGGGGTTCCATGCTTCTCACAACCTCACAATCAGAGGCCTTGCTGCCGGATGCAGTTTACCATCATGCCCAGGACATTGTGTGCTAGAGAGAAGTTAGAGGGCGGAAATAATTTGTCACCTTCAAGGACTCTGTGAGGCTTTTTGACTCTATCAACACTGCAAAGTGTGGACTGGGCAGCTCCCCACCCAACTATGACAACAATAATTCATTTTAGACCTGATCAGGCTCTTGTAAGGATAAAGAATAGCACAAGGAGTCGGGTACAGGGAATAAAACATTTTCCTGCATCTTTAGTGATGGATTGTATGTACAAGTTCCACTCGAGGTAATGGAATGAACCGTATATGCTGGCGTACAAGCGAATTCGCGTATAAGTCAGTTAATTGCCATAGGTGATACACGCTTTGGGCGATCATGTCTCGAAATTGACATGACTGACTGGACAGAAGATTATCCCGCAGTAGGTTGCCATTACTTTCTATGGTAGACTGGTTGCCAACCAAGACTATAGAACCCAATCTGTCCTGCTATTTAAGCAATGGTTGGAGGGAGAAGAGACGAATTTTATTATTATATTAATAAGTATAAATTATTCGGGGATCAGTTTATTACTTCATAACAATAGAAAACCAATCCCCCACTTTATGACCAGTGGAAGGTTTACTTGTTTCTTCAACTATTATATTCAGTCAGTCAGATAAGTACCATAAGTGATGCACGCTTGGGCGATCATGTCTCGAAAGTGACATGACTGCCTGAGCAGAAGAATATTCCGCAGTAGGTTGCCATTAATTTTTGCAGTAGTCTGGTTGCTAGCCAAAGCTATAGAAGTCAATGTGTCCTGTTATTTAACCCCTAACTGAAGGAAAAAAACGGATTAATACTTTTCCCATGGGTATTTGTGCGTAAGTGAATGCAATGAATTCAACTGGGATTCGGGGTATAAGACGACCCCCAAATGTTTAAATTAAAATGTAGGTTTCGGGTTATATTCGCCGTTACAATACGACCCCCAAAATCGAATTAAAAAAAAAAGTATTGTATTGAATGTATTAAATATATTCAGTAAGAATAGACTTTCTTTTTCCTCGGTTTCGAATGAAAAAGCTGTGGAAAGATATTGTCAATTAACTACAACAATCTCAATCGTTATCTACTCTTCTCTTGATTACTTTCACTCATCTAAACTTATTTATAAATGGAACTTTGTGCGTGTGTGTGTGTGTGTGTGTGTGTGTGTGTGTGTGTGTGTGTGTGTGTGCGTGTGTGTGCATGTGTGTGTGTGCGCGTGTGTGTGTGTCTGTGTGTGTGTGTGTGTGTGTCCGTTACCTATAGACTCTGAAATGGCTGAACCGATTTTCTTGAAAATTTACACAGTTGTACTATAAGCGTCTGCGAGTGTTCTTAGCTAGGTTTTGTGTCGAGGTGCCTCCGATAAATATCGAAAATTGATAATCGAAAACATCGGGTTATAGAAGGAGTGGTTCGATTTTAATCAAATTTGATGCACTCATAGACAAAGACATAAGAAACGATACTCAGAAGTTTCAAGGTTGCAGTTCTTACAATAGTGCAGAAAATCAATAATATATATATATATATATATATATATATATATATACATATAAAAGGCAAGATGTTTTTGTGTGTGTGTGTGTGTGTGTGTGTCCGTTACCTATAGACTTCGAAGCGGCTGAACCGATTTTCTTGAAAATTTACACAGTTGTATTATAAGCGTCTGCGAGTGTTCTTTATACAAATCCACAATTTTTGTATGTCCTTTATACAAATCCACAATTTTTATCCGATTCTCACCAAACTTCACACAAATATTCTTTAGACTTCTGGTCAGGTCATGGGCGACATATTTTTTCCAATTTCTCCCCGATATTGGAACTCGATACTCCGATATCCAATCAGGACTGATCAAAATCAGGATTTCAGCCCTTTTATCGTGGTTCTTGCTGCAGAATCTTCTCTAACCTGGTAAAATTATAGGTTTTGGACTTAAACATTAGTAGATCTTCTCAGACGACTCATTTTCCCCGATATCAGAAATCGATACCTACGGTTTCGCTTTAACTGGAAGCAGCTATTGCTTTTTAGTCTTTCGTGCCAATGTACAAAAGTCTGAGCTCCAGGACCATGGATTAGTTTTAAAGCTTTCATTACTCCCGAGCAACGCCGGGCTATACTGCTAGTTACTAATATTTCTATGTCTAATTCTTACACACCCAGTAACCTCTTGTGTCTTAATATCTTGTTTGGGGTGAACTCGAAAAAGGATAATCTGAAACCAGTAGTAGTGTTAATACTGCTACCAGAGTACCGTATATGATCGCGTAAGTTAACTGGGCGTATAAAACGACTTCCAAATTTTCAAGTTCAAAAGTAGTTTTAGAAGTATATTCGCCATGCAAATCCCCACACACCAAATTATATTTTAAAATGTATTGAATTTAGTAAATAAATTCAGTAATTATAGTCTTTGTTTCTCACTCAAATTCTAATGAAAAAGTTGTATGGGTATATTGTTCATTAACTACGACAATCTACAATACCTCATGAGTAGGCTGTGATCTCGGAAGGCTGTTACGGTAACTTGAATGACATTTCCCCGCTAACCAACCACTTGTTCCACTCTTCTCGAATGTGACCTTTAAACGACTTTTCGAGGCACACACATCCAGTTGTGTTTTTGTTCAACATCACCGAAAAAAGGAAGTGAGATGTTGTCAATTAACGACCACAGAGTGTGACGGCGGCTTTAGATTTCTCTCTTGGCGAAGATACGTTTTATTGTTGTCGTGCATTCAAAGCACTTATTATATGAGGCAAGAGTACTTTTATAACACTACAATTTTATTGTTTTATTGTAATAATGTAAATTCGCCCGGTTCACACTCCACCCATATCTATTAAACAGGTGAAGAGTCTCATCCCTTGTTCCTGTTTACGATGCGGTTTCCGGTTTTCTCTTTTCCAATCTCTTCACTCTTATGTAGCCCCCTGCACATCAGTGGCGTTACCGCCTTGCTCGGGGTGATATGATAAAAAAAATAAAAGTGGTTTCAGTAGAAAATATTTGAGTAGATATTTACTAAGGCAGGGGTTTAGTCAGTTAAATGCCATACGTGATACACGATTGGGCGATCATGTCTCGAAAGAGACATGACTGACTGGGTAGAAGATTATCCCGCAGTAGGTAGCCATTGCTTTCTGCGGTAGACTGGTTGCCGACCAAGGCTATAGAACCCAATTTGTCCTGTTATTTAACCCATAACTGGAAGGAATAGACGGATTAATACCTTTCCCAAGAGTATTTGCGCGTAAGAGAATGCAAGGAATTTAGCTGGAATTCGAAATCGGCTCCCCGATTTCTCGTTCCGAGCCGATATCCAATGCACAACAACGCACATAGTTTACCTTAAAAAATCTCCCAAGCTAAGTATTTACCATAAATCACACGAGTTAAGGTCATATTTTATATCTGGATTATAACAAAAATCCACTTATTTTAGGCGGATTTTTTATTGTTAAAAGGTTGCCTTGTCTTCTTTTTCTATGTGCCATGTCCCTTCAGGACGTAGGCGATCATTGCTTTTCACATCTCCCTATCCCTGGTGGCTCTTAGCACGCTTTCTCCTGTTACACCACGCAACCCCTGTTGTGTCATCCACCTGCTCAGGCCCTTCAAATATGTTATCCGCTGCTTTCTCCCTGTTTCTTTTTCCCTCTATTTGGCCTGTCAGTATCAGGTTCTTCAAGCCCTCCTTCATCATTGAATGTCCCAGGAACTTCAGTTGTCTCTTCCTGGTGCTCAATATTAATTTTCTTTTCGTTGCCATTCTTTTCAACACCTCATCATTGCTCACATGCTCGGTCCATGATATCCGCAGCATCCTTCTGTAGAGCCACATTTCAGGAGCTTCAATTTTTTCCTTCATCTTCGATGATATTGTCCGACATTCACTGGAGAGATTTAAACAAAAATAAATAACATGTAATAAAAATAAAAAACAAAAATAAATGAAATAATAATAATAATAATAATAATAATAATAATAATAATAATAATAATAATAATGAATTTACATTGGACAATGTGCAAACACTATGGAAAATCTGTAAACAAACACTGGTATGTACATCACCCAACACAGGTTACAGAAATAGAAGATGTCACCATTCTATGGGATTACACCATCTACACAAACAGAAAAAATGATGCAAATAGGCCGGACATTATTGTTAAAAACCAGTAAGAAAAAACTTGTCTATTAATTGATATGGCTTGTCCAGCGGACTGTAACATAGCAATCAAGGAATTTGAAAAACTGTCAAAATATAAAGACCTGGAAATTGAAATAGAAAAAATGTAGAAATTGAAAACAAGTATCGTGCCAGTGATAGTAGGTGCACTTGGAATGATAAAAAAAAAAAAGGAACAAAACAACACATTGAAAGAATTCCTGGAAACCCCAGCTTAAGAGATGTACAAAAAATGTCTTATTAAGTACAGCCCACACACTAAGGAGGACTTTGTCTATGTAACGCTAGGGATGATAGGGGAGATATAAAAAAAAACATGAAATGGAGCCATAACGATACACCACACCCTGCTTTAGGTCTTCCCGCAGACTTGGTTGGTAGTGCGACCATAGCAGAAATGAAATATGATGAAAAATGACAGCATAATAATAAATTATAATTATTTTATTTATTTTATTTTTTTAAACCTGCCTCTAAATTTCAAATAGAAACCTCAGGCACAATTTGGGAGATATATAACGCTCATTCCCTGCATCATTTTGACACCTCGATGTGGCGTAGTGGTTAACAAGCTTACCTCGCTAGAATTATTAGTAGTGAGTTCAATCCTCACTGGGTCTCTCATACTTTCGGCCTATAAAATGATCAGTTGAAGAAGAATGAAACTCCACACCAGGAATAAGAAATACAGATTTATTGTACCTAAGGTACAATTAACAATAATACACATATACGCAAGCCACGGGTTGGAGCGGGATCGACTATCAAATAGAGAATGCCTTCGCCTAAGACCGTTCCCGTATTTACTAGCCTTCCCACGCAAGGCCAGATGGTTTAACATCTGGCCTTGCATGGGAAGGCTAGTAAATACAGGAAAGGTCATTTTATAGTGGGTATTCCCGGTCATATAGCCGGGCCCAAAAATCTCTGTCTATTTTTCCACAGGCGTGGTTCTACCCTACGGAGGAACCACGACTGGGTTGGTGCTCGGTAGCAGAGAGCTGAGAGTGTCATAGAGCAGTCAGGCGAATGCCTAAGACCTTTCTGTATTTACTAGCCTTCCCACGCAAGGCCAAATGTGACACATGGTCATTTTATAGTGGGTATTCCCGGCCACATAGCCGGGCCAAAAAATGTCTGTCTATTTTTCCCCAGTCGTGGTTCTACCCTTCGGCGGAACCACGACTGGGTTTGTGCTCTGCTGGGAAGCAGGGAGCTGTCAGTGTCATAGAGCAGTCAGGCGAATGCCTTAGACCTTTCCATCGTCGTACCGCGCGTTACCGTCTTTTATAAGTAGAGCATTTTATTCTCGGGGATGGCAGGATGTTCCACTATAACATAAATATAATTACAAATATACAAATACTCAACCATGATAATAAACAGAAAATAATAAACAAAAACAAGACATGCAAATGATATAAACATAAAAAATAAAAAGTATATACAAAAAAAAAAATATATGCACAAATTCAAACACAAGGGTCCTGGGTGTGACGGTAAACTGCATCCGACATCAAAGCCTCTGATTGGGAGGTTGTGAAGATAATAGAACCACCTCTTAATTGCTGTTGTTTCCCGGGCCACCCTGACCCGGAGTGGTAGCACTTGTTATGGTCCCAGCTATGGGTAAATAGTTAACTTGGATCAAAACACTATGAAATATAAAAATACACTTTTTTTTAGAAAAAATTACATTTTGAAGGAAAAATTTATTACCAGCAATATATTTTTGAATACAAACTAGAAGACATCTTCAGTTTTCTAAAATAAAAAAAATAAAAAATGTAATCAAAATCTGACTAAATCTACCTTCTCATTTTAACCGAACATTAAAAAGAAACCCATTAAAACCCCACCTTTTTGGCATTAAATGACCCACGGGGGTGTTGATATGCTGTTAAGCAAAAGTCAAACTCAAACTCAATCAATACAGAAACAGAAAACAGCACAATAAACACGAAACTCAATAACATAATCAATGTAAAAAATAAAATAATAAGGCACTGTCAAAGAGCAAAGAAGCAGTTAGAACTTTCGTAACTGGTAGTAAAGTTTAATAACTGGTAGTAAAGAGAAGGAACTGAGCCGACGCTACCTCGCTGTTCTCTCTCTCTCTCTCTCTCTCACTCTCTCTCTCTCTCTCTCTCTCTCTCTCTCTCTCTCTTAGAGTAATATATACATACATTCTTATACTTTGAAAAACAGTAGCTACTCTACCATCTACGCATTGTTCATTCAGCAATGAATTAAAACTCTCTCAGCTATTGGGCATGTATAATGATAATATACACGCTAAATCGTCTGCATCCTTCTACCCAGCGCCTATAACCCAGAGGTAGAATCGCCGACTGACGCCAATTCGGTCGGGTTTCAATCCTGGGTTAAAAGCAATCGGAGTCTAACCGTACTGATGAACTATGATACAGCGAAACAGATCTGTCTGCGGATGACTATATGTATATATAAATTTTTCTGTTTCACCCAATGGTGTGTAGGGCAGCGTTTTTGCTGTTTTCGTAACAAACTGTTTTTTTATGGGACAGGGTTGTTAGCCCTGCGCCCAAACCGAGAGAAAGGTTATTTTCTAAGCGTAGCTTAAACGTGACACACGGCCGAAAGTAGGGGTACCCAGTGAGGATCAAACTCACTACTCAGTTACAATGATTCTAGCGAGACGAGCTTGCTAACCATTACACCACGCCGAGGTGCCCATATATATGGAATAAATAAATAACCAATGGTCTTTATCAAAAGAGAGATCGAGCGAGAACCGGTGTATTCAACGTGATATGATCGTAAGCCCACGAGGGATGAAACCTTCCTCTAGGTATATATTCATTTCCTGTGTGACTTCCGGAGAGCAGTCAAGTACAGCAGTTAACAACAGCCACCGAATTTGAGCAACGTTGAGCCTGGTCAGTACTTAGATGGGTGACCGCTTGGGAATACCAGGTGCTGTAAGCGTTTAGTGACGGATGTGCGTTGTGGTGCAGTGGATATCGGCTCGGAAAGAGAAATCGGTGAGCCGAGTTCGAATTCCAGTTGAATTCCTTGCATTCACTTCCGCGCTAGTACCCTTGGGAAAGGTATTTATCCGTCCCTTCCCTCCAGTTATGGGTTAAATAACAGGGTAGGACTTGGGACCCTTCCCTTAAACAAATCCCAATGAAACTTTCTCCGGGGGAGGAAGGTGGCTCAACCTACCTAAGGCATTACGCATCGTCATAATAGTCTTCGGACTCACTTATTCCTTTATGATTTATTATTAACATTTCCTTTGAATATCTTGTTTCCTGTTTTGAACCTGTGTTGCCTGACTTGCTTCTGGCATAAACTGGTCACTACAACTTTGCGGCCAAGTTTCGGTACAACTCCATAAAAAATTGGCGACAAACATCCACAACAGTTAGAAACAAAGAAAAGAATACTGAAATATTATGTAATACTAGCAGTATAGCGTTGCTCGGGTGTAATGAAAGCTTTAAAACTAATCCATGGTCCTGGAGCTCAGACTCAGCCTAAAGAATATTTGAAATAATAAAATAATTGCGACAATTTACGAATCGCACCTAATATATACAAGCAATATAGCCCGGCGTTGCTCGGGTGTAATGAAAGCTTTAAAACTAATCCATGGTCCTGGAGCTCAGACTCAGCCTAAAGAATATTTGAAATAATAAAATAATTGCGACAATTTACGAATCGCATCTAATATATACTAGCAGTTTAGCCCGGCGTTGCTCGGGTGTAATGAAAGCTTTAAAACTAATTAATGATCCTGGAGCTCGGACTCTTTGGACGTTGGGACGAAAGACTAAAAACAATAGTTGCTTCCAGTTAAAGCAAAACCGTAAGTATCGATTTCCGATATCAGGGAAAATGAGTCATCTGAGAAGATCTATTAATGTTTAAGTCTAAAAACTATAATTTTACCAGGTTAGAGCAGATTCTGCAGCAAGAACCACGATAAAAGGGCTGAAATCCTGATCTTGATCAGACCTGATTGGATATCGGAGTATCGAGTTCCAATATCGGGAAGAAATTGGAAAAAATACGTCGCCTAGGAGTTCAGACTCAGCCTAAAGAATATTTGTGTGAAGTTTGGTGAGAATCGGATAAAAATTGTGGATTTGTATAAAGGACATACAAACAGATAAACAGACAAACACACAAACATCTTGCCTGATATATATATATGAACAGGTGAAGAGGCTCATCCCTTGTTTTCTGTTTAGGATGTGGTTTCCGGTTTTTCTCTTTTCCAATCTTTTCACTCTTACGTACCCCCTGCGCATCAGTGGCGTTTTCGCCTTGCTTGGGGTGATATGATTAAAAAAACAAACAAAAAAAACAGACAAACACACAAACACTTTGACTTTTATATATACATATATTATCGATTTTCTGCACTATTGTAAGAACTGCAACCTTGAAACTTCTGAATATCGTTTCTTATGTCTTTGTCTATGAGTGTATCAAATCGGACCACTCCTTCTATAACACAATTTTTTCGATTTTCGATATTTATCGGTGGTATCTTGACACAAAACCTAGCTAAGAACACTCGCAGATGCTTATAGTACAACTGTGTAAATTTTCAAGAAAATCGGTTCAGCCGTTTCGGATCTATAGGTAACGGACACACACACACACACACACACACAGACAGACAGACAGACAAATTTCCATTTATAAATAAGTTTAGATCAATCCTCCTAAAAGGCAGTGAATGTTCCTCTCACTGGGGTTGAAGCAACAGAAATGCATTTCTGCAGAAGAATGCTGAGACATGTGAGCCACGAATAAATTTTGCAGAAATTAGGAACAAAATGAACACTTATACATCATACAAAAGACAGTTAAAATTTCTAGTGAAAATAACGAGAAAATTAAGCTCAGAGAATTTGAAACTCACAGGATATATTGAAGGAAAGAGGTATAGAAAAATCTTCGAATAACCTACCCAATGAGTCTGTGGAGATGGTAGGCACTACAGGGACAAAGGAAAGATAAAGAATATAACTTAAATATTTAGAAAGACTTGATAAAATCTAAAGAAGAATCTGCAATATTATTAATCCTGACCGGGCATCACGGCTAGAGTCCCTTTCCCACTGCCATAACCTAGCTTCTCAGTGCCTTTTCTATAAATGCCATCATGGTAATTGTAGACATTCTAAGCGCTTCTTAGATGTGGCACAAGGCCGAGTGTATGGGGCACTCAGTGAGAATCATACTCACCATTCAGTTGTAATAATTCTAGCGAGCTAAGCTTCCTAACCATGTCGAGATGCTCTAAACTTGATTGTAATTCTTCTGATGAACTTTCCTCTATGTTATTCTAGACTTTATGTATTTAAGCGCGATACTACATTACTCATAAGTGGAATTCAACATTCGAAATCGGGGAGCCGAGTTCGAATACCAGTTGAATTCGTTGCATTCACTTACGCGCAAATACCCTTGGGTAAGGTTTGAATCCGTCTCTTCCCTCCAGCTATGGGTTAAATAAAAAGACATTGAATTCTGTAGCCTTGATTGGCAACAAATCTATCGCAGAAAGTAATAGCAACCTACTGCTGGAAAATGTTTTGCCCAGTCAGACATGTCTCTTTTGAGACATGATCGCACAAGCGTGTAACACATAGGGCACTTAACTGACTTACTACATTCACGGCAAAATCTCATCAATTTACAGATGAAATAGCTAGATGTAGCCGTAAAACTGATGCTAACAGAATTCAATGTCTTTTTATTTAACCCATAGCTAGAGGGAAGAGACGGATTCATACCTTACCCAAGGGTATTTGCGCGAAAGTGAATGCAACGAATTCAACTGGAATTTGAATGGGGAACACTCTAGCCAGTCAACTTTGATTTTCAAAAATTTAAATGCAATTTCAATCGTTATCTTCTGTCTTCTTAATCCTTGCTCTTTTAATGGCTTCTCTCCTTAACAGTGTTTTTCTTATATTTTCTAATAGTATGTAGCTCTTTGCGTCCGAGGGACTTTATTGCCTTGTTTGGGATGAAAAGATTAAAAAAGCAAAAAAGATATACTAAGAGTTGTAAAGGAAAGTAAATTGTGGAGAACGATTTTCTGGTTCTGAATGGACCACGGCATATAGAAGAGGAATATCTAGCCTGAAATTTCAAAAAACACTTGAGACTCGTTTGATACTTCAGGGTACTTTCCAAATAAATTGCTCAATTCTTTTATGGACCCGACTTTCATTTTGAACTTGCTGAAAACGAGAAAGCCAAATTCAATCGTCTTAATAATGGCAACATTAACTGTTTCTTTATAAGGAAACATTCGACATTCATTAACCGAACAACCAGTTCTACTATCGAATAAATATCACAAAATCTAATTTATTATTATTGTTACGAGTGTACCCCTGCCGTCAAAGATGACGGCAAAATATTTAAGACAATTATATATATATATATATATATATAGTGTATCGAGGCAGCAAATAATTTTCTAAACATATACTGTTAAATATAAGAGACAATGAATGTCTATTAAAACGTATTTTGGCTTTAATTTAAGTTGAAAATAAAGACAAAAATTCTCCAACATTTGGATAATTTTTTATTTATTTGGTTCTAAGCTTTCGGCTCACATGAGCCATCTTCAGAGAGGTCACCAAGACGGTAATACAATAACATCCACTATCATCGACGATTTTATTTTGTGCTGACATAAAACTCCACTTGGCAACGGCAATAGTTACCAAAAATAACAAACGCAGTTCGCAAATTTGCAATGCGGTTCTATGACGTCACACCGCGTGATAGCGCGAAATGACAACAGAACCATGTAGTCAAATGCAATGTAATATGTTATGTCCGGATTTAAAGGTGATTTTATTAAGTGTGGGTTGTTTGGATTTAATGTAGATGGCCTCCAATATCTGTGCTACCATCTTAATAACCTCTCTGAAGATGGCTGATGTGAGCCGAAAGCTTAGAACCAACTTAATAAAAAATTATCCAAATGTTGGAGAATTTTTGTCTTTACTTTCAACTGAAATTAAAGTCAAAATACGTTTTAATAGACATTCATTGTCTGTTATATTTAATAGTATATGTTTAGAATTTTTTTTGCTGCCTCGATACACTATATATATATATATATGTGTACAGAAAATCTATGCAAGAGCCAACAAACCTACTTAGGTTTTCACCCTTCGGTTCGTCAGGGTAAAAACCTTTCTGTGTGCGCATATATATATATACAGAAAGGTCTTTATTATAACAGAAAGGATATATATGTACATATATATATATATATATATATATATATATATATATATATATATATATATACATATTCTTCACTACTTGACAACATAATTATTGCAAAAAGATAAAATAAGGCACTGTTAAAGAGTAAACACGCGGCAGGAGCATTCAGAACTGGTAAGAAAGTTTAACCCATTTTAACCCAAATTCCCATTTTTTTTATTTTTGACCTGATTTCAACATACAGTAGCATAAATAGGATTACACACTGAATTTTGTCATAAATTGATGAATCAGTATGTCTTCATTACGTATATATCACAATGCTTTTATACACATTATTTTTTACAGTTTTTTTTATGATATCCACGATTGAGGACACTGTGTTAAAATGGGTTAATAAATAGTAGTATAGAGAATGAATTTGGCCGACCCCGCCTCGAGCGTGGCGGTAGGGAAATATATATATTTGTGCCTTTTTCGTATATATATATATATATATATATATATATATATACGAAAAAGGCACAAATATATATATATATATATATATATATATATATATATATATATATATATACTAGCAGTATAGCCCGGCGTTGCTCGGGTGTAATGAAAGCTTTAAAACCAATCCATGGTCCTGGAGATCAGACTCTTTGGACGTTGGCACGAAAGACTAAAAAGCAATAGTTGTTTCCAGTTCAAGCAAAACCGTAGACTGAAAGAAAAATTAATGGATGTAAGTCAAATTTGATTTCCTGGTATCGATATCAAATAAGAATTTTTCGTCGTAAACTGAATTTTGAAGGCTAAATAAGTCCTCTGAGTAAATGGTATCATGGCTGAGACTAAGAACTACAATTATACCTACTTAGAGCCAAACCCAAAGCAAAAACTAAAATAAAAGGGCTGAAAAAATACAAACATACAGGCAGATAAACAGACACACAGACAAACATCTTGCCTTATATATATATATATATTATCGATTTTCTGCACCATTGTAGGAACGGCAACCTTGAAACTTTTGAATATCGTTTCTTATGTCTATGTCTATGAGTGTATCGAATTTGATTAAAATCGGACAACTCCTTCCATAACCCGATTTTTTCGATTATCGATTTTCGATATTTATCGGGGGTACCTCGACACAAAACCTAGCTAAGAACACTCGCAGACGCTTATAGTACAACTGTGTAAATTTTCAAGATAATCGGTTCAGCCGTTTCGGAATCTATAGGTAACGAACAGACACGCATACACTCACACACACGCACACAGACAAAGTTTAGATGCAACGGAGAATCTGTAATGTGATGGATCCCGACTTGAGGGCTCAGATGCAGTCACTTTCACACCGGCGTAATGTGGCTTCCCTATGTCTCTTCTGCAAATACTTTCACGGATTCTGCTCCGATGAATGAACTTAGCTCACTGGTGCCGCTTAAGTATGAATTTACTCGAGCCACAAGATTAGCAACTAGGTCCCACCCTTTGACTGTGAAACCAATAAAATGTAACCGCAATTTCTACTTTAATAACTTATTTTCTCGCACTTCCCACCTGTAGAACTCCCTTCCGTTTACTTGCTTTCCTCGACTGCTACAGTCTCCAAGAATTTAAATGTAAGGTCAATAGTCATCTCCTATCTCACTGAATTGCATCCTCTCTCTCGTGCTCCTTTCTCCGCCCACGCCACTCTCATCTGTATTCTCATCCTTCTCTTACCCACTTCCTGACACCCCCTATAACCTGTCCCTCTTCTCTTCACTTTCCTTCTTTCCTTCTTTCCCTGCTCACCAGTGGCATATATATATATATATATATATATATATATATATATATATATATATATATATATACAAAATGAAAATCCCTATTATAATAAAGACCGTGTTATATATATATATATATATATATAACATAGCACACTTGGTATACAATTCAGGTAAATTCCGATAGAGACGAACTTGAGAGAACTCAATGTTAAATTCATTTATTTAATTTAGCAGAGTAATATAATTTATATCACATTTTAGATTATTACAATGGGTAATACATATTTCACGACGTCCTGATGACTGTTGTACCATTTTGGTCTAACGAATTACCCATTGTAATAATCTAAAATCTTTTATATATATATATATATATATATATATATATATATATATATATATATATATATATTTATGCAAAACGGTCTTTATTATAATAGGGATTATTATTATTATTATTATTATTATTATTATTATCAAACTAAAATAGTTTTCTCAATTTAGTAAATGTTATCGTGCTTTCCCTTATTGATTTGAATTTCCTACCTAGCCTTTTGTTTGAAGTTGTATGGAAATTCAACATCTTGATTATTTTATTATTTTTACTCAAGTTACATGTTTTCCTGTTGCTGGAAGTTTTCAAGGAATATGGCGTTTGTTATTTGGTTCAGTTCTTTGCTTGTGATCATATATCATCAGTCCACGAGTTTCAAATAAGTACGTTCCTCCCTAAGACCTACAGGCTTAATTCGCTTGAAGTAATTATTGCTCATGGACTTGAAAAAGCGCTTTTATACAGTTTAGACACTTCTGTACGGGTTTGGCACCATGCTTAATATACATATGAATGTGTCGATCTGATGAGACTACATAGGGACATGAGTCGAGTTCTTAAATTATTTCTTTCGTTTTGAGACTACTTGTGGTCTTTTGTGAAACTACTCATCGTGCAATTTATTCTCTTATTTATTATGTCATATACTAAATTTAGATCCATACACCAAGGTATTTTATATATTTTCTTTCATATTTAATGTTTGAATCAATAAACAAGTTTTGACATTTTCTTAAGTATATACTGATATGACAGACGTCATCTTAAAATTTTAAAAGAAAACAAAAAATTGAAAGGTTAAAAGCTAAACGCTCTTCTTATGAGAGAACTAACAGAAACAGAAATTGAATTAAACAAAATGAGACCATGTTAGAAAAAATAAAATAAAATGAGTGGTTTGTTTTAAAGTCCAACGTTGATGTCATTTGTGGAATTTATTTATTTTTTATTGACTAGAAAAATTGGTTTGGCAAGTCGAGAATGAAAAATAAACAAATCGCTGACCAGCTTGATTTGGAATGTGGAAAGCAGAAATGGAAATGTTTCGTGAAGTTGTTTTTTTTAAAAAATTCTTCTTTTTTATAATAGAGTCTTCGTAGGAATCCTGGTTATTATATATATATATATATATATATATATATATATATATATATATATGGCCGTATCTTACTATCGGGCACACCGGGCACGAGTCCGGGCCGATCCGCGCAATTATAGTGAAAATCCGGGCAAGGAAAAATGTCTTCGTCAGAAATCAAAGTAAACAATTCACGAAGAAAGAAAGAAAGAAAGAAAAACGAAGAAAATATCCGAATGAACGCAGTATAAATCTGTTTATTTATTAATTTTGGGAGAAAAGACTGGTTATACTCAGAAAGTCCGAACCCGATTTCCTGCTTTCGTTCACGTTCCGTGCCTAATTTCTATTCGAATAGCCGAAAAAATCCGAAAAAATCATAGTTTCTGGAAACAGATGACACTGATGACGTCATCATATTGTCAATTCATAAATCCGGGCAATTTTCTCTGTGCCCGGTGATTTTTTCGCACCAGTTACGGCCCTATATATATATATATATATATATATATATATTACGGTATATATATATATATATATATATATATATATATATATATATATATATATATATATATACGAAATGATTTGTTTGAACATTGTTTTTGATTGATACTCGTATTTAAGTAGATATTCTGCTTATAATCAAACAGTATTATATATTTATTTCTACCGGCCTGGTTATTTACGATAATCATCATGTTACGGAAATTAACGAAAATTAACGAAACTGGTTATAAACAACCGACAATTTGAAATGATTTGTTTGAACATTATTTTTGATCGATACTCGTATTTAAGTAGATATTCTGTTTATAATCAAACAGTATTATATATTTATTTCTGCCAGCCAGATTATTTACGATAATCATCATGTTACGGAAATTAGCGAAGATTAACGAAATGGTTATAACCAACCGACAATTTGAAATGATTTCTTTGAACATTATTTTTGATCGATACTCGTATTTTAGTAGATATTCTGTTTATAATCAAACAGTATTATATTTTTATTTCTGATT